>CM074186.1:36916605-37489105 GCA_037179385.1 Holothuria scabra
TTCCAGCCAATCATATTGAAATAATGAAATATGATGTAACACTTTTTTAAGAAAATCATTTTTGAACATTTCAAAGTCCTTTCCAGCCTTCATAAGAAGCTGTTTTTCGTCGGAACCAAACAAATGCACCAAATTTAATTCATGGTCAATAAGTGTTATTGATCAATTAGATGTTGTGAAATTTCAGATAAATGTTCCGTAATTACATGTTATTCGAATGATGCCCCTTTCTGAATTCAGTTGATCAGAAACAGGTTCATACCTTTTTTCAGAATAATATAGAAGTAAAATTTAACCTTTAAATACAAGTGTAGAAAGTTAATCTAAGGGTCATAATGCCGATGACTAGAAGCATATTTTTATATTTTATCTCTTTGTTTTTCTTCCTTAAACAGCTTCATAAAAGGCAACTTTCTAAAGAAGTCGTTTCGAATACCCTCAAAAGTGACAACCATGTACGTTGTTCATTTTACTTTAAAAATACTCACTATTCATTTCCTACAGACTAAAATTTTTTCATTTTTTTTTAATTCACTGTAATAGAAAAAAGGAAATCCTTTTGATTTTGTTAAATCCAGTAATCTTTTAATCTCGTTAGGAATATAAAATATTTAAAGAGCAGTTTAACACGTTTTAGTTAGGAGTTTGTCGCTTGTGTTAACAATGTGAGGACAGATACACCATGGAAGTACTACCTCGGATACGCTAATTACTTGTAAGACACACTCTCCGACCCCGGGCAAGGTCGGTCGGTGTTCGTTAGGAACGTCACACATCCTTGTGTACTGACGCGCTCCTCGTGCAATTGAACAAACATGTCATAGATTTTCGTGCACGTTTGACGCATACATGAGGTTGCTTTGACGAAACATTTGCAGAACTTTCATGCACCCCTACGTCACAAATCGGGCGAACTTGACGTGCATTTGACTCACCTTCTGACCAAGGCTTAGAAGGTATGTATTAAATTAATAAGTGCATAAAGGTTATATGCTAATGTTTAATTGGCCAATTCCCTTCTAGAGTCGTCAAAACTTAGAAATACATTTTCTTCACTGGTTTTCTAGTACTTTATACGCAAAACTGATAGAACATATGTAAGGAAATTTCACTGACGTAATTTGACGGGCACGCGTCTATTTTATCAACCCTTGCAGTAAGAGTACTCGCAACACGCGCAGTATATGCCACAGTATTTTCTGTGGGAATACCGTGTGCACAGACCAATAATGTAAACGGTCTGAAGGCCTTGAGGTTGGTCAAGTGTTGTCCTTAAAGGCCCAATTTTTCCCACCCAAAACAGTACCAATTTTCCAAACCTTCTAATTTAAGCCCCTCCCACAATTATCTGAAATTCATCCCCATCCAGTCACAATCTCCATTTATTGCTTCAGGGTGAGAATAGAAATGCTTCATGTGTATAACCAAAACACTCTCAGTACAGTTCATGCTGTGTAATATAAGCTTTGATAGTCTGCATTGTTTGAATAAACAGTCAATCAAAGTGCTGGGCCAACAGAGAGTTTATGTACCCCCCCCCCCCAACACACTACAAGAAGTGTAGTTTGGGGGGAGAGGATTGGCCCTTTAAGTGGACGTATAGTTTCTTTGGGAAGCAGTTTCAAGTTTGGTTTCGCCGAACGGCCCTTTGCCAGAGGGTCGAGAGGACTTTGGAAAAAGTCATACCGTGTGTATTTGCTGTAAATACGCTTTCCGCGTGCGTGTTTTGCCCTTCAATGCCGGGCAAACTCAATCGCGTGACGTCACATGAAATTGCCTTACTGCTTGACCGCGGAGTGCTTATACATATTCAACTTGCAAAACAGGAGTCCACCCAACGCGTACGATGGGAAATGCATTCTTCCTAGCTAAGCACTGTCAAATATGATATATTGCCAAAAGGTACTAAGTTTGTACGGTACATATATCACGGTTAAGACATGCATTCTTTCTAGCTAAAGAACGACGAAATCTGACACCCGTACGGATTAAGGGGAGGAGTCATGATACGGTTAAAGGCATATTCTGGTGACAAAATTCATTAACGTCAAAATATGCAGAAAAATTTTCTCTTTCAGGAGGTGAAACTGCATCTCAATAACATAAAGCATTCAGAAGATACAGATTTTTTAAGGAATGCAATTTTCTTGAGATTTGGTGAATCATGGGTAATATGTAGTAATCGTGGCACTTTAGTATGTCATTGCATTCAATTTATATATAATTTATAATACTAATTCTGCAGCAGGCAATATTAAGCACCATTTTTGTTTGAACTCTACCTATGGTGAAGGGCAATGTTAGATCTACAAGCAAAGATATTGAAACATTTCAACAGTATCGACTTTCAAGGACAAACAGGTTGTTCAATTATAAATAAAACCAAAAGGAATTTGAGGCAATGTACCCACATTACATAACTTCCAGATGCTTTGTTGAAAAGCAGAGGTATTTGTTAACAAGAATACGCAATCTTTAAAGAGAGATATCTTGAGTTAGGAAAATGGTATTGACTAAAGCCTTGAAGGACATGGCGTAGAATATTTTTGCTTTTCTTACAACACCATGGTAAAAAAGCACCAGAGCATGGCTTTAATGAGTTAGCGTAATTCACGTCGATCTCTGTTGTATAAATATCGTAAAGTTATTACGTAGTCGATTGTATAAACTCTTGTGCACACTCCTTGGTCCATAGTATCTGAAGGGTAGGCTACTCTAAATGTAATGGATATCGCGGAGGATGACGTCATTATAATCCGCACTCAGTCAATATTCGGTATACAACACAACGTTTTTGCTATTAGAAGGCAAATGCGCAAAACTTGTTTTCAACATGGGAACACACTGATAACAGCGGCGTTAGTCTTATGCGTTGGGAACCCCCGGGCACCCAGGTTAGGGGAAGGGTAGTTAGGGTATGGACCAGGCAGGGTCACCTCGACGGAAGGGTAACCCTGTTTAGGGGAAGGGGAACTCGAAGAATTTGAAACCCCAAGATGATACATTGTTTGCAATTGTCTTTTGAAAGCGGAATTTTTTTCCCACCTCAACCTGGCAAAAATTACACCATTGACCATAATTGTGGAAATCTTGAGAAGACAAGATGTCTGTTTGTACTCTTCGTGTCTACTGTATTAGTACTCGTATCGTAATACCCGCGATGGATTGAATTTTAACAATCATTAAATAGAATGATGAACCTCATAGTCATAGCCTATATCAAGCCAAAACACTTAAACAGGAATTTCTCAATTTTTAATAATGATATGTCATTTTGCCGGGGGGGGGGCACTCTGGAACAAACAAAGTTACGGTATGTCACTGAATGCAAAACTTATTATTACTATAATGATACATAATACTATTTTCTTCTGTTTCAATTTATTACACCATAGAGACTTATCCGACAACAATCTGGAGGAGTTGGACTTGTTTCTGAAAAATTGCTCTTCCCTTTCAAGTCTGTGAGTCTGTTTCTTATCATTGTTTTGACACCCTTTGGATAATCAATGTATTGCAATAGTTTGCAAAATGTGAGTCTGAGGAAATTTTCGGAATATTTATACGTTAGCAGTGTACAGCAACCTACATTATGTAGACTTTTACAGTAACATAAATGTAATCCGTTATTTCTTATTTGTAGTGACATTTTAACTTACCATGATAATGTTAAAGGAACCTTCAAACCCGTTTGAACATTGGTCCGTACTTCCACAGATTCCCCCTCCCTTTGGAAATAAATTTGAAGAAAAAAGTTGAAGATCAAAATAGCATCATCATTTTTCAAAGATTTCACTCGGAAATTTCCAGGACTTAAGATTTTAAAATAGGAAATGTTTGGATGCAAATAGAAAGGCATGGGAAGTGCCATTTCAGAGGTCTGGAGAGCACTTTGACCAAATTTAGTTGGGGCTATAGGCTTTGTCCTTTTGCAAATTCTTAGCTACACCCCGTGTAAAAAGTAAACGCGGCATTTCGGAAAAGAGCTCCTTTCTGTGAGTAAAATAAATTCTCCTCAATTGATCAATCAACTGCTTTTGTCCACTGCCATCTTTTGCGGACGCTCCATGACCCGATGACACCGGAGCAACGTGTGGACCCTTTCCAAATGACTATTATAAAGGATTGTAGAACTGCGGTTTGGTATGCGTCGATTTTGGCCAAGGTAAACTGACAATGACAAAAACGACGCGTACCAAAAATCGGTCCCACAATCTTTCGAAATTGCTATTTGGAGAATGGTCTGTTGTAATGATCAATTTTTTGTCGTTTTGTTGTTTTTTCTTCAATTAATCACTAGCATTAAAGGCAGTCACTCGCACCGACCCAGCCCTCCCTTCAGTTTTACCGTTTATAAGGCCCTACACCGAATTTCTCAATCGGCACACCTCTTTGACTGGCATCAAATTTAAAAAAATGCAGATTAGTTCATGTTATTACACAGCATGCACTGAAAGGGTTTTGATTACACATTGGGACCTTGTATGCTCTCCATGCCGACCTGAAGCTTTGAAATAGGGTAGTGTCTGGATAAGAATGAGTTTTAGACAGATTTGGGTGGGTCTAGAAGTAAGAATGTTGGAGAAATGGAGCTGCCTGGGGTGACGAATAATTGCCCTCAAAGTGAAACCGTATACGAGATCTTGACCAGTATTCACTTGTTCAATATCTAGTGATTTGGTAAACAATCACCTTACAACAATACCCGAGAGGAGTTTTGAAAACTGCAGAAAACTTGAACATTTGTGAGTACCTTTCTTTTCGTATTAACGATTAAAGCATACTTGCATTGCAAACATTTTCAGAATTCAATAAAATGTCTGAGAATTATTTCCAAGCGATGTGCTTACCAGCTCTAAGAAATAGTTTATTTGGATAATTGTAAAAACAAGGATGATTTCAAGAACAATTAGAAATTGCCATTTTAAGTCACGTGGCTACATTATTTATAAAATTTAGGTTATATTACATTTAGACTAATACAATGTTAGGTGATTTCAGCATATTATATTTTCGGGTTGAGTCGTTTGGAAACTCAATGAAAGATCATTATTCTTCTTCAGAAAACTTTTATTTCCCTGAATGGATTCATTCATACTCCGAAAGAAATTTTTACGAAATATTGTACCATTCTATCTGTAGAATATGAGCCTCCCATAATTTTCGACATATAATAACAGTTTCCGTAAAATTCGATACCAAAAAACATTGGAAAAATAAAACATCACATTTGAAGAAAGAGACAAGTTAACTTCAAACGTGAAGTCCTAGACCACTGAGACTCACCTAAGTTAAAACTGGGACGATTTTTGACGATTATTGATGACAGGTTCTCATCTTCCAATTTCTTCTTTCGCCTTCCGGACCCATCATTTTTGCAGAAAAATTATTGCCTTTTTCAAATTTTTTAATTTTCAGAAAAACGAATTACATAGTTTTCCTTCCAACATCTTTAAGACAGAGTAGGGCTTATTTGGAAGATAAAAACTTTCTTTGTTTTACGTTTCAGAACTATATCATTTAATCCGCTGAGGATAATCCAAAATGAAAGTTTTTACGGACTGGAATCTTTGAGTGTGATGTAAGTGATGACGAATTTAAATTTGTCATTCAGCAAAAACATCAAGTACTTTAAAGTAAAATTTCCATAGGGAGAAAGCACGGTTACTTTAACTGGAATTGTGTAGTAGATATACTACCCTGTTAATGAATCACAAGGATAACAATTTCTAAACATGTAACCATTTCAAAGTTTTCCCATGATAATTCAACTTTACACATATGCTTTCTTGCTTATAAGGTGAAATTTCATCAGTTTCCTTGTCAGTATAGCACATTCCTGGTTAATTTAACCAGGAATTTTTATTCAAATTAACGAAAAACTGGTTAAAAACTAGAAGAATAGCCAGTTACATGGTTAAAGCAAGTCCGCAGCTATGCAGACCACTGATCATTCAAGTTAAATTTAAAGTATACTGACTCTTTTTAAGGCTTTTTAGGATCTGTCTGAAAGAAACTCGCGTTAAAGCAACAAATATTGCATTAGTTTGCATCTAGACACCCCTGAAAACCAAAAAAAAAAAAAAAAAATCCAAAGAGGAGGGAAGTCACCCGTCCTTATAGACCTCTCCCCGGACGGAGATTCATGTGTGTTCTCCTTTCCAGAAAAAGTATGATAAACCTAGCCACCGCCCCCATCACAAAGCGAATTCTAAAAAAGTACACCTAAACGTATTGCCCATACACACCTCAAAAGAAACAACAAATTGACTTCAAAAGATGTTAAATTTAGCACCATATTGCATCTAAGGATACTAAAATGTTCGAAAAATTCCCCTCCTCTTACAACCCTCCTCCACGCCAGCAGTAAGGCACATAACCCCAAAAGCAAAACTGCTACCTAAACCTGAGTAGTTAGTATATGTCCACTACTCATAGACATGTGGTTAAGTGCGTTCGCCGTGATTCATTACAATCTGGTGGCGCCAGACTTCAAGTTAAAGAAACCCTGGTTAAAGCAACAAATATTGCACCATTTTGCCTCTACACACCATTGAAAGTCATAAAAAATGCCACAGTGTGGGGTATGGGAAACCTCCCCGTAGATCCCTCCCATGATCCATGCCCTCTTTGCCAGAAAATAAATATGGTAACCCTGTTTTCATCACTCCCAACCCCATTTCCTGTGGTCCCTGAAAATTGGTTTACTGGCTAAAGCAGCATGGTATATTATTCAACCTTTTTTCCTCACTAATTGGAAAATATTGCAGACATGAGATGCATATTTCAAGACTGGGTACATGCACCTTACAACAGGCGAATAATGCCATTTCCGGCCATCTGGAGGGTTTGTAAAGCCCAAAATTTTCTTGTACGCTTCGCGCCAACTGATGGTGGAGATCCGCTTAGATAGTCTTGCCGGCACTTCCCTGACTCCCCCCCCCCCTTCTGGCAAATCCTGGATCCACCACTGCCCTAGATTATTACCCCTACTTTTTATGTGGCCGGGAGCATTAGGAACAAGAGCAGTAGCCAGGTTAAACCATTTGGTATGTTTCGGTCTCGGAATCGAATTTCGGACTTTCCGAGACAGAGTGCTATATCAACTCATCCACATACTCTTCGGTCTGAGATTTTGGTCAGGCTACGGTCCTACATGTGGATAACTATCCTAGTCCAAACAGTATACAGCCAACTCTCAGCTCCAAAAAGATAAAAGTCATGCATTGTCTACAAATACGATAAATAGACAAGTCGTTTAAATGTAACATGAAGATAAGTCAGTTTAGATTATTTTAACCCTGTGGCGTTAGTCACCAATGTAGTAGGATTTGTTTCTAAATTGTTTTACACAGATTGACTTATCTCCAGTGCCATTTGCTTGAAAGATACTTACCCGGAAAATTTTTTATGGTTCAAAATAAATAAATATTGAAATAAAATAAAACAAAATTAAGTAAAAATAAAATAAGAAATAAAAATAAAATTTTCATGGACTCTGCTTTTGCCTTTCTAAGTAAATACGATCAGAATATTATAAAATAGAAAAACGAATAAAATGTTATAGACTCTTTCTATCTTCTAGTTTCAGTCAACGTTCTAAAAAAGTATTGTTTTTTCTTTTCTATTACTACAATCTGCCACCGACATCCTTCAGAAGAATTAAATCTTGCCCAGAACTGACTAAGATTGAGCCAAAAAGTTTTGATCAGCCTTGTAAAAGCTTGCAGACCGTGTAAGTTGCTGTAGATTCCAGTTTATTTACCTTGGCGGTTCAGAAGAGCTTGGCGGCTCAGAATAAAATTAATTGTGTCAATGTAATGTAAAACAACAACACGTAAGTTTGGACAGGCCTATTCTCTTTGGTGGCTATATGCACATGAGTAAAACCTCCAAATCGTCGGTGAAAACAAACCGATCCCACACCTACAACAAAGTATGAGTTTATTTGAAAATTTGGTGAAATTCCATCCATATCATAAAAAGGAATCTTAAGTGCGGTATTGTGCAGTAGACTGTCTAAAATGTCTTCTTAGAGTTTTAACTTGCCGTTTAGTAGGGTTGAGACCCTTTTTTCTTTCGTGTGGGACCAGGGAGATGCTAGGGAAGCAAGGAGACACAACGTTCTATAGTCTCTTTGAGACAATGTTCTTTTCCGATGGTAATGTTGCTTTCATATGCCAAATTCTACCTTAAAGTGTACCTCAAGTCAAAAAATTCAAAAATACGTGTTTAAGAGCATGAAAAATGAATTCTAACAGTCCAACTCCCATCTGAATATGACATTCCTGAGCTTAGATATAAAATGTTGAAGTTTATTCACTTAAAACAAATTGGTCCATTGCGCAATAATTTGTGACTTTCTTGTTGTACAACTCTTGTAAAATGCTTTGTTTCCCTTTAAAATTAAAAATGTTGTTACGACCTTGAACACTTCCTGTTTGCTTGCATAGCATGTTGCACAAGGAGGGATCAATTAATTACATCACCTCATAAGAGTAAGAGTGCTATCACACCTTGGTACAAGGTGCAGTAACGTTCGGAAAAACAAAGAAATACAAAGATTGTAATTTGAGTAGTACAAGAATGACATCACAAATTATTGCGCAATGTACCATTTTTATTTGAGTGAATTACCTTCAACATTTTATATCTCAGCTCAGGAATGTCCTATGACAATGGGAGTTGGACTGTTAGAATTCATTTTTCATGGTCTTTAATATATATTTTTGAATTTTTTGACTTGAGGTACACTTTAATGCTTCAGTCAATAAGGATTAGTGTTATCGAAATTCCAATGTAGAGGCACATTCCTTACATCCTACTTGTTAACATTTCGTTGCCAGCCGTCGTGCACAGTCGTGACAATTTACGTCAATCGACGCTATTCGAGACACCACGAAACGTTTCATTTGAAGACAGCAACAATTTTTCTACAAATTTACTGAGGGAAACGTACAGACCTGAACAAGTCATATAATCTAAGAAGAACGGGACGCAATTTAAGCATGTTTTAACGTTTAAACGTTTGTTTACCGTCCTTCCATAAAAAAGTCTTATTAAAAGCGTTGCTATTGGCGGAAACAAATCTCAAATCAAAGGATGTACAGAAAATGCCTTTGTTTGGGGATACTTTAAAAAGAATGGAAGAGATCGTTACCAAAAAGACAAAGTCACAATGGATTTAGCAATAGAAACAAAGGGAACTGTTAATCAAATAGTGGTATCGCAATTCGCAAAAGATATAATCCGTTTCAAGAACATATTTTCAGAAAATAGGCCACGTTACAATGTGGGATTCAAATGAACGTTCAATCAGTCTTATGGGGAAATATATTCACACTAGTGTTTATCATTATGTGTAACTGAAAACGGTCTGACCAAATTTTACTACTGTTGCCCGGAATCGGTTGTCTGGTCTGGACAGGTGGTAATCCTTGGGGCACCTCATGCACCTGGGTATACCTCAAGTCAGTTTTTGTATGGAAAATTGGGAATTATGAGAGCCTTGGAAAATATTGTCTTCTAGTAAGCAAAACCAAGAAGATCGTCCTGAGGTCTGAAGTTTATCGGGCTCGTACCTTTTATCGTAGGCCTATAGATGTAGGGCTTCCCGACGAAAGTGGACCTTCTCAAGGACGGCGGAGGGTATACCCTTCCCCGAAGGAGTGCATGACCCCCGGCTCGTGTTACCCTTGGTTACGTCTAAACATGAAACTTGTATCTCCCTAGAGTGCAACACATGTATTGGTTATGGATGACCTTGTGAGCACGGTCTGAAGATGGGACATATACATGGAATGAGGACTAACAGAGCTAGGAAAAAGTTATTGAAAATTGATTGATGGGTATTAAAATAGCGATACAAAAGAAAAAATATGTTCAAGATTGATCACCCATGCAGGAGCTGCTTTTCAGCCCTTGAAGGTTTTTTTTTTTAAATTTTTTTATTATTATTTTTAATCCTCCCCGACCAAACCGCCGACTTTCCCCGACGGGGAGGGGATGTTCCGGGGGAATGTTGTCCGACGGGGGCCATAGCACCCCCCCCCTCCTTCGCTGGCTCTACCCCTGTTGGTCATAACAGAGACTTTAAAATGGAACTTACTTTTGTTGAGTGTGACACTTCGCATATATGCGATTGAATAGCGATAACAATCCAGTTCCCATTGGAAACAGACCGTGCACGTCGTTAGATTAGATCAGACACTTGAGTCGTAAAACCCTTTATCTAACCTAACCTTACCAATGCCTAGGTCACAATTAACCGAGCGGCTGGTCGATGTGTCCGATTTTATACATCAGTCGGCGTTTACAGATTGGAGAAAAATCGGCCAATAACGCTGATATGGACACATTTAAAAGGAGCCTGCACGTGGCCTCTACGTGGCCCTGGCTGTGGCCGGCCGGCGATTGGTCGATTTTCCTGGATGTATGCCAAATTTTTAACCGTTTTCGGTCGGTCTCAGTCCGGTACTTCTCCGGGACTTTCCCGACATTCATGGTAGCGGACCACTTACTCCAACACTCGTGTCTATGAAAATGTTAATTGACAGACAAAGCGCCATAAAAATTTTTATAGAATGTTGTTTCTGTTTGTGTTCTGGTCTCCGGGCTCCTGTCGATGTCTGGCCGATTTCCGGGCGGGCGCCGGGTAGTCGGCTAATCGCCGTGCGGGGCCCAGCAGTGGTCTCCATGGTGCCAAATCGACACCCGGCAGATATATTGACTGATTGATTTAAACCGAAAATTACCCGGCGCCGGGACGATGTGCCAGATGCCCGGCCGGGTATCCTCGGGACATTGGCCGATTTTTAGCCGATGACAGTCCGATGCCCGACGTCTGGACTGGGTTTAACTGCGAATTTAAATGAATCCGGGGCCCACCCGATGCACAAAAATTACACGGCAACCGGCAGGTGACCTGCCGGCGCCCGGCCGATCCTATCCTAACCTAACCTTACCTAACCTAACCAAATCGATGTCGATATTGTAGCATTTTTAGTAACAGATGTACACTGTTTAAGAAGAAATTCTCAAGTTACAGATAGCTCTAATCCGGCCATCCGGGTAATCGCTAATATAATCCTATCAATAATACAATGGATGCCATACAACGTCAACAACCAATCAAGAAATTTCTTGTTAAACAGTGCACATTCATAAAAATTTAAATTCAAAGAAACAATCCTAAAATACTCCTGTTTAAGTTATCTTAATGAATTTTTACAGCTAATTTTAGAACAAACTGGTTGGGTCGGCCCTGCCTTTGGTCACTTTTGGCTCATTGGCTTGTTTTACTCAGGCTGCTCCATTGCTTATTTTGAGCACCAAGCACAATAGGGGTAGATGAGCACTGTTTAACAAGACATTAATTTCCAGTATTGTTCAAGTTTTCGGTATGACCCTCGGTCAGCAGTTGAACTCCAGTCCTCCCAGCGGCTGCAACTTCCCTTGTTCTATTAACCACTTGACTATACAGTCGATTGAAACTCCTGTAGTAAATGGTAGTAATACGACCAAATTCACATAAGATTAAATTGTGATATTAGCATCAATGTTTACCTTATGAGGTTAATGTGTTTATGTTCTTTCTAGTCTATTATACGATTGCGTTGGATTACGTAATTTGCCAGTCGGTTGGCTTAAAGATTGCAAACATATCAAAGAATTGTAAGTTTTCTTCAAAATTTTGCTAATATCTTCTCGAAAGCGTTAATTTCTCCTGAAACATTCTTTTAGAATGTTTCGAATTTTTCTAAGTAAATTTTGACTAAATCCTACAAAAGTGGTAAAGATCATTTTACATAAAGTTCATTGAGCTGTTTTTCAAACAAGAGTCCAGCTTGTTTCCTTTCTAAATTATAAGAATATATTATTGTTTAACATAATCAGGACAGATTCTGGACCACAAGTAAATTAAGTAGCTGAATACCTAAATTAACACCAATGCGACATTATTTTTGCTAAAATGATTGTCTAAAAATAAAAAAGGGAGGGGACGTGACAATTAGGTTGTTTAAAATGTTTATAAAATACATTTTTCGACTAAGGTATGTCTGTATGTCTGTTATAGATGACGGTCTATTTTGAAACAAGACTATTCAAATTAAAATATTGTGCTTCCTTTTCAGGCATGTATCCAAGAACCATCTTACTACTTTAAACGAGACCAATATGCCTACAGCTGATTTCATCGCGTCACTGTATGTCGTTTGTATAAACTTCAAACTTCATTTTTTTAATATCCATATTATTCAGCCAAGTACTTTAAATTTACAGCAACACTTAGCCAAAAGTAATGTAAAGCTTGTTTTGTCATTTGAGTTTGTGATACTAGCCTGTAGCCTACAATTTTAGACTAGAGAACATATGGCTTTGTGACGTGACTTTAATTAGCTCTCTCTTTCCCTCAAAGAGAAATTAATTTAAATTTCTAATCCCTTCATCCCAAATAGTTCCAATTCTCCTAACCTACTTACCCTAGCCCTTCCCACAACTATCAAAACTTCATCCTCGTCCATACACAACCTCAGTTCATTGATCCAGTGTGAGTATATGTGAGCCCAATGTATTATCAAAACACTCTCAGAACAGAAAATGCTGTGGATTATGAGCTGTGGTACCCTGGATTTTTGTATAACTTGTTGTCTATCAAAGAGCTGAGCCAACTGAGAATTTCCGTGGACTACTACAAAAATTGTAGTTTGGAGTGAGAGGATTATGCCTTTAAAGAGTTTTTTATGTTATTTTATCATAACAGTACAGTTCCGTGCCATATTATTTCAAGTTAATATGTCTCAACTCAAGATTGATTTTAGTAAACATAACACTATCAAATTTAAACCAGTGGATCGTAAGCAGGGATATCTGGTGCAATATTGATCTTAATGTTATCAGATTTGTCTGTGTTACGACTACAATAAAGCTTCGATAATAATAGACGAATCCGGACAGTCACGTGATGGTCTGATTTTAGTCGGACATAATTGGGGTCTATTACCTTAAGTCTTTTAATTTTCTTGCTCATCTGTATCATTGATAGTTGTCCACTGCATTGTAACTTGATTTTCTCAATTTTACTGAATACGAGCAGCGGCGTACCCAAGATTTCGTTTTTAGGGGGCCTGGCACCTGAATGGGGAGCCTCGACAAAACATCATGGCGGATCGTTTTAAACAAAAACACCGTGTGATAACGGAAACATAATATGAATCCACTAGTTACGTACCACAGATATTAATTTGCGAGTAGTCAAATAACAGAAACGTCATGAGGTGTTATATTTGCTATTAAAATATAATCAACAAAGAAATGGGTGAAAGCCAAAAATGGTCATCATTAAACCTTAAAATTAAAATGACTCCAATGGCAGGCTTTACATTTGGGTTATTAGAGTACTATATGACCGTACTAAATCTGCAAAAACATTGGAAAATTTGCATTATTACTGGTAAAGACAAGTTCAAAATGCAAAATGCAGCTTACCGTTTAATTACTTATTGTTACAGGTAGATGTGTGCAGGGTTTGAGGACTGCTAACGGCAAATACTCATTTATTCCGTCCCTCGCGTTCGGTCCCTCGCACTTCTGTTTTTTTTTTTTTTTTTTGAAAAACTGCATCACACCCTTAGATAGCAGTGAGATATTTCAAACTCCTTTACAACTATATCACAAAAGTAATTGGACTTGGTATACATGTTTTTACTTCATTTCAACTCTTTCAAACTTTGATCAAAATATGCAAAATGTTTGACATGTATAGGAACTAAGTTTTTATCATTCCGTCACTCGCGTCAATTAAGATTTGTTTCAATGGCAACATGCTTAATCTTAAATACATTTTGATTGCATAATTTTGTTGTTTGTTAGAGCCTCTTCATGAAATCAACCATTTATTTACATTTAACTTTTTCCAAAGTCCTCCCGACCCTCTGGCAAAGGGCCGTTCGGCGGAACCAAACTTGAAATTGCTTCCCGAAGAAGCTATACGTCCACTTAAGGACAACACTTGACCAACCTCAAGGCCTTCAGACCATTTATATTATTGGTTTGTCATGCATGGCCCCATTCTAGACTGGATGAAAAGAACAGATACTACACATGGTCTTAGCCTATATATTTGTAAACAATAATGTAGCCAAAACAATAAAAACACCTTTCAAATTCCGTCCCTCGCACTTACGATATTTTTGGCTTTGGCCCAAATATTCTTATCATGAAATTAACGGCACTTTCAAGAAATTAGGTTGTCGTGTGCGTCAGCTTAATCCCCTGTCCAGAGTCCTGTACTGATTGGAAAGAAAATTGCCCGTGCAGTTAAAGGGCAAGAGTAGTCATGTTAATTTGAACTAGTATAGTCAGTAAGAAAGCTGCCTTCGGGGTCACGAAAATATATTAAGCTCTAATGACGTCACACAATTTTGAATTTTAGCCGCTTATGGAAATGTGCACTTGGAAAAAGAAGGGCTGTTTTATTTTTTGTAATTTCAATGACGAACAAGAAAACTATGAAACTTACCTGCATAACATTCGCAAGTTATCATATCACCAATTTCAGTGGAAATTGTTGGCCAAAAGGCGCAAGAATCACTTGGAGATTTAAGGTCACCCTTTCTGAACGTTGGAGAATGGTCACAAATTTGTCCCGAAATCATCCCGAAGCTGCCCCATAATTACCAAATTATCAAATTTGATCACGAAATATACTTTCCCACATCGTTGATAATTATTCCAATTTTCCTGAAGACGGTCAATCCCGCTTTGTTTATGCTACGAATCTGTTTGCAGTACACATGTTAGTATAAGCAGGGAGCTGTTATTTGGAAGGAGATGTAACGGAAATTTTAATTTATGCTTATACTTTAAGACCCATTTAAAGGAATGAAGATAAGCTGTATAATTGCAGCAAAGGTATTTCCCTCCTTGACTCGAGGCGCCGCTTCAATATCATTCCTGGGGCACCGTCTCATTCAAGGCAACTAACACTTAGACAAGTAGCTCATGCAGAACAATACTTTGATACTTAGGTCTGTACCGCCAACAGTTTAAAGCAGATACAATCATCACAACGATTGTTTAACTGAAAACAAATGAATTCAATTGACCCTTCCCTTTATATAGATGGCATGACATGCATATAAGCTGTAGGGGAAAAAGTCTAAACTTCGACAACAAGATCAGACGTTTTCTCCGGTTTCCAGAAATAGCCAGATGTAAATTCTTGTTCAGATTTCGACGTACTTTTTCCAAAGTCCTCCCGACCCTCTTGCAAAGGGCCATTCGGCGAAACCAAATTTGACACTGCTTCCCGAAGAAGCTATACGTCCAATTAAGGACAACACTTGACCAACCTCAAGGCCTTCAGACCATTTACATTACTGGTCTGCCATGCATGGCTCCATTCTTGTCTGCATGAAAAGAACAGATACTACACATGATCTTAGCCAAAAGGCCGAAAAGATTTCGACATATGACCGAGCAGATATTTTTTTCATACGCGTCTCTGAGCTTCGAAAGACCGAATTTTACCTTTATTTACCTGACGACTGGCAATGATGTGGCAGTGAAAAAAACCTGCCGGTCCTACTCTAACCGTGTGTCTTCTTAATAATCCCGTACAAGCATAGGCCTAATAGAAATGCCAAGAACGATACAGAAGACGGATTACTGAGTGGCCTTGACGGCGTAAACCTCATTTTAAAGCGTTCTGTCTCCATCCAAATAGCAGCTCCCTGGTATAAGCCAGCCATCTTGAAACGTCATGCATGATGGTACTTAGCATATTGAAGCACTACGATACAAGATCCAGCAATTCCATGCATCGGGCGTGCATATACGTAACTGACGCGAAAGTATGTACATATGATAAAACAGAACAAAGACGCAGTTCATTATAGCATTTTTGGTGAAGATAAAAGGATAACAAAAAAGGTACCCCATTATATTGGGAATATCATTTGTTCTTTCTCTTTCCAATGATATTTCAACATATTCTCACCTTGAAGGCGGGAAATGTGCACTTTTAAACTTCGCAAGTGAACCCTCGCTCCTTCGTTTTTCTCGGAAAGCTTATGACGAAGCAGGGAGGTGTTATTTCAATTACAACTCCCTGCCCGAAGACTCTAGCTAAAGTTCACCCCGACCATCACTATCTATTAAAACAAGTTTCTTTTGAATATTTAAATTTCTATTTTGCTTCAAATGCCAAAAAATACTCAATTACGTGAGACCTTGAAAAAGAATTATTGACATTCGTTTTCGCTCTGCGTAGGCTAGCATGATTTAGCAATATACTGATCGTTGTCTACGTTTTCAAACCTTCTTTGCAATCCACACACACAGAATAACAACTGAACAGATTGAAGGAGAATTTGGCCATTTTTGTCCAAATATATTTATGCTTATCCCAAAACAATATACTTGGTTTCACTAAGCCTCGGTAGCAATAATTGGTGCCATAAGGCCCTACGTAAGTAACATTAATAAGAACCATTGCCCTAATCTGCCATTCAAACAGGTCTCCAATTACCGGGCATTTTATTTACAAATTACATCCCCCAAAAAACTGCGCAATTACTGCCGTGCAAACCCAGTTCGAATTTTCCAAACTGTGTTGACTTCGCCCATGTACAGCACTTGGAGTTTACCCCTCAAAATGGTAGGGTGTCTACCTGTTAAGACTTCAGAAATTAATTTCAAGTGTAAAAGCCAAACTATTTATTGCAAATTGAAGAGCACCGAACTGCAAGCATGGATCATTTCTTAACATTACTCATTTTAAAAGTCATCATGATTTATTTTTTAACCAGAATACTTGAAGGGAATTATTTTGGACCTGGACGATTATCGGGAAGAACGTTTGATGGAATACAAGTAATAAATCAACTGTGAGTAATACACCGGCCACGTCAATCATTGTTTTTCAGGAGTGTCAAACTTTTTGTGCCCTGAAGTACGATTTTTTCACGCGATTGACCCGACATTTCTTCTGTGGTATATTGTGACGCAAGCCGTTGATGGCGTTTCTGTATTGGGGGTTCTATAAATAGTTCTTGTCGGTCTGTTAGGGCGTTGTAGTTGAGGATGAGTGTGATTTTTGCGTGTACATGGTTGCTTTAATGGCACGGTTGTAGAACTTTGACACACCTCTGCGTCACAACTCTGATGAGCGTGACGTATATTTGAATATACCCACTGCCCAAGGATCAGTTGGCATGTCTTGCAATGGATAAGCACATAGTTTACATCCATTACCTTCATTCACAATTATAGCTACCAAATGAACATCCCCCTATATATTTACAACGATAGTTTTGTAAACAAAACTTTTGTTTAATTTCTTGTCCTAGTGATGTTAATAGAGTACGTCAGTATTTGAGTTGACCACTTCCGACCTTCTGAACGCCAGTGCAGAATGCAGGTGCGATGTAATTACAATGTAAGCGTGACCTGTAAAGCACGTTCTTTAAACTTAACATTAGTAAAGAACAATTATTAGCGTTAGTATTTGCGATGTTCAAATCAAAAAATGTTCATCCATAGCCAAATGTTCAAGTTTCGTTATCAGTATGAAATATGAATTTGCAAACATTGCCAAAATCGGTGGCCAAAATGTGTTTGATGAAGCTCTCTGATTTAAATATTTCATAGGATTGACATTATATCATTATTTGCAAAACTGTTCTTATATGTGGTCAATAATATATATAATTTTAGCGATCGGCTCAGGATTCCGTCATACGCAATACGCAAATACATGTACCGCTACTCTACGGATTGCTCAATCCGGCTAACATCAAAATAGAACACAATGAAAGAGATATACAACGGATGATATTATAAGTTTTATTGATTTTTGTAAATGCTGTTAGGCCAACATATTTATGGTCACAAAGTTCATTGAGTGACCGGCTGATAATATTTCCAGTATACGCTTAAACAACACAAAAAGCTTGCTTCTTGTGTCAACTAATAGCCATAAAATGTTCAAATTTTCATCCAATCAAGTAGCGTGCGCAATGGGGGGGGGGGGGCGTTTATACCGTAGCGTGGGCAAGGTTCCCTCCTCTGAAATGAGTGGAGAAAATTCGGCCAATCGGGAAAATTCAAAAAATGATGGGGACCCTACCCCATGTCTGTTTGGGTAATAACATCTGCCCTACTTCGAAAATCCTGCGAATGGAACTGTTTCTAGTTGTACCAATTCGTTTACTGAAACACCGTAAGACAATAAAAGAAAAACAAACAATGAAACACTAATAATTTTATTTCGTAATTTCTTTCACAGACAGCTGGATGAGTCCAGGATCGGGGAAGTCCCGATCAATTTATTCGATCATGTTCAACTTTCAGGTATTCTGTAAGTCTGTTTACTTTTTTCAAAGAAGCCGATTTTAAAATCAAATTTTGTGCTCTTCATTTTATCACTGGATTATTGTATTTCATTTATTTTTCAATGAATAAAATGGAAATAAAAACTCGTTCGTTCTTTACTGTTCAACGAGAAAGAATTCGTCGAGTGCTTTGTCATCTCAAACAATCAAGGATTCGAGTGTTCGTGGATTATAATTAATGAAAGTCATTTACAACTTCATGGCTGAGACTTCTGTTGTTAAGTAGAGCCCTGACTGAACAGACGGAATTATATTTGAACCCTCCAAACGTGTATCTTGCATAAGATATAACATTTTTATACCGTATTCTTCCGTTGAATGATTTAAAGAAATTATCTAACACATAACTTTACTCTCTTATACGCTACAGGAGCCTTTCAAGGAACGGTTTAACAAACATTCCTGAAAGGTTATTCTCTTCCAAGGAGTTCTTTCTGAGAGAGCTATATTTATATCGAAACAAACTGACCCACATTCCCCAACAGATATTTGAAAATTTGAAACGATTGGAAAGTTTGTAAGTAAAATTTCTATTGTTTCACATTTTTGATTTAATCATAGTCTTAGATTGCTTGTAACAAACTGAACTTTACCATGAAAATTTGTATAATCCCTGGAGGCTGGAAGACTTGTGGCAAACACTTACTTCTTCCAGTCCTCAGAAACAGCAGAGTGGTCAGGTCGTATCCGTTTCAATAAACACGCGAAAGCTAGATTATTTACAGTTCGGGGAGCCAAAGAGTAATACTTGACACATTTGAAGCATATTTAAACACGTTTATAGCCAATATGAGGGTAGGGAGCGTTGCATAAGCCTGGCCTACTGCACCTAAGTCGGCCGCCACTGATCAGCAATGCAAAGTATTTTTTTCTTTCATATATATCAAATGTAGTAGTGTTTAATATAACAATAAATTAACGTTATTCTGAACGGGGTCCATATTTTGAAGGTAGATTTACCACATGTAAATGTCTTGATGATGAATATACGGTTTAATGGCGTGTGTGAAAATAGTGAAATTGCAAAAAAAGTAAGTCTGAACTTTCATTTTTTCTCTTTTCACAATTTTGCTGAGGGCAGATGGTTAAAACTTTGATTTTGTCAATCTTTTGTGCTCCACATTGCGGAGAAGTAGAGAATTAACTGTACTCTTTAAAATCAAAAGAGTGAACTTAGTCACTCTTTGATAGGGTGAAAAATGTGAATTCACTCCATTAGAGTGGTAATTCACTCCAAGAAGATTGAAATTCACTCCAAAAAGAGCGAAATTCCTTTAAAACGAGCGAAGTTTCACTCTTGATGGAGTGCCTACAGTGATCGCTCTTTAAAAAAGAGGCACTCGTGGAAGAGGGAATTTTCCATCTTCCTGTAGTGAATTTCACTCTTTTTGGAGTGAGTTTCACTCGTCTGGATTGAATTATCACTCTAGTAGAGTGAATTTACACTTTTTACTCTATCAAAGAGTGAATAAGTTCACTCTTTTACTTTTAGAGTGTAACTGTAACAGTACATTATTCTTGGTCTAATGATATCAAACTTAGCCTATTTATTCTAACTAAGCCTATTTATTCTTTACCTATGTAGTAGACTGAGGGACATATTCCTTGTTCTTGCCATACACTGTACCCACCACTGAAGTCTTAAAGAGGGATTGAACAAATCAAGTCCGCTCTTTGAGCTAATCTGTTCCTACTTATTCTATTATTTTACAAAAGATACCTCTTTGGGAACAAAATCATTCAGTTGCCAGAACAAATGTTACTTGGGACATCCGTGACAGCAATGTAAGTCACCACATTTTGTTACAATACACCGACTTTTACTATAATATCAATAAAATCACAAACATGCAAAGTTGAGAGCACACGACTTGTTCAAAGTCTTTCTTCAACAGGGAAACTCTTTTCGGAAGGCTTATCCCCATTTATATCTTTACAGATATCTTTTTGGAAACAATATTTCAACAATCTCAGGGAGTCCATTCAATACTGGCAGTAACGAAACTTTCGTTGAAGTACTGTAAGTACAGATGAATACACTAAATAACTATTTTTCTGTTTAATTTACATGTGTTTACTGTTACTTACATTTGTTCAAAAGACACTGACTTCTAACATCTTGAGTTTCGCATCCCAACAATTATAAGTAAATGTAAGACTTCCTCTAACAGTCTAATTTACCAACCTTATATATATTGTCACCTGGGTTGGGTATCTTGAAGTGCATTGATAAATAAAACTTGCTTTTTCTGTTTTATCCAACTAAACTAGTTAGACGTTTGCAAAAAATTCTTTGTCTTCTCGATGGATTTGATGTAGTTTATGACATTCAGTAGTTTAAAACGAAAACTTTCATAAAGACCAGGACGTATGGAATTCCGTTTTAACATTTATTCGGGAATTTCAGATATCTCTAATTCAATTTCAGATATCTCTAATTATTTCAGATATCTCTAATTCAATTTTAGATATCTATAATTCAATTTCAGATATCTAAAATAGTGCATAATTTTAGATATCTGAAATTAATTAGAGATATCTGAAATTCCTTAATAAATGTTAAAACGGTATTCCATAAGGACGAGTATGATTCAGGCGGTAGGGAATTATCTGGGGGTAAAAAAGGAAAAATTCTTTTGTTTCAGCTTACAGATCTACTGGGATTCTTTTTTAAGTCCTTCCAACTCGCCGGCGAAGAGCCGTTCGGCGAAATCAAACAAATACCCCAAGCCAAGGAAGTAACGTCCTCAGAGGCACAAAGAACAGACTGACCAACCTCTCTACACTGCAGTGTGAGCTGGGGTGGTTGAATATGCCCACGGTATTTCCCGCCTGTCGTAAGAGGCGACTAAAGGGAAACCAACATTGAACTTGAACCATACTTGAAAATAAATTCAAACTTTGAACTTTTATCGAATTGACTGACACTATATAACACATTCGTGTTGGTGTTTTTCTCATCTAACTTACTAACTAGATATATAACTGTCTGACCAACCTCTCAGCCCTCAGACACTTCCTTTATGTATTTGGTCTGTCAGTGCGAGGTTCCTCTCTAAACTGAATGAAAAAGAGCAGATTCGTAAGCGCGAAAATATTAACAAAAAGACTCTATCGAATTTGATATAAATTTCCAGCAATGAACCTTAAGTAACTTCGACCTTAAAGTCCTATTTTTTCGATCCTAAAAATTCGTAGCCCTACTTTACTAACACAAATTTTACTTCAAAAGGTAGCATATGTGGCACCAGATTGCATGTAAGAGCACCCAATTTCTCAAAAATTTTCAAAGGGGAAGGACTGTCTCTGCACGGCCCCTCAGTCTGTCAGTGATGCCATTTTTTAATTCCTAAAAATAAGCAAATATGTTAAATTTCAAATTTTGCTTGAAAAGGTAGACTCTGTAACACCCCGGTGGCACCGATTGCCTCTGACGACGTCTACTTTTATAAGAAGTCTTAAAAGGGAGGGGCCATTCCTTAGACTCTTTCCCTGGCCGGCATAAAGCGAAGCATGGGTTCAGAAGCGGTGGGCAATAGTTTGTCAGTTATCATGCAATAGATGTTGAGAGTAAAATCATTAATAGTCGGGAGTTCGAGCAGTCACACTGGCAGACAATTTCATCAATTCAGCGGATCTTGAATTTAGCCAAAAGTCACGATAGAGAAGCATTAGCATATTTTCAATTCCTTTGTATAGTTCCCCAAAAAGAATGAAGACCATTTATATAAAAGTGGTATAACGGTTTATGGTCAACTCGGCCCAGAGGACAACTCGAACCGATCATCTCGGCCACCGAGACATCTCGACCCCTGGACAACTCGACCACCGAGACAACTCGGCCCCTGGACAACTCGGCCCCTCAGACAACTCGGCCCCTCAGACAACTAGGCTACCATTGAATAAGCACTACCGTTATTCATATTAGTCAGTACTACCTTAAGAAATACAAGTACTGTCTCGCTTAGTAGTACTTAACTATTGTATATTCAACGTACTGTAACTTGAAACCAAGCAGTTTTTCTCTTGTACACTATTTCACATTTGAAGAGGAAAAATGTTGTCACACATGACTCTCAACAGTCAAGTAAAAGAAGGTAGAAGGCGCACCATCTGACATTATCATAGTCAATGAACCTTGCACATTTTTAGGAAAGGTTCGAAATCAACATGCGGGTTTTATGCCAAAGATGTTAGGCTTTTTCTTAAAGGAAGCCTGGGTTTTAATTTAACGAGATTGCCCATTATGACCAAGCTTCCCGAAAACTGCTATTACGTCCATTGAAGGACAGAGAGCACGTGACCAACGTCAGAGCACGTGACCAACGTCAGGGCCCTTAGGCCATTTACATCTTATTGGACTGTTATACATGGCTCTACTCTAGACTGGATGAAAAGAACAGACAATACGCACGAATTTAGCCAAAAGGCCGAGAAGCAATTAGGACTGTACATAGCCTACTGAGTACCACGCGTTCCACCCCCTTTCGAGAGGTTTCGAATGACATTGAATAATAAATCGATGATGTCAAATTAAAAATTTTCACTTATATTTTCGAAATTAGGTTTACTTTGAACAATGTCTTAAAGCTGAAGTTTAGGCTGTGCAAATTTCCTCAAGAATACAACCTCACAATTCACTTAATACAGCATGTCAATGGTGGCCGATATGTCTCGGTGGCCGAGTTGTCCAGGGGCCCAGATGTCTCAGGGGCCGAGTTGACCGAACACCGGTATAACATCATATGTGGTAATATTCTGATCACTTAGCATGTTGCTAATTTTTTGTTATTGCAAACAAAAGCTAAACATGGATATTGTTTAGATTCTCTTGCCAAGCATGAAAACGCAATTTTCTGCCATCTGAGGGGGGAGTCCCAATCTTTCAAACTTTTCTATACGCTCCGCTTAAAATAGTCTTTCGGGCAAAGTTACATTTTTCTGGCCACAGTATGTTTTAATAAGTTTCTGATCATTTTGCAGTTTGCAAACTTATTTTGAAGTGATTCTTTTATTGCAAACGACAAACGAAGATAGCGACTCGTTAGATTCTTCGTATAAGTCTTGCAAATGCTATTTCCGGCCATCTGAGAGGCGTGATATTTCGAAAATCTCCACGCTCCCCGCCAACCAATCGTGACGCTCCGCACAGATAGTCTTTCGGGCAAAATTACATTTTGCGAGTCAAAGCATTTCTGAATTCTATGATCACTTTGCAGTTTTTCGAAACTTATTTTCAAGGAAGCATTTTACTGCAAATGACAAAAGAAGATAACGACTCGTTAGATTCTTCGTATACGTCTGGAAAAATGCTATTTCCGGTCATCTGAGGAGCCTGATTTTTCAAAATTTTCTAATGGTGGCGCTCCGCTTAGATAGTCTTTATGGACAAATGACGATTTGTGGCCAAGAAAAAAATACCAAACTGTAAAAAACCCGTTCGTCTATGCCGATTGATGTTCTTTTACGTTGGCTCCTAAAAGAATGCAAATTTTAAAAACAATTTTACTTCGAAAGGTAGCCTAAATGACATTAGATTGCATATAAAGACTCACAATTTTCAGGTTCATCCTCGTAAACCACCACAATTCAACTTTTACACTGTTCCAGTCAAAGTTAAAAAAAAATAGTCACCATTTTGCATCTAGGCTCCTTTAAAAGGCCAAAAATTTCAAAGGAGGAGGGGACACCCCTCCCCTTAAACCCTTCCCCCAGGACGACGATCACTCAACATAGTGCATGGTCCCCCCTTCAGAGAAATCCTGCGTACTCCACTGTCTCTCACAACTCATCCTCATCTAGGAACCTCAGTTCATTTCTTGAGGGTTAGTGTGCGAGTCCGCAATGTGTAATCAAACATTCTCAACACAGTACATGCTGTTTAACGTGAGCTTCGGTACTCCGCATTTTTTGAACTTCCGGTCAATAAAAGAGTTGTGTCAATTGAGAGTTTCTGTAGACAACTACAAAAATTGTCGTTGGAGTGAGAGTTTATTGGCTTTAAATTTACACCTGTACAACAGCAATCCTTTGCACTAGCGCCAATAGTTCAAATTATGGTCGCTTACTTTTTCCTGATGCTTTTACAAAACGTAATGTTGTAATATGAGAAAGCAATGACAATGTAGGCCTACATTTCCAAAATGGAAAAGCTCTCCACTGAATTTTGTAAACAACAACAATTGGTATGTAAAAAATGTAGCAATAAAGTCTGCATAAGGAAGAATAGTGCAATGTGTATATGTTGATAGTTTCTATGTACATATGATTAACAGCCAATACTAGCCCATACATTGTAAATTTTAAGATTGATTTACATAATTTTACTATTTTCAGTCACTTGGAAGGGAATCCTCTGGCAAAAATTTCCTCAAACGCCTTTGACGGTATAGCGCGTCATGGTAGAATGTGAGTAACTTTACTTCAATTTGTAAGAAGTTGTCTTTGTTCAACGTATATATCTATGAATCCATATACTTTCTAAATTAATTAGAAGTTACAACTACATGTGCATGCAAACCTACAGGCCCGTGGGGGGGGGGGGGTGTGGTCAAGTTACTGGTCAACTTGTTTTTGAATTTGAACCCACTCTCGAGGAAACTGAAGGTGAATTGTCATGACGTGGCCTTATATGCCCCCTAATGTGACTCAGGATGTTGCTGGTTGTATTAATTTAAACACAGGCTTCATGTTAATAGTATAGGATGACCTTATCAGCATAATTAGGTCATCATTATCCAAACTTTTTATTTTTACCCGACTTTTATGCACATGCGGTTTTGTTTTCTTCTGGTAAACAAGTGGTCATGGGTATGACGTAAAACTGCATCCAGGTGAGCTGAGGAGGTCTTGTGTGGCGAGAAATTTGTCCCCGACTATCGCCAATAAAATGCACACATTAGACCGTTATTACTCATCCCATGACTGGCGATGTCGGCGCCACAAAACCGAGCAAGTCCCTCAATTTTTCCTTCCTGTGGGCTGGGGATTGTAGAATATGCCCGCGGTTTTCACCGCCTGTCGCAAGAGGCGTCTAAACACGGGAGGACTTGAACAGTATTTGAACAGTATGACACTATATTACACATTCGTGTTGGTGTGTCGTTAAAACTTATCGAACTAAGTTAAAGGCTCAATTCTCTTACCTCAAACAGTACCAATTCTCCTAAGCTTCTTAAATAAGCCCTTCTCACCATTTTTGAAAATCATCCCCATCCAGAAAAAATATCAGTTAATTGCTTCAGGGTAAGTGTAGAAAAGCTCATTGTGTATAATCAAAACACTCTCAGTACAGTTTATGCTGTGTAAAATAAGCTTGTGTAATCTGCATTGTTTGAATCAATTGTCAGTCAAAGAGCTGAGCCAGTTGAGAATTCCGGTACCCCCTACCAAAATTGTAGTTTGGGGTGAGATGATTCGCCCTTTAAGGTAAACAAGGGGTTTGCATTTGCTTTGTTCTTGCAATATAAGATACACACATTTTTGAAAATTTGACCCTTCTAGACAACAATAATAATTAGTTTTTCACCTTGGCGTTCCGTGAACCTGTCTCTCACACTTCAAATGCTCTTGAGTAATAATTTCTTGCAGAACCATGGTGTGCGACTTTCTCAAGATACCTTGGAGAGAATACCCACTGGATATGTATGTATTCACTAATTAAATTTTATAAGGGTTTGGGTGTGTGTGTGACATAATTCCAATATTTGATGAGACATTTTACACACGGTTGGTACTCGGTGACGAATGGTAAACAGGTTTCCGGACCTTTCTGGTAGCGAAGTTCAGTACTGTTTTAACCTTAATCTCGGTCTTATTACACCTAACTTGACAACATAGAGAACGGTCTGACTCTCGTATCTAGATTATGAACCACCAGAAAGAAAACGTATTTCAGTTGAAAGAAGGTAACCACCCCTTCTCTCAAAAGAGTTGCTCATGAGAAGTTCAGCAAGGCTTGCAGTTGTTTCAAAGATTATATTTGGGAGACAGTATGAGTTCAACTGAAATCTACCTCAGCGTTGCTGCCACGTTTATTGAAATGGCTTATTGGTCGTTCTCTAAGTACCATTATTATTATTAAAGTGTTGAAGGACAGCTATAGGACTTATTAAAGTGTGCCATTAATTTTACATTCAAGACTTAACATTTCATTTTTTCAATTCTGCAAACCAAAGATGGTGCGTTGGCAATGGTTACAGTGCAACGATACCTGTTGGCGAGTTAAGTGCAAAGGCTTTTAACAGATGTGGGTTTACTTGTCAACATATTAATCAGAATACTAACTGTACGGCATGTACTTTGGGTACTTACGGTGATGGACAAGACGAAGGCTGTACACCCTGTCCCAGAGGTTAGTCATGACGCAGACAGCCAAAAAGCAGCATGTCACAAGGACCATATTAGAACCACCTTCAGCCTTGACCATAAGCTTATGGTGGCAGAGACCCAGTGTCCGTATTTTGGGGGAACGACCGCCCCTGACGGACCAAAATTGATTGCTGGCGCCCTTTTTACAACCTGCTTGAACTCGTCCCTACAGGCCATTCTCGCCCGCTCCAACCAAAAATCCTTAGTTCCGTCACTGCATGATGGCAATGCATTAAAATAAAATCTGAACACTTGTGCGTTAGTCTTATGTGTTCAAGTGAAAAGGAATCGCATTAAATTAAATAAATGGATATATCCAAATTCATGAAAGCTGCTTTTTAAAAGCAATTGGGAGTCGCCTTAAAATGAATAAGGAAAACCAGCAAACTGGTCAATTAAAGAGCTGTGTCCATGGGGAATATGTGTGGACTGCTACAAAAATTGTAGTTTTGATTGAGAATTGGATGCCTGCTTATTAAGTTGATTCATGTCATGCTTTTGTAGACCTATTGAGCTTAACACACAAACTAAGATATTTTGCACAACTTTTAAACCTATTGAATCAAGGACGATGGGTAAATGCCGCTTAAAGATTTAGCAGTTGAAAAAACAGAACAAAAATGACCAAATGGTCAATTGCATATTTTGCATCAGATGATATCAAATTTGTTTCAACATTGCAGGTGGTTTTTATCAAGACGAAGTAGGTCAGATGTCGGAGGAAAATGGTTCTGTAGCCTGTAAAAAGTGCAACGACGGCACTTTTGTGGTGGCGGGTGGTGGTACTTCTCCACTGAGTTGTGAAGTTTGCCCAGAAGGTACTGACAAAACAAAGGAAGCAATGTTTCGCGCTTGTTTCTGTTTAGAGAATTATTTTAGAAGAGATCGATTTGGTCCATGTGAACGATGTCCACATGAGGGATTAAACTGTTCGTTTGAAGTTATTTCTATTCGACCAGGATACTACTGGAATTGGAGTTACACGGATTTAGAATTGTACAAACAATTTACTGACAATCTATTACAATTCGATAACCTGTACGATTCAAAAACGACAACATTTACAGAAACGCTTCCTTATGTTCATAAGTGCCCACAAAGTAAGAAATGTGCCAACAACAATTCAAATATCGAAGGTAATTGTAGGACTGGATACACTGGATGGATGTGTTCAAAATGCATCCAAGGATATTTTCCCTCTTTCGGTTTTTGTCACCGCTGTAATCTTCCTTCTTTTTTGATTGAAATAGTAATTATTATTGTACTTCTTGTTTCGTTATGCTTCTATTTATGGTACATGTACAGCAAAGAAAGACTGAAAAAATCATCCCGGTCTGTTGTTGACGTCACTATTGCCCGCGGCAAGATAATACTCGCTTTTTATCAAATCATGGGGGAATTTTGGGACTCCCTCGATTCTGTCAGATGGCCTAAATATTTTAAAAGTATAGCACAGCTTATGACCCTACTGGAGTTGAATATTTCAAGTTTACTAATCAAGCCTTCCTGTTTCATTCGACAATTGACTATTTCTCCGTACGAAGAATTTATCATTGGAGTTTTCTTTCCACTTATCCTTATTGTATTGGTGATCATATCGTTCAAGGTGATGTCTCTCTGGGTAAATTTCCCAAGAGATACACAGAGAGCATTTTCGAGACAAATGCGAGCTCAAAGATGGAAAGAAAAGTTAATGACCATCTTGATTTGTTTGCTTTTCGTAACCTACACATCAACCTGCAATGTTATTTTTGCGCTCTACAAGCAAACCTGTGACACATTTCCGTTGGATGAAAAGAAAGAGCACAACGTAACCCTTTTGAGATCTGATTACGCAATCGACTGCACCACGACTATCCATCAAAAGTTTGAGATAGCTGCATATGTTGCCACAATTTACACCATCCTCTTTCCTGCGTTTCTCCTCCTTCAGCTTTGGAGATATTCAAAAAAGTCGGGCGATTCTGATGATAATGAAACAAACCTACGTGAAAGAGAAAGTATTTATACTTATCCTATCTGGCTTCGTTTTCTTTGTGAAAACTATAAGCCGAGGTTCTGGTTTTGGGAAATCGTTGAGTTGTGCCGCAAAGTCACCCAGACTTTTGTAGTTATTTTGTATGGTTGGGACAGCCCTGTCTCCATATGGCTGACTGTCTCAATCGCCGCCGTTTTCCTGACTTTACATGCTTCGTACTCTCCGATGAAGGATCGTTTCGAACATCACCTTCAGGTAAATTACTCTCATCGTAATTTATTTTCTTCACTAGCCTCTTTTTATTCTAGCATTTTAATGGATTGGCTGAATCTAGTCCAGACCAGGGTGGTGACAGGATTTGCCGAACGGGGGGGGGGGGGGGAGCTCCCCGACAGGCAGACCATCGAGACCCTCAAAAAGGCAATGAGTTAGTTTCGGCAAATCTAAATTACCCTTTGCATAAATCAAACGCTTTCGAACCATTTCGAACCCACTGAAACCCTTTGTTGAATGAAATTTGGACAAAGGGTCTTAAAGGAAATTTTTGACTGGACCCACTTTTGTTACAACTAAGGTATCACTTTATTCCAACACTGAGATGTCATGACCTTGGTCATGTTTTTTACAATTCGTGACAAAATGGGCAACTGTGGTGACAAATCTCGTAACTTCAGTTTTGACGAAAGTCGGCGATATACTTTTTGTGACAAAAGTGATGTTGTGACAATATTCGGCAGGAAAAGAGAATTGAAAAGAAGGGGGAGAGAGAAAAAACACCCGTTCTAATGACACTTACTTATGCCATAATTCCGGATCTCAATGCTTGTAGTCTGAATACTGTGAACTAATTGATCAATTTCAATCGGAAGATACAACCCAAACGCCGAATAAAGTATATTTACGTCTTTTTACGACATCTGCAAAAAGTGTTTTGAGTTTCTTAATGGAAAAAAGACACGACTAAACACTGCAAAAACTGCCAGTATATTAACGGAACAATAAAATGAAGAGATATATCAGATTTACAGAAAAGTTTTGGAAACGTATTACCAAAACTTTTCTGAAATCTTTGTTACTCTGTATTTCTTGTTTTGTAAATTTACAGCGATTCTGAGCCATTTTAGAGTTGATATTCGATTAAAAGCATGTAAAAACAGACTAAAATCCCAAATAAACTATCATTTTTTTCGTCAATTAATTGATATCAAACAGTTGACGAAGAAAATGATCGTGTATCCACGAATTAATTGAAACAATTTCATTGAAGCAACTTTTGACAGATCAAAGTTACTTTGATATCTATTGAAGACTCGTCAAGTCAATTTTTTTCGATCTCCTCTTTTTCGGTATGGAGAGTACCCACTGGGGTTAGAACTAAATTGCGATAGACCCTTTCATTCCAAAGCTTTTGATCAGAATGAAAATTGATTACAAATTTAAAGGGGAAAATGTTTATCGTTGGTTAGGAACGTAGGAATGTCAATTCATTAACTGATGAAAAAAAGAAATGATCGTATGTGTGTATGGGGGGGGGCTTAACAATGACACGACCCAACTTTCTTTCTTATATGATTTTCTAAAGCTTGCAGCTCTGTGGGCGATCTTCTTGAACATGCTGGTAGCTGCGGTTCCCGCTCAAGAAACGGAAAATTATATGGAAAGCAATTCAACACTCGTAATGGGGATTCTTCTTACCATTCTGAACTTCGGAATTTTGGTTATTGTTGCAGGTATTTAAATAGTTTGTTGACAGGGTACTTTTCCCTACAGACGAATCCGAGCAGATAGTGAAGTCGGTCATAAGCGAGGTCCATCAACCTTAAAAAATTTTCAGGTTTATTGTCTACATACAATTTTAAACCCTTATGTTCGGTAAAATTGATGAAATAAAGAAGTAATTTAGTTTACATTCATCTTTGATACAGGTAAGTTAAGAATTTAAAAGATTAAATCTGATGGGCCTAAGTATTATCCGACTAAAGCAGACCATCACTTGACTTTTTGGACTCGTCTATCAATAATACTGTAGATAATTAGTAATGATTTTGGTAAAAAACAAAAAGGTAGTCAATGGATTTGGAAATCGGTTTTTTACTCTTAAGTATTTCGTAGAAAGTAAAATTTCGCAAACATCCTTCTTAGTAATAGCAGCAGGTTATGACAGAATGGCAAGAATCACCTTCTTCTTTTGGACTTTCTCTTATCATTTTGTTACCAGGAAGCATGTAGTTCAACTGCCTATTTCCAAATATTGACACAGAAATACACTCTTAAATCAGAAGAGTGAACTTGATCACTCTCTAATAGGGTGAAAAGTGTGAATTCACTCCATTTGAATATTAATTCACTCAAAGAAGAGTAAAATCCATTCCAAGAAGAGTGAAATTCACCTCAGGAAGAGGAAAAATACGCTCTTCCACTAGTGCCTGCAGTAATCACTCTTTTATTAAGAGATCACTGTAGGCACTCCATCAAGAAACTTCGCTCGTTTTGAGGGAATCTCACTCTTTTTGGAGAGAATTCTACTCTTCCTGGAGTGAAATATCACACTAATAGAGCGAGTTTTCACCTTTCACTCTACCTAAGAGTGACTAAGTTCACTCTTTTGATTTTAGAGTGTAATGGGGGAAAGGTACCACCTTTGCTGATTTGAAATTTGTTCTTTTGATTTTATCTTCTGGTTTCTTTGTTTACATACAGTATGCATAAGTAACCACTAAGTCTGAAATTGATCACTTTGATTGCGTGGACGGTGTGGAACACACTTTCTCGAACATGTTTTGACATATTTGGCAGCTAACATCACATTTGAACCTTCAACCTTGACCCCGAATCAACCAGATTTAACTTTGCTTTATCATTCTAAATACGTACGGTACAAATATTTTCCAACGTACTGAAAGTTTAATAAGTCAACAGAATAATTAAACGATCTCTCTGGTATGAATAAATTTGAAATAAAAATATCTTTTATAATTAATGGTAATCGATTAAAACAATTTTTTGACTAGTATGTCTTAAACTATGATTTTCCTGATTGACACTGTTGGGGTATCTTAGACTAAGAGATATAATGCCAGGTCAGGAAAAACAATAGGAATCTATCAAAAAAAGGAAAATGAAAAGCAAACAAACAAAAAATGAACACAGCGAAAAACCAGACCTATGGAAAAAGTCAGTCGTTTTGAACCCTCGTATCTGATAATGATGTATATACAAAGAAACGATATAGTACTCCAAAGTTTATGTTGTCCCACGAATTACCGAAACTGTTAACATCCTATTTAACCAAAACTATCTGCCTAAGGTAGGGCAATAGTTGCATTATGGTTGTCACTCTACGTGATGTTGTAATTCATAAGGCAATGGCTTCTCCCAAATTTGTTGTCGTTTAGCGTCTTAAAACAACTGCCCATCAAGGCCTGGTTATTATTCATTGTTATTAATATCCGTTGTGTATCGAGTGATTGGAAACTTGAAGGGGTCTTGAAGGGGACGTCGGGGAAACCTCTTCACATTTTCGGTTAAAAGAATTTTATTTGCTTTAATTGCTTTTAATTGGAAAAGTTACATCGTCATTTAAAACATGCACCAATACGTTTTGAATAAAGAACGATGAAAGTGTGCTCATCAAAGTAATCTCGTTCGAATCTGGGTAATGAACTTCTAAGTAGCAGCATATAAAGATGAATTCGTATTCTGTATTACACTACTTGTCTTTATTTCAGTTACATTTTTTACTTTCAAATTTCCAGGAAAAGTTTTGATCAGGTTGGCATCTTTGATGCAGTTGAATAAAAGAAAAGAGCGTGGAAATCCTTCGGAAGATGAAACCTATTCCCTTCAGCCCACAGTAAGGTCTTCCTATCAGAGCCTAGATCATTGAACCGGGATTTACTGGACTCAGTTTTAACGGACACATACTGATACCTCTGAACTAATTACTTCCCCTGACTAGCGTAATACTTTAAAACACAGAGGTTATATCAGCGTTACTGGATGCTTCAACATTTAAAGTTTATTGCATCGAAAAGGCAGACACGAACAGTCCTCATGAATTGATGAACAATGAGCAACGAATTCTACAATTAGAGGTGTTATCACATCAGGATGGAGATAGTACGAAGAGTGAATTTATTATGTACAGGTATACTGCTTAAAAATTGTGAAATATGAATATATATGGTGGTAAGGCCTACTTGGCTTAAAAGAATGTGCAAACTTTTATTTGCCAATAACTCGAGAACCGACATAGGAAATAAACTTTCCTAAATACAAAGCTTCTGGATGGTTACCTCAGCCTAAAGCATGATTGTTCATTGGTCGTTGTAGGCCCCCTGGGTGCTCCTCTTTACGATCTGTTTCTCATGTATTTACTGGACCCTGCACTGTTTGTCTTAGGGGCTCCTGTGTGACAGTAGATAAAATCTCCTTTTCCCTTACAGTTTTCAAGATGTAGCCGGAAAAGACGATTTGTTTCAAAGGTGACCCTTTCCTTCAAAGATCTTAAACAACAGAAACCTCAAAAAAAAAAAAAAAAAAAAAGATAAAATAAAATAAATAAATAAAAATAAACAAATAAAATAAAATAAGAAATAGCCGATTAGCATTCGATCTCAACCGAGTAGCTGCTGAATTTTGCTTTGTTACACAAGACAAACGCATCTGTAATCATACATTCCATACTCTTATCTTGCTCTGGTCCTCGATTTTGTCTGGTGATCCTTTCAAATGTTTACACAGAAAACTGAGGTTGTGACAATTATTGCAGTTTTAGTACGATTTTAGATACCTAGTATGCCAAGTTTATTGAATTTTATTTTGAGCGCAAGTGAGGTCGGGATGGTGAGGGAGGCCATGGTCCTACCTCTGGAAGTACAGTAGGAGTAAATCAATGGGAAGTAGCCCTTAGTCTAACAGAAGCAACGGGGCTATCACTCCTGTTGGTAGTCATGCGTGTCCCTGTTTAAATATGCCTCAGATATAGCATGCCAAACTAGTACTATTTTGCATCCCTTCTTAAAAGATCAAGCATTTTCCATAGGAGGGGATAACACCCTTCCCCGGGAGAGCAAATAGCTAACCCTTACTGAAAATGTACTGAATGTTCTTATATATATAGCCTGCTTTCCTTTCAGATTGGTAACCGAAACAGCGGTTACCGACATTCTCAGTGCACAATCTACTTCTTTATTGGCTATTTCGAGATGCAATTTTTCGTTAAGTCTTTTGCGATGCGAAAACTTCAGGTTCCACACAAGAACCCTACTCACGTCGTGAGTCGGGGAAATCTTCCGTTTGGACCTTTCACCTCGCAAGTCCTGGGCACGCCACTTAATTTCTGCATCAAAGCATCAAAAAATGAAAATAATCATCACACGCCAGCGCAGATGATGGTAGGGATTTTGCCTGAAGTAAGGCGCTTGCAGATGACTAGTGTTTCTTTCAATCTTTTGGAACAAGTTCTGAGTTAGTAAGATGTAGTTTTACAGCTCAGGTTCCAACCAGTTGGTTCAATTCGAGTCGGCCACGGCCTTTACTTCAGTTGTGGCTCATTGGTTTGTATTTCCAACTCCATTGCTTTTGCCGAGCACCAAGCACAATGGCAATAGGTCCCGTCTTTTAAGTCTTTGGTATGACCCAGCGAGGACTCCCGACTGCAAGTCCGATGCTCTAACCACTTGACCATGCAGTCGGTAGGAACAAGTTCTTAATGCAAAACAGATGTAAGACACATTCTCAGTGCAACGCGTATGTAAAACACAATGAAGAATGATCCAGTGAAACAATTGAAACTAGTATAAAAATCTAATTTCTTTATTGCTGTTTACAATTTTTTTCTTTGCATGAGAGATATGACACGTTCTAAATGAAAAATCAAGAAGAAAACTTAACCTCTACCTCATACAACAACATTCCACTGAGCAATGCCTTTGAATAATGTGATGGTTTTGGTCTCATGGGCCACCACTTTCCACGCCTAAAACACAACTTTCTGTGAACATTGTACACTAACGTGTTAAATTCACAATTCTGTATTGTACTGAATGACACAAATTTGGCTCCAGCTGGATTGTTGTTGAGAAAAATATGATTACACTTCTTAACTTTGTCAATTCTAGTGTAAATCTTTTAAAATCTTAAAATCTTTTTTTATCTACCAACTGACTTCAAAGTCAAAAATTATACTTCATTTGACAATTTCGATTCATAGCTCATGAAAAGAGATTAAGTCACCCTCTTCCAGTGGTCTCTTTCACTTTCGATATCATTATTTTATCTCAAGTCTCAATTTGATTTTTCATGTTACTGGTGACTATAACTTACAAAGACGTCACATAAAACTGGTCACTGAAATGTTTAACTTACTTAAAAATTCACCATTTTCTTCCAATAATCGAAATAATGGGGTGTAACATTCTTATTTGTAAATATTCCTTCATGATGATGAAATGCTTTTTGAAATCAACATATTGGTTGTTTAAATAAATAATTCAGATGGAACATTTTATTTCATGAAGATTGCTGAAGCTCTCAACATAAAGACTTATTAAACTCTTTTGGTTTTTAAATTTTACTTCTCTTTTTCTTTTTTATTACATTTTCTTTTGGTCGTGGTTGTGATTTTTCTATCCAAGTACATTTTTTAAATTTCTATTGATACAGACTCTAACCATTTATTTCACAGGTGTGAATATTGGTCGCCAATGTAAAAGCACATAATCACATGCATTTGCTAACTTGACTTCTGCTAGCAATGCTGATATCTTGAGAATGGAATGTGAGAACTGGAAAAATTTCACCAGAATGCTTGGAATAAGTTTCTCTGTATTTATATCATATATGGAACTATACTATAAAGTATGAGGTTCTTCAAAATAACACAATTTGAGGATATCCATGGCTAAGCATACAACCCATAGTGGACCCAAAGGGCCATGGACTGATAAGAGGTATTGGCATGCCAGGCACTGTATGAAACCACCTTGTGATGTGTCATTCCATGTATTCTATTTTTATGAAATTTTGCCCATTCTGTGCTTCTCTTAAAAAATTAAGGAATAAAACCCATATTGCCATGACAAATCCAGTGCACACATGACACACTTCAATACACTTGAATCTCAATGGCAGATTTCATTCACCCAAATCTTCCAACAATAGCCAGATATGACGTTCATACCACTAAAAAATAACCCATGTCTACACCATTACCGTAGTCACCAATATTCATTCATGAGATTTGTGCCCAGATTCTAGGCGATTATGGATTATGGCAATATTCCGGTCTAACATGGTACAGTGCGAAATAATTATGAACATTGCATTAAAGAGAGGATAGTGCACAATTGAGGAGTAATGCATGGGTGCAGAACAAGGGCATCCATCAGTAACACATCATAACAGTAACCTCACCATGCATTATCCTTCATTGAATGCACTGGTTCAATCTTGTTTCACCTTGCTTGTTCATACACAACAATATTTTGATTTAAAAGACAGAAGAGAAACAACATTTCTTTTGATAATGACAACAGTGAAACATCACCACCACCTGAAGTAAAATGGAGTATACTTAGATGGTTGCATTTATCCATTAAAGGAGCTCATTGAGTTAATATGGATAACTTAATGGGAGTGTTGAAGGATACTAACACATGACAATGCTTATAATCAGCATAGTTAGTCCAGTTTCAAATCTAATAGTTACAGAAAATGTTTAAATTTTAAATTTTGTGATGTCATGACTTGTAACGGTGTTGTGCATAATTTGAAAAAGTGTCTGGTCACGAATTTTTGAAAACCAAATTGAACCGTTAAGTACTTACTCATAAAACAATTATTTGTATCTAGGATATGGGGATTGTTTAGGTTTGACCATTTGTCATTGGTATGTGAAGAAAACTTAACAGGTTTGGAAAAATTAGTTGAATTCCATGAACCAACTCAATGAGCCGCTTTAAGATGAGTTTTATCTCGCGATAATGTACAGTACTGTAACCTGCCTGTAAATAAACTAATAAAAGTTGAGAATGTTAACTTAGTACCAATGAACTCAACATAAAAGCAGCTTAGTGGGTTTGCAGCATATCCTAGGAGAGCTTCAGCAGGAATCACCACAGGACTGACTGTGGTAATTGCATGTACTGAGAATGATTGTAGATATCTAAAGCTCATTGAAGCAACTTATGGAGTAATGAACCAGTGGTCAGGTACTATAATTGGGAGCAGCAGTTTTTACCTACAAACTGCGGTAGCCATGACAGATCTCCTTAAAGGAAAATATTTTGTAATGTTTTTATTGATATCATTCATGAGAAAAATTTAGGCCTGCAGCTACCATGGAAAAGGTGCAGGTCTTAATAATTAAGACAAAAATATTACTTCCAAATGGCAGTCAATATTGTACTGAAAAAAAAGCTCACTAGAAGCTTTTGGAAATTCCTCTAACAAATAAGCACAAAATTTACAGCACCTCATTTTCTACAAAAAGCATCAAATCTCTCTAATCTGTGTTTTCTTGATTTTATGAAAAATGTTTTAAAAAATGCCCCTATTGCAACATTATTTTTACAATCAAAATTACCAAGTGAATCTTTACTTAAAGTTTTAGTTAAAATTAAATTTCAGAATGATAAGCTTTACACTCAAAATGTACAGCACGTGCACAATAATAAACTTATATTTCTATGTTAGTAATACCATAGTCCAGACATTATGCTGAGAATGTAATGAACAGTAGTACATATTTTTGCACTTGGTAAATGGAAAACTAGTTTGGCATGTGTGACATCTTGCACACTTATATTTGCATTCTTAAACTTCACATTATCAGAGTTGGTAACAACAAATTTATGAATAACAACATTAAAATAGGCAGAGACCATCTCTTTGTACTTTAAAGCACAAAATCTGCCATTCAGTCAGAGGGTCTTCTTAAAAACTTGTTTAATGGAAGTGTTACACAATCATGGTACAATATGAGTGTTTGTCTCTGCCTCCTGCCCAAACAAGACAATGGCTCAGAGCTTCATTCGTATTTACCTCAATGAAGTTTTAACCTTTGCCTTTATAAAATGGGATAGGGGGAAACAGTGCAACCTGATCGAAGGTTCACAGGACGTGTGCTGTCAAACTTCTTTGGGTCTAGTAGATAAACTTGGACTTGGAAGAATGATCATTGCCACTGTGTATAGCAGTCTTCATTATTGCACTTCTTGAATATTATTTCTGCAACTTTGCCTCAATTGCTTCATCTTAATATAAAATGATGCCCACTATCTTGATACGAACCGTTGTTGGTGAAGAACTTCTGACTGCCACAGCTCTTTGTGAACTTCGGGATCTCTCAGTTCTGTACACTTGAGAGCTCGGACGGCAGGGATTTCTCCAAGTGACAAGATTGTTCCAACTAACAAGACATAGGAACCTGCAAAACACACAACAAGAAATTTTTAACACTGAATTGTAATTGATGGGTCATTCTGTACCAAATCCCCCCCCAGGTGACCATCTCATATTTTGATGATTTTCACATATTATGTTGCTGCATAGAAAAAAGGAACACCCTAAAATTTTGGGGACCATAGCTCAAGGGGTTTGGGAGTTACAGCCTTCTAAAAAGTATTGTGAAATAACATATTTTCATGTGAAATATTGCTTTTGAGTTTTTTCATGAATTTGAATGCTCATTATAACTATTCATAGGAAAGAGGTATAAGGCCCAAATTTGATAAATGAGATGTCTGGTGGCAATATAAGTATAAACAGATTTTTCAGTATAAGTACTTTGCTGATATTTGGATATGTGGGCCCTCAAAAATGCAATTTTTCACTTCCAGATGCATTTTTTTTTCAACCACCTGGGAGGACCTGGGCCCATTAGTAATGATCCAAAGGGCCTTAATGTTATACCTCATTAATATTTGGTCACTTCACTATAATCAAGAATACGTATTTCAACATGAATATCTAAAAAAAAGATTTAGCAAGGGTCTAAACTTGGTCCCAGGGGAAATTTTCAAAAAGGGGCCCTCCTTCAGAGAGGTCTTTGACTCTGTGGGCAAATATATGTACAGATTTGAAAGTTTCACCAAGAAAGGAAACAAGTCTGATGCTAATGCTCCAAGAATTTTATATGTGTATATACCTCCTTCATGATCAAATTACAGGATGAAAATGGCCCCTGTGGCCTTTTTTAAAGGATGTACTGCAGGCCATCCAGCACTACATTACAAAATATAAACATTTCATCAGAGATGTTTCTGCTTGCACTCAGAGAAAGAGAGCATGTGCACAGCCACAATGAATTTAAGTCCTTCTAGCCTTCTACTTTTATGAAATTTACACCTTAAGTTTAATATCCAGATGCGTTCTTGCCTTCTTTGCTAAAAACACTTTTCAGAAGTCATGGACCACCAATCCATATTTAAGGGCCCATATCTTCACAACCGAACAAGATACAACTGTCGGAGAAAAAATAGCATTGCACCATTTATACCCAAAAATGCAAAGATAGAAACAGAGGGGTTGAAAGTAAATTTTATGAATGTATGACACAAAGCTTGCAAAATTAAAATGCATGTACAGGTAGATGGTGAGAGAGGAAGTTGCTGAGCAATGCTTGAAAAAATCACTTCCTGCAGACACCAAGTTTGATGAAGGGAAGAGCTAAAATCTTCTAGCATGTGTATTATCACTGTATGTATGACACATGATATTACCAAGAAGCTGAAAAGCAGTCAACAAAACAGTTCTACATGCTCAATACTGTGTTCATTCTTGCAGGCTACATTGGTTGGTCAGTTAGACATATGTAGTTTTAAGGCCCAGTTTCTAACCAATTGGTTAAGTAAGGATGGCCATGGATTTTTTTCCATCTTGAGCTCATTGGCTTGTTTTCCCTACTCCATTGCGTATGCTGAGCACCAAGCACAATGGGGGTAGGTTCCATTTTTAAAGTCTTGGGTATGACTGGGCCAGGACTCGAACTCCTGACCTCCTGACTGCAAGTTTGATTCCCTTATCCATGCATGTATCCATGCAGTCAGTCATGCAGGCTGCATTGGATCAAAGCAAGTTTCTATAATACACACAAGGCACTCTCCCATCAAACTGAAACATGAAAAGTTTGGAAAATCTTATTTATTACTATACCTTTGGTTACCAATGTCTCATCTGGAGGGCACTTTTTAGACTTTTTGACATCGGCTAACTCTCCTCTGACTTTTCCAGTGCCATCATGAATAATGACGGCATCGGGAAAACATTCTAACACTGTTCCTTGGATCCAAACCATATCCAATTGAACTTTATCATCCTTGCTAGGGTTTATTTGCCACATCCAATGGTATTTGGCATCACAGTTTGAATCTGTCATAGAAACATCTGAACTTTTCTGCATTGAACAATGTTTTAGTTGATCCACAAATATTTTTCTTGCAGGAGCAGAGAGTTTTTCAACACTTCCTGGTGCCATCTTGACATCTTACCCTGAGTATCAATCTTGATACAGCAGCCTAAAAGAAGATTCAAGAACAATAAAAAAAATTGCAGAGCATGACATCACAAAATAGATTGTGTTAGCGGGGCAAGGGCTGTGATGTATTGAGCTTAGGCCTAGGCCATGTAACGTAACACACAGCCCTGTTCAAGGGCTAGGCATTACCTAGCCCTCGAAAAGGTCTGTGAACACGCATGACCAGGGAATAATTTAGTGTTCAAAATTTGCATAGCAATTTTGAGCTTTTTGGGCTCCTCTTCCACAAAATCATTACAGTTCCTACTGCTGTACATACAAAATCTGCTATTCAATTTTGTATTTGCGTAGCAATTTGTCCATTTTGTGTAGCAAATTGCGATGCGATGCGGGATAAATTATTCCCTGATGACACATTGACTTACTGTTATGGTCAAAATTGGCAGGGAAAATTTGGCCATTATTTTTGTGGGAAGGTTAGAAATGCAGTCCCATAGATCATCTGTGTGAAGTTTGGTGAGAATATTTTGTTATTTGGGGATGCAAGAGGTGATGTTTGCCCGCGTCATGGCTAGTGACTACGGTTGTGAAGTGCATCCGCGCAAGGGCTGTGTTGTGAGAGGAATGAGCCTAGGCCTAAGCTATGTAACGAACATACAGCCTTGTTACTCGTTAGGCATTGACAATGACAGTTACTTGTAACTCCATTTCGGTTGTGCCCAAGTCTCGTATGGTTAGGATTTAGCCTAGGCCCAGTTACGCTAAACTCAAAGCAGCAACAAATGTTTTTCCAATCACTTAGTCCTAGATTTGGATGATGAATCAGCAACACTAAATTTAAGGCGATAAACACAGTTAATGAGAAGAGCTTGTTCCATTTTTTCCCCTTTCAAATTAAAAATTTACCAAATGGCATCAAACAAATCTCTTGGGCTCTTCCCTCCTGTTTCCGTGACGTTAACAAACAAAATCCACTATGTGACCAAGGCCAATGTGAAGCTATATCACGGGGTTTGTCCTCATATTCATCCTCGGATTCGTCGTCGTATTCATCCGCGCGTGACAGTAACATATCACACGGACTAAACGTTAGAAATAGCAGACATATAAATAGCATAAGCAGTGAACTAACTATTGTATGCTCAGGCTGAGCAAATGTATGATGACGTCGGAGGGAAGAGGGGATAAACTATATATGCTCAGGGATCGCTTGGCGTGGGAGGGGGGTCAAAGTTTGAAAATTTTTGAATTTCGTTTTCCTTACATGAAATCTGATGCTATGTATAGTAGACCCTACCTTTTCAAGTAAAATTTGTTACAGAATCTGCGTATTTTAGGCACAAAATGAAAGGGGTATCCGTGACGGATGGTCAACATGGGGGATCTTAGAGCAGGTTCCCCTCTCGTTTGGAAACTTTTGAAAAGGCTTTCCTACATGCAATTTACATGCAATCTCAGTGGCGTAGGAAGCAATATGAGAATGGGGGGGGGGGGGCAAACTTTTGGACTATGTACCTCACCCTTACCCCCTTGATCAAAAGTAGTACATTATTGATGCTTAATGTTTCGCTTTTTTTCCACCATAAAAAGTTTTTCTAAATGTTCACTGAAGCAGGTGGAAATCTTCGTTTTTTTCAGCCGTGCTACACTATTAACAGTTTCACTGCAGTATCTACGCCCTTCAATTTGAAAAAAAAAAATATTGATGAAATTTTGATACTTCAACAACTAAAGAATCCATCTACAGCAACAATCTGGTGCTACTGTATGTATACTACCTTTTGCAGTAAATTTTGGAGTATTACAAAATGATGTGCGTATTTTTCGGAAGTTAGAAACAAAAAATGGTATCAGGGAGGGGGAGATAATACCCCCCCCCCTTGAAAATGTTTAGGAAATTCCGAAATTGGGTGCCAGTCCTATATGGAATCTGGTGCCACAAAAGCTCCCATTTGCGGCGTTACTAGGTAAATTAGGATCAGGGGTGGCGCCAGAATGATTTGCCCGACAGGGGGGGGGGGGTCAAGCTCCCCGACAGGGGGCCAGCATTTCGAGTCCCTGACAAGGGCAATTAGTTAGTTCCAGTGGCCGGGACGTGACTTGGTAGAATCTGAGGCGCCCGTAGCGCCCGAAATGTTTGGCTTTTTTCAACAAATATTTAAAAATCTGGAGTTTGTTTAGAAGAAAAAGTTTTAAATAAATTTGGCTTTTGTAAGGACCATGAAAAAGTTGGGGTGTTTATTGAAGAATCTGTCCTTCATATGGGCAAAATCAAAAATGTTACGTGCATAGGCGACAGTTGAATTCTTTTGGGGTTGCGAATTTCACCGTACTAGGCCTAGGTACTATTGCTTTCAGACGAAACTAGAAATTTTCCCGAAAAAGTTTTCCCTTTTTGAACAAATATTTGAAAATTAAAAGCGTATTGAAGAAATTTTAGAATTTTACGAAAAAATTTGTTTTTTTTTTTGGTAAGGTTACAATGAAAAATTTGGGCTTTCTATTTATTAATTTGCCTGTCAAGAGCAATTGTTGGAGTGATTAATAGCGTTGGCTTGGGTGTTTTATTGTACGGAGTATCCATCGACAATGAAAAAGTTTGCCACTGCGTTTTCAATAAATATTAGAGAATCTGAAGGTTATAAATTGGTGGAACTGTAATTTTATGACAGACTTTGGGGGTTTATGGAAGAATCTGACCCTCCTATGAGAAAAATCATGTAGGATGTGAGTTTTGTTGTTTGTAGTTTTGTTGGGTTGCTGAATTACATCATAGAGACGAAGGCCCTCGGAATTTTCCTCGCGGAAAAAGTTTGGCTTACCATATTTTTCAAGTTTTATATTTTGTACATTGACATATGCGTACGGGAGTGTTTCAATTTGGTAGGAGGCAGAATAGTCTATTTTGTCTGAAAAACGTAAAACTGACTAGAAGTGCACAGAAATTTTTGTAAAATTGAATACCCCAGACAGCCGGAAATGGCATTTCCCAGGCTCGTAACCAAAAACAAAGCAGTCTTTATTTTAAGCCTTTTTTCGCAATAAAATCTTCACGTCATATTGCCCACAAACGAAGAATAATTTGCAAGCATGCAGTGTTCTGTTGAGTAATCTGTTCGACCAAAACACTATCAAAGCGGAGCGCGACCATAAGTTGGCGCCGAGCGCTCGAGCGTAGAGAAAATTTAAAAAATATCTAACCCTCAGACAGCCGGAAATTGCATTTCCTAGTCTTGTAACTAGAAATGAAGCAGTCGTTATTTATGAAAGTATCACTTCAATAGAAAAAACCTATCTTGCTATGTGATCAGAAAATAACCAGATAAAAGGTGACGCTTCAATTAAATGAAATGGTCTTGTCTTTTTCTCAGGGAAAAACTGTGCAACCGAACCAAAATCATACCAATTTTTAGGCTCTATTGAGACTCCTCGCTGTATTTTAATTGCAAGGTCCACTAAATTTATGAAATTTTCTATTTGACTATCAGAATTCCCAACTATAAATGGTTTTACTTCCGACGTCTTTGAAAATATGTCACGTTACAACAAGGTGGCTTCAAATAAATTTTCAGTCATACTTATTAGAACAGGAGACATTCCCACACTTCTGTTCATCATAATGTATAACTGAAAACGACCTGGCCGATTGTCATTACCGTTGCTCGAATTCGGTTGTCGGGGCAGTAGCCTACAGATGGCAAACCATTGGGCACTGCATGCACCTGAAGAACTTCTCGTCCGTTTTGTAAGGAAAACTAGCACAGCAAAATCAAGAAGATCTTCGGGGGACTAACGTTTATCGGGCTCGTAGAGCCCGTAGATGATCGTTCCCCGACAAAACTGGATCTTCTCAACGACAGGGGAAGGCTGCCGACAGGGGAAGGGCAGCCTTCCCCGACGGGGTATGGTCCCTTGTTCCCCGCTGGTGCTATGCTTGGTTACGTCTGCAGGTGCAATTTCCATGCAGTTCATAGGTCTGCAACACAAGTCTTGGTTATGGGTGACCGTGAGCGCACGAATTTAAGGTGGGACAAGGTACATGTAGTGAGTTTCAACAGAGCTATGAACTATGAGCTATAAAAAGTAATGGAAAATCGATTCCGAAATGTATTAAAAAAGTTTTATAAAAGAAAAAAATAATGATCAAGATCATCCATCCAGTAAATTCAGTCTGCGGTTTTTTTTTTTTTTTTATAATTTTTTATTTATTTTTTAGGCCTCCCAGACGAAATCTCCATGCCCCCCGGCTGACGCCACCCTTGCAGGGCTTAAAGGTATTTGATGATGTATGTGAGAACATTGGATCGAGTACGGTATAGGCAAATTATTCCTGCCTGAATTATTACCGAAGACTGTCTAAGCGGAGCGGCACCCGCAGTTGGCGCGTAGCATGCTGAAAATTAAAAAAACGCGACCCCTCGGACAGCCGGAAATGACATTTCTTTGGCTTGCAAGTACTAGCTAAGCAGCGAGGGGGGGGGGGGGGGGGGGATAAAGGAAAATAGACTCTTTCAAGGGAAAGAGGCACGTCGTCCAAATTGTCCGAATTTTTCTTTAAAGTGTGAACACCACTGTGTAAGGGGCATAATTTGATCCCGCGAGTGGACCTGAAGAGCGCCGAAATTTTAAGGTGACTATCATAATGATTCTTTTTATATTTTTGGGTAACTTATGACGTCATTTTTCATGTTTCTTACTTTCAAAACCGTCTGATAGTTCGAATCTCGATTGAATTCCGTGAGAGTTGAAACACGGGAGGCATACTGGGACAAGCTTGCATAGTTTGCGATACATACCGTACGCTGTGGAAGTTTTCTGTCACTCCGCCTGTGTGTTACGTGAGTGCGGAGAACGACTGTTGGTAATATTCTTGGATAAAAATACTATGTGGCAGCGCCTTTGGTGTAAAATTCCAGGGAGATGATCATTGGATGGGCGAATGAGAAAAAACGGGAAGAGCATAAAACAAGGAGACGAAAGTTTTAGATCATCATTTTGTATTGATTCATTGAGATTTGGAGAAATGAAAAAGGGGGCTTTAATTCTGACCTATTAAGTAGGGGTGGAAGCATACTAACTCCCCATCATTTTCACGGGGGTTGTCTCCCCGCCCCAGCTTCCTTCGCCCTTGGCCAGAGATGCCTCCCAGATTGCTAAAAATAGCATTGCAGGCAGCTGCATATAAACAGAAAAATATGTTTCTTCCTATCATAGGTTACTTGTTGTCGTATGAAATCACGGGCTGAAGCCGAAGAAATTGGAAACTTTATTGGACTTCTTCTACTGTAATTTTAATTTAGTTAAAATATTTTAGCTTTAAGTTGGGGTTTAAATGAATGAAAAGGAACAGTGTCTGAGAAATTTGTGTTTCTTTTCAATTCTGGGCAGATTGCCGACTTGAAATATGGCAATTCAGAGGTCGTGCATGGGAAACGTATGAAACGAGCGTAGAGAGCAAAGTCTATAACAGATGGGGTCCAGGGGCTTGCCCTTAGTTGGGTAAAACATGTTCAACTAATCTTGCCTAAGTGTCCCTGGTGGGGTCCAGGGGAGAAGCTCCCGGAAGCTTCTGGGTTTTAATGTCTCGAAAATAAAACAATCAGCATAGTCGAGGAGATGACTAATAAGAACGTATGAGTATTCAGACTGAAGAAAATGGCTAGCTTGAGTTAATAAAATCAGAAAGATCGCCACGTTGTGGAACTAAAGGTAATCGGGGTTGTATATTTTATCGTATACTTATTAAGATTTCTTGGCGAAGTTGAATCACTTTCCCGACGCCCCACTTCCGCAACCCCTATTATATATGCCCACGTTATTCTTCTGGATAAACTTCTCCAAGGACTAAAAAGAAAGGGACCCGCCAAATTCGTCATCAGGCTAAATGGTTTATAGGAATTTCTATTCGTTATCCTGGCACTAATACCGTGGGGTAATATACAAAGATAACTGGCAATAGGAATTCGTCAGAATAAAATCTGAACAAATGTTTACATACAAATAGAGCCTCATTATGCCCTTGCTATTTTACTGCCGATTTGATAAGTTGAAGAACATGTTTAACCCAATGTGCTGCAAAACTACGTCGTCAAAGATTATTGAACAATTGCGCGCAACATCCAATGTCCTTGTTTTTCAAAACGAAGTCATTTCATAACTAATGTCGTATTTTCCTTGAGGTTAATAAAAGTTTCCATCACACTTTTACAAGTATAGTCAAAGTTCAATCAATGGGTATACATTAAACAGCCCGTTGTTGTATTGTAAACACATAGCCAGATTACTCTAGCCGTACACTTATGAATGAAAAAGAATTTCCTTGTAATTCAGATTCAGGTTTTTAGACAGTAACATGATCTTTCGACTTTTCCTATCAATTGGGCCTAGTTTGACCGCTGTCAAACTTTAGCATGTGCCCAAAAACTAATTTAAATTTAACGAACGAAATGTAGGTATTGGCATATTTATACAGGATAATAAGCCTCAGTTTCTGTCGAGTTACTATATACAAGCGTTCAATTCAAGTTGTACAGAAGAATTAAACGTCAAAATCGAATCTCGAAGCCCACATCTCTCTAGTCTGTAGTGTAATTCGTAAACAGATGTGCGACATGGACTGACACTTTACAAAATCTTAAAAGGCATTTCTGGGTGTTTTTCACCTGAGTCTTGTACGAAAATCAAAATATTCCACACCAGGTCTTTCAAATCCTGTCTCAATATACTCAAGATATCTCACTTTTTTATTTTGTAATTTTTGTTAAAAATACCTCTGGTTTTCGACAAAACCACAGGAAGTTATGTAATGTAGGCAAATTGCCTCTGATTCCTTTTGTTTTCCTTAACAATTGAACTCCCCGCTGTTATTGAAGTTCGATACTGTTGGAATGTTGAAATATCTTTTCCCTGTAGATCTAGTACTTATCCATCAACATACGTAGAGAACAACAAACGATGTTGCTTAACAATGCCTGCATCGGCATCAAGTTATGGGTAAATTAAATACAATGTCAAAAAAAAAAAAAAAAAAACATTTTACAGCTGTGTTTCAAAAATGCACCTCTCGTTGATTGGGAACTTGTGAAGTTTGATTATCTAGATGACTTGAAGCATCCTTTAAACTTTTTTTTATTGAATGCTAAATATTACATTTTTAGTTGTAAATTTAAGAATATTAAACCTGATGCTAGAAGTTTTCATAAAAAATTCAGATTTCTATTAAATGTTGAGCTTCATATTGCGAGCAAAAACAAAAATGAGGTGAGAGCCCTATATTTTGAGGATACATTTCAATAATTAATTGTTTTACTTTAGTAAAACTTTGAATGTCCTTACAATGATAATGAGATGAATGCATGTATATATTGTATATATCATTGATATATGTAAATTTCTACTAGTTATTTGTACTTTTTCGGTATGATTTCACAATGTATTTTCAGCCTTAGCCTTAGCCTTAGAAGAAGTAAAAACAGAACGTCTTGTTTTCCGCTCTTAAGTTTATAAGTTAATTTACAAAAACAAGTGAAACACCAACTGTCATTTTTGTTTCAAAGATTGTACATATGTAAAAAAAATTTGATTTAGCTCAATAAATGAGATGAAAAAAAATGCAATGTCAAATTAATGTGCTACGATGACACCACAGATTTCCCATTATGCACCAAATCTCAAGTAAAAATTGCTTTAATTCAAAAAATTGTACCTTCCATTCGCAGTGTGCTGTTGACGTATAATCTTCGCCTCATGAAAAAGGTTAATGACCCTTGTCTCCATAATATGCCTTTAAGTTTTCTCCTGGCAAAAATATAATGCATGTGCTCTCCGATCATACAGCGATATGCTCATATTTTATTAAACTGGAAATTTGAAAGAGTTTTTTGTACGCTCTAAATTAACGATATCATGAAAAGGAACTCCAATATCCTCAGTGGTTAATCCTATGTGCTACTATGGAGGAATTCCGGGCTTGGGAGGGGCTAGGGGTCTGGTACCAACAACAATACTTTGATTACAACTGGTAGCCGATCCAATTGATCAGAAACTGAACAGTAAAGGCCCATCTTTACCTAGATCTAGGCCCTGGCATAGACATGTATGCATATGATGCCACAGGACGGAAACTACGCCCTAATTTGGGGCAAAACAAACCAACACCGACAAATGCAGACAGCTGATTCGTTAACCCGTCAAAACGCGTTACACGTGCAGATAAAATACATATGCGTTACGAAAAAGCTTCTTCGGGAAGCAGTTTCAAGTTTAGTTTCGCCGAACGGCCCTTTGCCAGACGGTCGGGAGGACTTCAGAAAAAGTAATACTTATGTATGTGGCCTACACATGTTCTACTGTTCTGCCCAAAGGACGAATTCAGTGTTTTGTTAAAGAGGTACTCTTTATGAATAGTCCGAGGAGCATTGAATTCAGGGGGCAGCTTAAGGGGAAGGGGAGTTGGTAATGGTTAATCCGTCCATCTCGGAAAAATGTGGGGTTGATTAAGGTTTACTACCAAATCGTGAAAATGGGACTTTGGTAGGGAATGGGAGATTGCGAGAAAAAAAAATTACAAAATTTTCACGGAAAATGAAAAAAGTTGAAAAACTTCGAGACAAATTGGGGCAACTTCATTTCTTGTGGTCGTGTGCATAATTTTTTACCAAAATGGTTAAATGCTCCAGAAAAAATAGCGAAAGAAGTTTTGGGATAGGGTATGGTTTCAAATACTGCATAACATCCATATATATAAATATATATATATATATATATATATATATATATATATATATATATTTATATATATATATATGTGTGTGTGTGTGTGTGTGTGTGTGTGTGTGTACGACGTACGGGGATGTATAGTGCCCTAACCTTTTCCCCGAAAATGCAAGGTAGGTGTCTGATTACTTCTGCAATTTGCCCACTTTTTGTTGATGTGAATATTTTATTGCAAACGAAAATTACTTTTGCTTAGATTTTATTTACAGACCTAATTCCCAAATGGTGCATATGCCCATCCCAAAATTGGGTCGGCAGATATAAAAAATCATGATCCCAATCCCAGTGGGGGTCGCGAAGTTTTGCAATCGGGTCTCAAAAATTTGGGTGCCTTTATTGAGAGTAAAACGTCAATCAAAACTGCAAACATGTCTACAATTATTCTGTTAACGACTTTACAAACAGAATGATTGAGAGAATTCCAACATTTATAAGTGCCTCACTGCTCGCCTGTCCGAGTATGAACTACGTTGTCACCGGCCCACGTCGTTAGTATCCTGACTGATTTGTTAATCTTAATATAACACGATGAAAAGAAATTTGGGTCTCTTGAAAAATCGACGGGAATCAGGGATTTACAGTATTCGGAAAAGACATTTCCTTGTCTCAGTGGTTGGAATTTATCAAAATTGTCTTTGTGCTCCATCCCAATGATAGTAGCGCTCCTCATATATCATAGTTCGGTCATTGGACGTCGATTGGGGGAGGGGCGAACATGTCCCCTCCACTTTTTTGAACGGAGGAGACGCTAACACATTTGTACTCCGCACTTTTGTGAAATAAAACTTCATGAAGGGGCACGATATGAGGGAAAGTGTAAAGATAGAGAGAAAAACCGCTATTTTAGATGTTTTTTGCATTGTAAGGTTGGGTCATGGGGGGTTCTAACCTCACAACCATCCCCCGTGGCTACGCCCCTGCAGTCTACAATGTAGTTTTGACAACTCATGAAATACCTAAATTCTCTCCAATAAGAGCTCCATATTCGTCATTAGTTGTTTAAAAAAAGTATTTTCCGCGAGCTTCGCGCGCCGCAAATTTCAGTTCCTAAGCAGAGGTGCTCGCTCACATACCTTCTGTTTGCCAGTGGAAAACTTTTCCGAGCTATGGAGGTGACAAAATCGGAAATTTGCTACATGTAACACCAGATCATCAAGTGACAATGGTAAATAAAGTGCTATTTTTTATATATTTTCTTTCATAAATCCAAATTTTCTCCAATACAAGCTCTTCACTCAAAAAATTTCATCAAAAAGCCTCATTTCGTTGGCGTTGGATAACATCATGTATCAAAACGATCTCTGGTCGCCGCTTGATCTCAAAACATGCCAACAGGATATGCAAATTCTTCAGTATCTCCCCAAATTTTCAAATTTCCTTACAGGAAAGTCAGAATCCCACGCTTTTCTGCAATACAAGCTCAAATATTCGAAAAAGGACAAAAGTTTCAGCGCGCTTTGCGCGCCCCGGCAAATTACGTCCCTAGTACAGTGGTGTCCACACTTAATAAACCGTGAAATTTGGATGCTTACCCACCCCCCCCCCCCCCCCTCCGCAAAAACGTGTAGCTATACGCCTCTGTGGACACCTTACCAGGACAGGAGAAAAAAATTAGACCAGATGTCCCCCCCCCCCACTTTGGAAATCGACGCCCGCTCTCATTAGGATAGGAAGAAAGTTTCAGCCCAGATGTCGTTCACTTTCATAATCAAATCGACGCCCCTGGGTCGGTACAGTCAGAAATAATTTCAAGACTACGCTGCCCTCAAAGAGAAAAACAAGACTAGTACTCCACTAAAGTAGCATGACTACTGACAAATTAATACAAGACGTATGAATCCATACCGGCCGTCATTGACAGGAATCGGAGTTGATTTACCCCTCTTTACCGTGACCGATCATTAAGTCACGGAGCATGACTGTTTCGCATGGTAGAAATACCTTTAATTTCAAACCTATCGAGTCAGTATCCTGTTAAATGAATCTGATGATAAATTCAAAGATACCAGGACGGTATCAGTGGGGGTGGGGCGTTGCGGAAGTGATCCATTTCGTCGGATCATAGTCTTAATTAATCCATACGAAGATCAATTTCCATTTGCTAGTCCGGCAGACTAATTTCTGACTTCTTGATTTTCAGTCATTAATTAGGAGTTTGATACTATAAGTAAATTCATTGTTGACTCAACTGATTCTTTTCCCACATTGTTTGACTTAGTTTTAATAAAAACCTTCAACATGATTTGAAGTGCCGGAGTTCCATTAGGTATTTTTAGGTATCCAATGGAAAATAAAGATTTGCAGACGGTATCTCTCTGTTCCACTACATACATTAATGTTTCTCCTATGTTTCGTATATCTTTCTATCCCTTACTTGTCATTTTTAGCCGAACTTCTAACTGGCGCTCGAGTACCTTCCCAACCTTAGCTCCCTCATCCTTTCCCTTTCCCGTCATGTCTATCAATTAAGGGGCAATAATGTACATGCAGGAGGATGAATTTATTGACGAATAACAAAAGGTGTGAAGACCGTAAAAGAAGGAGGAATGTAGTTCGTTAAATACAAGGATGATTCCGAGTATGATGATCGAAACAGGCTGCCCGATGTAGGCGAGGACAAATGAGGTCTAATCTGAGAAAAGGATGATGAAGGTGATTGGCTTAGTCCATTGTCTGATTCTGGCCAGCGTCTTATTCGTTAACTTTGATGGTTTCTGGTGACCACTTCCTTAGTGGGGAAAGAAAGATTTTCGAATACAGACCGGATTCCTCTTCATGATCAGCTATACTTTTTGTAAGGCTCCCCTCCTGTCTCCTCTCGAAACACCGACAACAGCAAATACGAGGATGAATCCCAGGACGAATTAAAGTATGCACCTTGGAACGATAAAGGACAACTTTTAGGGTAAATCCAAGCATGAATCCTGGAATGAATGCTAAGATGACTTCAAAAACGAATCAGGGATCAATATGGAAATGAATTCGAAGACGAATACGAGGATGAACCCTATGATAGCTTCAAATTGGTCTAATAGTTGATTTTGTTTCGTTTGTAGTTTTACAGAATGACAGAAATGAGTTCTCTCAATTTTGTGACATTCCGTTCGTTTGATGCCAGTCGGTAAGTATAAAGGTATTGCTTTGAAAGGGATAAAGCTTCATCCACTCTTTATATCAAGTGTGAATAAAATGCTGTCAATGCTTTCAATCGCAGTTAAATTCTTAAACAACAAAGTGAAACATTTGGTGTAGCTTCTATTTTTACAGTTTTGAGTGTAGCGTAACTAGTCCAACAGAATGGTAACGTACATACACAGACACTAGGCCTAAGTCAAAGTTGGCATGGGATATTTTTACGCTTAGGCCTAAGTTAGGCCTACCATTCTAAACGTCCCCAGACCAAAACGTGCCCATACCAAAACGTCCGAGCCGTTTGTCAAAAGTTCAAAACGTCCCTGTGTTAAAACGTCGCTGGGCTCTAATTTAGAATCCGTGCCCGGAACTGCTTCATAGCTGTACGGTTAGGGGTTACGTATGCATAGTAATAGGTTAGGGTTACGTACGCATAGCAATAAGGTTAGGGTTACGTACGCATAGGTATAGGGTTACGTACGCATAGTAATAAGGTTAGGGTTACGTACGCATAGGTATAGGGTTAGGGTGGGCCATATGCAGGTGTACGCATGCATAGGAACTGTATACGTAGGGGTATATAAAAATTTACGTATACGTATCTCATACTGTACATATATATACACTCTCCAGTACATACAGTTAGCTTTAGGTATACGTAAATACGTATACCTGCAGCTATATGTAATAGATAGTATTATTAGACAGTACTTATATTATTTTTAACCCATTCACCGGCAACGGCGCTCGTAGTGCAGTAGGCAAGCGCGCTGGTCTTCATGCTAGAATCGCTATATCGCTAGGGTCGAGGGTTCGGGTCCCAGTACTAACAATGCTTTTCTTTCTTCCACAGCACTAACCATTCACTTCTTTCCACAGCATACACTTATAGCGCTGTTCCTCGAGTGAGGAAAAAAAGAAAAGGGTTTTTTACTTAAAAAAAAAAAAACTTTAAAGTTTGAGCGCCCTCTTTTGGAAGTTGTGAAGTGAGTAAAATTATGTCTACTTCCGGGCACGGATACTAAATTAGCACCCGTCGCTGTTGTATATATTGTAAAATGAATGGAGTTGTTTAGTTGAAGTGATTCAATTTCAAGTTGTATGTAATTTTGTAAATTCGTCCAAAACTTTACATTACTAACATTAGGCCTAAGCCTAGGCCCAATTACTTCAATACTTGTCACTCCCGTTTCCAAAGTGTCTGCTAGGCATAGGCTACTGTATAGTGTAATCTGTCAATGTAATGTATTAGGCCTACTCCACATGGGCTACAGTTAGTTTCTGCCCTTGCTATTTTCCGCCCCTCAAAAACGATGTTTTCTGAATGTGTGAACAGTTGTTCACAGCACTAAATACAGTATACCTGTACATAAGAATGCAGGGTTTTCCCTGGGTTTAGAATTGAACGTCGCGCATCTGATGCGTCCATAGGTGGATCGCCGACCTGGGGGTGGGGTATAAGGGGAGGGGGTGTCCCCCTCCCCTTTTGGAAATTTTGTGACTTATGCAAGTCCCTAGACGCAAAATGGTGACACTTTTGAGGCAAATTCGTCCACACCATTTCTGTAAGTTGAGGCAAAAATATAAGCACAGAAACTCACATTCGTACAAATTTTGATCTAGTGATAGCGGTCACATTGGCTTTATATCACTGTAATTTCTTACTTCAAAAGTTTTGGTTCATCGGCATGGCTTTTAATGAGCGCTGGCACCGGACGATTTTTACCCCAGGTTGGTCGTTATTTCACGCATGTCGCCCAGAAAATTGACACGATTGGGCCCGGGTCGGCTTGCAATATTACCAGCTCGGGATAGAAAATATTGGGGATATTTCCGTTCGTTTTACGAACGGGATACCATTTTTGTAGGCGTAATATTTTCACTTCACAAGTGGAGATACAAATCAACTGTTCAATACAGTACTGTAGAATTGTTTGTAGTCGATGTCACATGCCCTTTGATAATTTATTTCTTAGGCCAACTTCGTGCTCTGTCTAGTTTTCATTCCCCAATCATGTCAGAACATTCGCATTGTTTCACTGCGCTGGGTTGTAGTTAATGTACTGTAGCTTCTCTCCTGCTTCAGCGAACCCCATGTAGAGCAATCATTCATGATAATCTCAGCAGTTCTGGGCAGCAAAACAATTGCACCCGATTAACGTATCTTGTGGTTTCTTTCGGATATAAATATCACCGTACATTTTAAGCAGTTCTAGTCCAAAACTTACGTCTTGTTTAAAAAGAATCTGCAACTGAAATGCACTTTAGTCAGATCCCCGAAAAAATCCACGTACGCAGAGATTTGTGATGCCGTTTCATGGTGAATTTGGCACGGGGCTCGCCCGGCTGCGCTAGCCGGCGATCGTCGTAACACAAACTCAATGTGAAAACTTGTCTCGAGACCGAGTATTTTCACACACTAAATCACATAGGCGAAGGCGCGAGTTTTGATTGGCTGGCTAGAATCAACGAAACTGAACCAATCACGATGCAGGGACCAATTTAAATTTTGAAATGGATCGTATGCATATGATGTCATTAAGCAAAACATGACGTCTTGTTTGGTGGAATAAACGGACACGCACTTAAGTCTACTGCATGCGCGGGCCAAGAAGTTTGCTGCACTGGACCACATGCATCACTGTTTTTGTTTGCAATGACGTCATATGACAACATTGCAAAAGTCCTACTGTAAATAACATTACTGAAGGAATGCTAGAAATGACTTAATTTATGCAAGATAATAAGCACCGAACTTCACAAGATTCTAGGAGCTACGTGTACAAAACGTGCACAGGCATGTATGCTAAGCTTGGGGATTTGAAAAAAAGGTGAAACACTGCAGCTCGATAGTCTGAGCAATTTGTTTTGTGCAGAACAGCTTGTACAGCAACTTACGCGGCGCTTTCTGTGAGAAAGCAAAGAAAACACATTGAATACAAATCTAAATCCAATCTTAATCTAATTCCATGTTATACTACAGGGTTACAGCGGAAAATATCAAACGATCACTTCCATGGCACTTCCATGGTAAAATTTTACGTTTGTGATTATCAATGCATCCCGTTTTGGTGGGAAGTTGAAGGATTGAGTTTACGGGAATTTTACGAAACTAAGGGCAAGTTTCAAGTATATTTTAGCCCCTTTTTTCAGTTTGCAAATAGCCTAATCGGTGGTAATGATCGGGTGAATGCCAGAATTTATAAAAGCAATGGAGCACAATGCCGCAAGCATTAATCACAGATTGTGTGCGTACCGATCTTTTATGAAAACATGTTGGGAAAACAAGGGTTCTATGACATCATACACATAAGTTCCATTGCACTTATTTTAAGTTACCTCTACGTAAGAAACATCGTAACATCGTGATTGGTTCATTATTGCTTTTAATCAGCCAATCACACTCGCGACATCGTCAATGCAGTTTTACTGTGTAGGAATTACGTGTAGAAACCAATCGTCTTCGTATAGAATTCTAATACTCACATTGCATTTGTGCTACGATCAAATTTCCCAAACTTTGGTTGTAGTCCGGCAAAACAGTTCAGAGACAGAGTATTTACTGAGGGGAGGGGAGAGGGGGTTAGACTGCAGTGCACGTTCGCACAACTTTATTTTCCGATTTTCTGAACTTCGGCGTAAGTTTTAAGAACGAAGTAACAGGAAATATGTGGGATTTCATCGTTAAGATACAATGACATGGCTCGTTCGTTTGTTTGATAATTTCCCAAATCTGAGACATTAGCCCCGCCTCTAACCTGCAAAACGGGCGTTTGTGTTTTGGTCGTGCAAGTCGTGTTGTGCCACGTAGCTACTGCGCTCCGGAGTGAGCACAACAGTTTCCTGATAGGAGCCTACGAGGGCAAGCGCAGGCTTGTTAATAATACTGTGTCGTTTCGTGTTCAGTAGTAGGCCCCTATGGGCTATACATACAGAACTCCGACTCGCATGCAGTAGTATGTGAATGGAAGTTTAAAAAGTTAGGTCCAGTTTTACAAATACGTCAATGATTTTGTCGTTTATTTTATTAACAAAAAAAGCAATCGTTGACAGAAAGAAGAAAAATTATGGGGGCTAGCTGGCAGCAATTTTGAACATCGCGGCCGTTTTTTGAACGTCGCGGCCTCTTTGATTTTGAAGCTTGAACGTTGCGGGGCGCGACGTTCAAAAGGCCCAGGGAAAACCCTGGTATGCATTAGGATACTGAAGTCTACAGTGAAAATGTTCCTTGGAGAGACGTCAACACGGCAGTAACGGGCGTCGCATTGAATAGTAAAAGACATTGATGAAGTTTGAAACTTTAAGGAAAAGTTGATGGAATCTTCATTTGACAGAAGTGCCACTGAAATCATATTCCATACCATTACTTTTTGCCTCCCAAAAAGATGTTTTCTGCTTAAAATAAAAGGGGCGGAAAACACCATTTTTGAGGGGCGGAAAGTAGCGAGTGCAGAAACTAACTGTAACCGTTAAAGACATCGATGAAGTTTGAAACTTTAAGGAAAAGTTGATGGAATCTTCATTTGATAAAAGTACCACTGATATCACATTCCATTCCATTACTTTTTGCCTCTAAAACAGATGTTTTCTGCTTCAAATAAAAGGGGCGGAAAACACGGGTTTTGAGGGGCGGAAAGTAGTGAGGTCGGAAACTAACTGTAACCTTTGAGGGCCACACACAGAGTTGGCATAGGGCCATACTGGAAAGTAGGGCCTTTCACAAAAAGATCTTTGGCGTACCGAAATGTACGCCAACAAATTTGGCGTACGGTGTACCTGGCTGCTACAGGGAAAATTGCAACAGTTGGCATGCAATTGCAACTTTTTGTGTGGCCTATAATTCCAAACACCTCCACCTTGGCGTGATTCTTTGGCGTATTGCAAATGTACTTTCTGGTGTGAGTGTGGGGGCACTGTAATCGATCCCTTCATAACACTGAATAAGAATTTGTACTTAGGCCTAGACCATATTGTAGGAGCAAGTGCTACTGTGGTAATGATCTGCGTCTTCCAGTCATGAGGTCACAAGTTCAAGTCCCAGTTCTGACATTTAAATTGTCGTCTAGTTTTCTGGGCTGTAGTTAATCTGCTATCCCTCAATCATAGACGTTAAACTGTGAGTTTGTCTCATGAGACTGACATTGCCAGCTTGGCACTAGTACCCCTTTATTGGGGCTTGCGGAGTTCCCATAAGGGAGGATCAAATGAAAACAAACCAACAAACAAACAAACATATTATGTATTGTGAAATGTTCATAACATTGAAAACAAAGGTTGCTTAGGCCTACTTTTGTACATAATTGATTGAAATATATTAATTTAACATGTAACATGTATTTTTCCTCTTACAGTTCTTTTCTAAACACAGATCTATATCATTTATCCAAGCATTTGTCACACTTTAATAGGGGTCATTCCATGCCTATTCAACAAATTGTCCCTAGGTGATTGTATCAGAATTTGATGATTTTCACATATTATGTTGCTGCATAGACAAAATAAACGCACTGAAATTTTGGGGCCCATAGCTTGACGTGGTTTGGGAGTTACGGCCTTGTAAAAAGTATTGGGCATAATATTGAGGTTAGACGGACTAAAATTTGTTGTGACGTGCACATGATCTCTTGCTATGAGTGCGAGCAAAAACATCTCTGATGAAATGTTTATATTTTGTAGTATGGTGCTGGAGGGCTTCTTTAGTACTTCCTTTTAAAAAGCCAAAGGGGCCATTTTCATCCTGTAATTTGACCTTGAAGGAGGTATATGATACACATATATTAAATTCTTGGAGCATTAGCATCACACTTGTTTCCTTCCTTGGTGAAAGTTTCAAATCTGTGTATATTTGCCCACAGGGTCAAAGACCTCTCCGAAGGAGGGCCCCATTTTTTAAAATTTTCCCTGGGACCAAGTTTAGAGCACTGCTAAATCTTTGTTTTAGATATCTATGTTGTAATACTTACTCTTGCTTATAGCGAAGTGACCAAATATTAATGGCTTCTTTTTTCTGATCAAAGTGATGCTGTGATGATAGTACACTTTGAAGGCTGAAATTTTATACCCCACATCTTAGCCCAGAGAATTAGATTATCAATGTCCTCCTGGAGCCTACAACAGTCTTCAGTCAAAAACTCAGAAAGGCCAAGAAAGCCATGATAGAGCATACTGTACAGTAACAGTTGAAAGAAGCCAATAAGGGAGACACAACCAAGACAAAAAAGTTCAATAGGTACTAAATTGATATACAGAGACAAAATCACAAAGCAACAAGTGCAAGTAAAAATCAATGACAAAAGGGTCTTAAAGAGATGGCTGGGTGAGGACCCATGTGTTTGTTGATGAGTCTCTGATTCAACTTAAGTGGAGGATCTAATTAGAGGTTGCAGTACAAATGGACAAAACATACAGTTTTTTATGAGGCTCATAGGGGATAATATTCCAAGGGGGAGTATTTTACCATAACAAAGAACTCTTACTTGAATGCCTCAGAATGCAGGGCCTGTATATGTTTATATGACAGTTTGCATGACGAACAGAAAGGGCAATAACACAGAAGGAGGGAATGGAATGTTCCTAAGGTTATTCCTAATTTTGTAAACATACAAAGATCAGCTACACATGAGGCCCTACGATGCTGCAAGGATTGCCACTTCAGAGTGTGGGAGATTTTTGTGGAAATCAGCACTTGAGCCATAATCGTAATAATCAAGAACAAACCATGCTGCATGTCTCTGAACTGCTTTGATTTATCTTCAGTTTAGTGTAAGAATTCCAACATGTGGAAGCATAATCCAAATGAGGAAGGATAATAGCAAAGTAAGCAGTAGTTTTGGTTTTCCCAGAACACATCACATGTGCAGAGTACAGTGACACAAATTCAAAAGCTTAGTGGCCTTATTTGTGATCTCTTCAATGTGCCTATTGAAATTCAGTTTTTTGTTAACAGTGATACCAAGATACCTGTCTGAAGTGACTTCTTCCAGATCATAAAATTTAAAGGCTGTCATAGGGATACTAATATTATTCTGTGCAAGTGCAAGCAAATCAAGGGACATAGGTGTAGAGAAAGAAGCATTTTGGTGATACATTCTGTAATTACATCTAGAAGATTTACAGTACGTTACATGCAGTGGTTTACACTTACCTGTAGAAATATTGAAGGCCATTTTCCAAGTGAGAGCCTAATTTTGTAACAGGTCTTCTTGGAGTAATGCAGCATCCTTCAAGGATGTTTGATAGGCTTATAAAGTGCTCTGTCATCTGGGAAAAGAGCTGGAGAGGTTTTCTTCAATATCAAAGAGGAACAAGAGTGGACCCAGGACAGTGCCTTGGGGCCCTCCTGACCTGACTGGTCCAAGGGTACAGTAGAATGAATCCCATTTAAAAAATTTTCTTGGGATCTTACTGTAAGGAATCCATATCAATGCTATACCCACATAGTTTAAGGAGGAAGCATTGTGTGTGGGATATCAAATACCAAAGGCCATGCTGCTTAGTGGTTATTTTGTGGCAGTGATTCAAATGAACCCACATTCTAGAAACAACACAGTGTTTCATAATCTTACAAGGGATAGCGGTCAAGGAAACTGGCCTGTAGTTGACAGCCAAAGACTTATTCCCATCAGACAGTCACTATCATCTTCAATGACACAATAGCAAACACAATCATCAGTGAAAAACCTGACATAAGAACTTGCAGTATAAATTTACAATATTATTGGTGTGCACTTAAAAGAGAATGGGTCCTAAGACAGATCCCTGAGGGACTCCAGACACGAAATCATCAAAAGAAGACCTGGTACCATTTACTACAACAGCCTGTTTTACTCCTTAGTTCCTACAATGTAACAAATAAACTAAAAGAGAGTTTTCTGATCATTTTTCAAAGAAGTCATTTTTGTCAATTCATTTTCCATAATTCACAAAAATATTCCATGTCTTTTAAAAAATTATCCAAAAATAATTGAATAATTTTGCACATAAATGTGTGTTATTTCTCCCTACTGACCTTAACAAAACAAAAAGAAATAACAGTGAGGTTAAATTTCCTTCTTAACTACATAATAAAAAATGTTAAAAACTTAAAAACTGATCAAAGGTTATGAGGAAAATTTTTATGTCCTTGGTATATTTCCTTGGTATTTTCAGTTTATCTGAATTGTTCTTACTAAATTACTTTTTGGGATATAATGAGCAGGAGGTCCTCTGTTCTTCAGAATTACTGTAAATACTGGCAGCAGAAGGTTGAATAGGCCTACTGGCAAGGAGAATTCAAGTTTTCAAGGTGAACTCTCTTTGAAGAAAAAGGCTGAATACACTAAGCACCAATAAATTGGGAAAATTATGACCTACAGTATTTTCTTTCATATATGGTTTTTGTTGGGGAACCTTCTGAAAACTTCGCAGGAAAAGCGTTTTATGTTTCACATCTGTGCAATCTCCTGTATGTATCACTAGGGAGTCTGTTCAAGTAATATGGATACATAATTATGCACTCTTAGTCTGCAGTGAGTGAATTGCATTGCAATCCTGCATACTGTACTGTACTGTACTGTACTGTACTGTACTGTACTGTACTGTACTGTACTGTACTGTACTGTACTGTTCTGTACTGTAAAGTGACCAATACATTTCAAGGTGAGAGGTCTGTTCTGTTCAGGCACTAGCACATAGTACAGTATGTGTAAACCTAGCCCTTGAACAGGACCCAGCATTACGTTCCTATGCTATACACTTCATTTTTGGGCCCTTGCCCAGTATACACAAAAACACAGCTCATTTGCCTACTCACGTGTGAGTAGGCATCCCTCATGTCCCCAAAAAGATGCCTTTTCTCACCAAACTTTCAACAGATGATCTTTGTCATCACATTCACCTTCCACACAAGTCTGTTAACGAAATAAGACCTTTAAAAGGGAAATTTTGGCTGGATAATTCTGCGAGTAACGTTAAGCCTGTGCAGAGTAATTTTTCAGTCGAAGAAGTCAGTGTTTGTCATGTGACCTCATATAAAACGGGGCAACCTACGCAGTGACTGTACAATTTCATAATGTACAGAGAGCTTACTATATGACGTACAAGTATTGACTAGCCGCGCTTACTAATTGGTCTTCAATATCTTGTCGAGCGGAAGTCCTTCCCATCATGCAACACAGTAGCAGACGATCAAGATGTAGATGTTACTGCGAAGGATGGCACCACATTTTTCCTGCCTTTTGCTATGAATTCGCTGGTATTAAACATTCCACAAGGTATAAATGGTATTTAAGAATGCTCAAAATCATTATGTGAACTCAAATTTGTTCCATGAACCATACCATCGTAATTAGAGCTCAGTTTGTTGTTTTGGCTTAAAACGTCGTTACCTTTGTACATGTAGGCCAGTGACCGTAGTAAGGAGTGACTTCAAGGAGCGGATTACACGGTCACGTTCAGTGACTAGTGTAAACCCAACTGTGCTCCAAGTCAAGTGTGCATGCATAACCATTGTTAGATGGTTTGTGAGTCCTATTTACTCTTTCTATGTGCGCACCAAACTGTAGCACCTGTTCTGAATTCATTACATGGACATACAGAATGGCAAGCACATGTACACATGTGTGGTCTCAGTGTCCAATTATTTGTTTTTGTTTGTCATCTGTACTTCTCAGGTGAGTAAGATATAAAGTTCTGTGCAAAGAAACTGTCTTTAGAAGTTAAACTCTTTTCATTCTTTGGAAAAACCTGCCCCATCTAGAGGAGGCCTAAGCCTCCTAAAAATAACTCCTGTATCTGGGCTCAAAAATAGGGTGCCTGAGAGCATCTTGTTTCATGGCTTGGGCTACAAAAATTAATAAATTTCATAGTTAAATATGCTCTTTGTCCAGGACATCTTAAATTATGGTCTTATTGTTCATGACAGATGATGAATTTGGTGAAAGTCATCCACGTTCAATATCACTGTAACACTTATATGTTCAGCTACAGGTAATATTTTTACCTGCACTCCTTGTGTCCACATGGAACTCTCAACGGTTAGTGATTGCCACTGCAGACAGCAACATAAGTACAATATTGAATTACAATACACAAGCACATTTTCCTTGATTTTTATTTCCTTCATGCAGGCACTAATAAAGCTATATTGGCAACCAAAAAACTACTAATTTCAGAAGTTGGGTTGACAGACAGGGCAACAGGACATCAAAAAATTTTTTTAAGCTGTTTGTATGGCACATAAAACTAGGCTAACACAGACACTTTAAATGACATAAAGGCAAAGGAGAGTTTAGGAAAGTTGAATGTGAGGAGAAGGAGGAGGAAGAATCTTCAGTTAAACTTTCCTGGTCCCATGTAGAGAGTTTGAAGTTTCTAGAGAGTTTGGACCTCTTTCTCTGCACAGCAATTGACCAAACTTACAACCCCCTTATTGACCCTTTACACATACAGTATGCCATAGTACTGTAAATTTAAATATAGTACCATTATCATATGGGTGCCAAAACTGTCAGGCGCCTCCTTTAGCCTGGGTACCAGGGGGTTTCTCTTTTAGAGTTGTTAGGAGGTACAGCAATGCTTTTAATCTTAATTTGAATAACTTTTTCGGCAACTTTATTCCATCAATATTGCGCTGTTTATGGGGCATACCTCTTGGTGCTAGCTTTTAGTTTTTACATTAAAATGGTCATTTGAACTACCAGGCTTCAGACTGTTCGACAGTACTAGGTACTACTGTACATCTTGGCACTGTGCAAGTGAAGGTCTCTATCATCTATGCATATTCGTGATGAATTCAGTGAACAAGTAACAAGTCCTTTCAGAGCTTGTGGCCTTAGCCCAAAATCTCTGCATTGAGCAACCAATTCACTCTACAAGCAAAGCCATCATCTCCCTCTCTGACATTTTCTTCCCTAGGAGGGAAAACACGTACATCATGCAGTCAGGTTGTACATGATACTGCTCATTTGACCTTGCTTGGATTAGAAAATTGGTACAGAAGTATTTGTGTGCCTTCATACATATATATGGAGGGGATTCTATGCCAGTTTACACCCCCGCTCCCCCTTCTGTTGGTCATTTTGACTTAAATATGATTTCTGTTCTGGTAGCTGTGATTAACCAATACTGTTTCTTGTAGAGTCCTGTTCATAGCTTTACCTTTCACCACTGCATTGCAAATTGTAATGCAGCATGTAAATATATTGATTTATGGAATAAACTGAACTGATGTTTCTTGAAGGGTATGGTAGCTAGATTTAAGGTTTTCTGGATCGAAGATTTTATTGTTAACGCTACTGTAGCTTAACCCTACTAGCTAGCTTAACATTTTACTCTGTCCAGCTTCAGTACTTTAGCCTAGCAGTTTTTATAACCAAAGTCCTAACCCAATTTTAATCCTAAAAATGGGTTTTATTGAAGGGAATCTTCCTTCTAGTGAACCTTTTGTTGGACATTACCCATGCACCAACAATACTTGTCATATATCAAGTACTGTCAGGCATGAGATGGTTCCTTTTTTGGAGGAGGAAATTTCCTCTTTTTACTTTTCCGGTATTTTTGTTATTCCTCATTTTTACATCAAATATCGCAAAAGTGTTTGTTTTAAATGTCTTATGCTGTAAATCATGGATATTAAACTTGAACTACAGTAGTCCTTGGAGTTCTATCCCATAAGAAGTCTGTATAATACTGTAAAGACATCAATGCCACTAGAGGCCCTGAAGCTTGCCCCTCGGCCCCCAGCCCTGGTGTGTGCCTTTTAAGTTCCTAGTTTAAGAAACTCTCAGGTTCAACAGGCTCAACAGGCTCATTTCCTCTTTTTTTAGAAGTCTCAGGTTCATCCCTGAGTTCTGCATGGTTGGCTTCAATAGTTGCAGTACATTTGGTACAGTATATGTGTTCCACTGTATGGACCTGTGCAATATACAATAGATGTTATTTTTTTCATAGTCATTAAAATCACTCTTGGAAATGAATTAAACTCTAATATGTAAACTGTAAGCCCTGCTCAAATTTCAAAAGGTACAGTAATGCATAGCAACTTCAAGACCAGAAAAAATCCAGCATTGTAGTGTTATCAGGAGTATATTATGTCAATTAAGTTAAGCATAACATGTAATGTACCATACTGCACATAAACGGTGTTTGGGTATAAAAAACATCCTTCAGCAAGGCTAGCTGGGTCATCAAATTTTCTGTCAAAATATTGATTTCTTATGAGAATTTTGTGTTTTGATGCTCTGATATTTGTCACCTTTAGAAAAGGTTGATTGTAACAATGCATGTGAACAGTAGCTATACCAGCTGTCTTTGTCTACACTGCAAGATGCTCTTTTGTCTGAATCTCTGATTAGGTGCACCAAATGATGGAAGTTGGAACCAGTACATTGTGCGATACTGTATGTAGATGATACGTAAATCACAATTTGAAAATTGAAGTGTTTCTCCTTGTTCAGGGGTGCAGTAGGTGCAAAACCTGAGGAAAATATTTAATTGAGTAGCTGACATGAATGAAATAATATCAGTTTTTCATTCAGACAATATCCTACTAGTTTTTTGGACTGGTTTATGTTATTCTTATTAAGATATAAAAATTTGTATACAACTTGCTAAAAAAATTTAAAAGAATTAATAGTCCAGAGCTTGATTCATTTTTGAAATGTTAAAGAGGAACATATTCTCAGCATTCTGGTGAAAGTTTCCCATGTTCAATTCTCAAGATATTAGGAACTGAAGTTGACACATTTCCTACAAAAAGTGAACTTGAAGCAAGCAGGTGTGATGTCATGGATTCACATTATTAGTTAATTTTTTTCCCCCTTTGTGTTTCATCCTATCAGTTTGGTCTTGAATTGATTAGGAATCCTATATCTTGCCCCAAAGGCATATAAAGCTTTGAAAATTCCATTGCTCAGGATGTACCAATGGTACATCAAATTCTCTTTAGAATGTGTCCCTTTGTAACATATCAAAAATTAATTTGGCTCTGGACTATTCTTCTGAAGGGACCATTCTTGAATACCGTATTTACTCTAATAAACGCCCCCTCTCTAATAAACGCCCCCAACTTTTTCGTCACAATGCATAAAGTGAAATTGTTAATTCCAAAGACAATATGGTAAAAGGAAAATGAAATAGTCCTACCTTGAAGCCACGAAATCTCCTAAAGTCCCATATCCTGAAGTAAAAGGCATGTTTCTGCAACTAATTTCTGTTGATATCCATCACGCTATCACATACCGCGAACCTATACTGTACTGCTTTGTTTGCTGTTCGAAAGTGGTACTGTACATACCGTAGGTATACAAATATTCGCTAGCCTATCCGAACAGCCTAACATAAAAATCCAAATTCAACACAGGAAAACTGTTTAACAGTGAAATGGTATGAACGCGTTTGTACTGCTAATGGTGCAACCCACGGTAACTATTATGCAATTACCGTATGTACGTGCGTATAGCTGGCCGGTCAGTATAGTACCGCGAGGCCTGGCTGTATACTGTGCACAGCATGCATGCATGCATATGCGCGGGCACGTAAAAAAGTCACTTCTGTGTGTAATGTTACATATCAAGATGTCGGCGAAAGTTGATCACACTTGCAAAGTTCAGAGTGCTGTTCGTGGCTACCATATTTATAGGGAAGTTTGGTTACCGATCATTGGGGAGGAGCTCACAGCTGATTGTGAAGCTGACAACCAAATGGACAAATATGCCATATGTAGCAGTTTATCAGAAGTCACATAAATTTGACTCTAATAAATGCCCCCCTTAACGAAAATTTCACGCCCCCGGGACGTGTAATAGAGTAAATACGGTAAGTATAATAGGGGTATATGCTCATTGTACAACAAATTGGGTTTAAAAATGAGATTTAATGACACACCAACACCAATTTGTTAGTCTGTCTCAAACACAGTTTAAATTTCATTTTGTTTCGTTTATTTTGTTTTTTCCCCTCTTTTCTTATAAGAAATACAATATAAAACAAATTTCATCTCATTCCATTTATTTGTTTTTCACATCATACAAGTATATGAACATAAAGTAAATGTTGATTTATTTCAATAAAGTTAATTATGACTTAGTTCATAATGATGTGAAGGAAGTAGAACAAAAAACCCTCACAGGCTTGGCAACGTGCTCTACTCCCTAAAGGAACACACAAAAAACAAAATCTTAACACGATACTTCACCGCCGTAAAACTTGTTTAGGTAGAAAACACTTTATTTTAGAAAGAATTCCAACACCTCAGGCAGTTTGAGTTGATGTAGCTTTAACCTGATTATTCCATGTTAACCCAGAGTCAATGATTACCCCATGAACCCTCTTAAGATAATTCCCATCTATTAAAATGTCAAATGGTAAGCTGTTTACAATGCCCTTAGATTTATCAAAAACTGAAGGGGAAGTTTGAGCAAAAAAAAATATCAGTTTTCAAATGTGAAAGAAGATCTACTCAGTGTGGTGAAATCTCCATTCAAATCGAACATGTACTGTATTTCTCGAGATATCAGTAAATGAAGTTACTCGATTTGTGTTCCAAAGGTCACTTCCTCACAATGACAAGAAATGCTTTGTTTCCCTATTGTTTTTTCAGACTGTTGTGCCAACCTTGACATTAATAGGAATAGGACCTCCCATGGGGATTGCAAAGTTTGAAAAGTCCTCATGCCAAACAGACAATCACATTTTGATAATATGGGACTGTCAAGGAGGAAAGAGGCTGTAAAGTTTAAAGTAAAACAAAAGACTGTCCATTAATGTGGGAATATGATGTCATATGTGCTTGCTTTAAGTTCACTGTTTGTTGAAAATTTGACAACTAATTGCTCATATCTTGAGAACCACACATCAGATTTCAATGCAAATTTTACCAAAATGCTATTATGCTAAGAATAAACTCCACCCTAACATAACAAAACTTGATATGACCTTAACCCTTCTTTTAAGTTTGAATTTAATACAGTTCAAATACAGTGCATTTCCTTCCCTTTTATTGCCTCTTATAATTGGTGGGAAAAACCCTGCTTGTATTCTGCAACCCCCCAGCCTGCAATTGGGGGACTGCCAATTGCTAGCAATACACCACCATGTACATACAATGTATATTAGTTCCAATTCTTTATGTGCAATCCATCTTTTTTTAATAAAACAAACAAGAGTATTAAATGAAAGTGAAGTATACTCTAAACAAAATGCTTGCTGGGCAAATGACCTTTAAAATTTCACATTTAAATACCACTTCATTGTTGTAGTAATTTGTTGTATAAAAGGTAAAAAAAACATTGCACTCTAAATTGACTTTTTCATCAACTTCAGTAATGTACATTTGGCTTTTCATTTATTTGATCATGTGCTGTTTGTACTGTAAATGGAGGGTTTTGGTAAATTTACAAACATTTTTTCCTGTTATTGTGACAAGAATACTGTAGGTTGCACGATTCATGTGATTAGTACAAGTTATTACTGTACATTGATAACATTGCAGTAGTCACACCATGTAAAGCATTGATGAATGAGGGAGTTGCCCGATAAAACTGTAGGACTCAGAAAGTGTGCACAGTCAATGTAGGTGTAGTACAGTGTTGTTGTCATCTGAAGGTCACCTGATCACTGTGTGTATTTACAGTACATTCAATCATATGGATATTGCAGTACTAGTGTTTGCACATTGTGAAGTGCATTGCAGTTCTACTAGTGTACTGCTGTTGGTGTGCCTTGGTATGGAACATTAAATTTTTGAAATTTTTGACATTTTTCAAGTGCCTCTCCTTTTAAGTGCAGTCTGGTTTGAATAAAATATTTACTGCTGACTTTTGGCATACTGTACTATGTTGCACTCTCCTGAAATCTTTTACATCACTGTAGAGTGTACAAAGGTGAAGTTTGTCTGTGACTTCAACAACTTCTCAAAGAGTGTTGGCAGAATTTATTAACAAATTGTTAATTTCTAGGACAAATAATAGCATCTTTTTCACAAATAATACTTGTACAGTAACCTGAAACTTACTGTAAACAAGTCCTGTGCCTCAATATTCTTAATACAAGTGTTACGTTTCGATTCATTTGTTCCTGTATATGTTGAACTGGTCAATGTCCATCCAGATATACAGTTCAGATGTCTTATCAACAGCAGCTAAACTAAAATAATTTAAAGTTGTCCAAGGTTGAAACTGTAAGGAGAAATATTCTGGAAATGTACAGTACTGTCCTGAGTGAAGAATATTGTCTAGGAACTGCTCCTTAGAAGTGCCATCTGGATCTCTGTGTTCCAATGTCTGTCTGCTCTACCTACGGCATTTAAACTTAGACAATTTTAAGTTGTCCAAGGTTGAAACTGTTAGGAGAAATATTCTCGAAAGGTATTGTTCTGAATGAGACAAATGGTCCAGGAAGTTCCCCTTAGGAGGCCCAGAGCTCTATGTTCCAATATCTGTGTACAGTATAGTACAGTACCTACAGCAGCAGTACCTAGCTCTACCTGAAAGTAGGGAGTTACAGTCTGCTGTAGATGAAAAAAAATTGATATTAAATTTGAAAGGTGATTGTCAGACAGGTTTAATAAAGAAATCATTTATATCAGTATACCTGCAAAAATGCAAATTTTCATTCTAAACTTAGAGCCATGCACATGACTGCATGTTACAGTATTTAATACTGTTGTACTGATGTACAGTATCATTGTGTGTAGGAAACGAAAATTTTTAACACAGATATCAGAATTAAGAGTTGCATGTATCATAGACCCTCGTTTCCACACAGCTCTTCATACGTAGGTATTGTTTTGTCTGGTTGTATAATATCTTCAATGGCTTCCTATTAGTAAGAGAATCAAATTTAAAATACTGCTGCTTACTTTTTGTGCTCAGCATTTAAGGCAGCCTGTTTATATTTGTCAGCTTCTGTCTCCTTATACTCCTACTCATTTTCTTAGTTCCGCTGGGAAGGCTTTCCTAGCTCTTCCTAATCCACAATTGAAATCACATGGTTACAGATGCTTTGCATATGCTGCTCCCTACATGTGGAACCAGTTACCCGACCATATTCGGTTATGTACTAATTTTTCTACATTTAAGCGTAACCTCAAGACTAATTTTTTTGCTTGCTCCTTTGACTGAAATGAAATTGTTGTTTGATTTTATTTTTTGTCAAGCGCCTAGAGCAGCTACACTTTTGTTCCTGATTTGGCGCTATATAAGTTCAGAGTATTATTATTATCTTACTTTTTCTGTTGTTCATTCAGGGCATTCTCAAGATGTATGGGAATCAATTATTAGATAATTGGTTATCAAGTGTTACAAGATGAGGCTTGATCTGAAAGTGATCCATACACCAGACACAAAATCAAAGAAACCATGGAAGAAGATTCATTGGCTTGGCTCACAGGTCTGTTTAAACTTTTTTAAAGTTTTGACAAGAGTCATGAGACAAGACGAGTGGCATACTGTAGCCAGTGTTTTTAGGGAGCACTGGGGGTCATAAACGTTATCTAGGGCCACATTTTGGTGTGATGAACTGACCAAAATATACTGTAACACTGTGCATTTTTAATTTCTCAATGGGTGGCAGATAGGAGGGGAAGGAGATTGCTTGTGCATTCTGAAGCTATTCCATTGCAAAGTAGATGAATTTGTAGTGACATGTAAAATACCATCATTGCCACATGGCTGGGATAAAACAATTACCCACCTTCCTTTTGTCCATACAATGGTAAAATTTTCTGGAGATTTTAAAGCGGCTCATTGAGTTGGTTCATGAAATTCAACAAATTTTTCCAAACCTATTAAGTTTTCTTCACATACTAAGGACAAATGATCAATCTTAGACAAACCCGATACCCTACAAACAGAAAACTGTTTTATGAGTGAGTACTGAATGGTTAAAGTTGGTTTTAAAAAATTTGTGACCAGACACATTTTCAAATTGTGTACAAAATGGTTACAAGTCAGGACACTTGAACATTCAAAACTTTAATGTTTTCCATGACTTTTGGACTTGAAACTTGACTTTTTATGCCAACTATAAGCATTGTTATGTGGTAGTGACCCTTTGAGACTCTCATTAAGTCATCAATGTCAACTCAATGAGCCTCTTTAAGTTTAAAAATTATAAAGTGGCATTTCTAAATGGATGGCCTGTAGTAAAGGTATGCTCATGCAGTGACTAAAATTTGATGTTGGTTTGTTTTAAAAGCTTCTGTATTTTGTTTGAAGATCTATTAAATGTTTGGTTAAGGCACTGTACTTTGTATTTTCATAATCAAAGTACAGTAGTTTTCAGTGTGTATTTCTGCATTGCATAAAAGATCTAGGTGTAAAATTGACAATTTCTTAATTTTAAAGTACTGTAAGCACCTGTTATTAATTCAAAGTGTGTGTGTGTGTGGGGGGGGGGGGGGGGGAGGTGGGGTGAAGGGGACACCAAAAGCTTGTTATTTGGCATACATTTTCATATCTTCACAAAATTTGGACTTTTGGTACATAAATGGTCCTTATGTAGGTAAAGGACTGTGTGAGTGAGTCAGCAAGTATTCTATCCTTCCTTTAGTTAGGACTCTCAGGGTTTTTAAAGAACTTTTGCATCTTCAGGATGATTCAAGGGAAAGGAGACCCATAGAGCAGGTGGATGAAGGATTCTTCATGTATATGTTGCTTTGCCCTGAAAATCCTTTGGGTGGGGAACTACAACACTTTATAGATATATCTCTGTACGTACAGTAGTTAGATGAGATTTAACGACACACCAACATGAATGTGTTATAGTGTCAGTGAATTCAATAAAATTTTCATTGTTTAAAGTTATTTCCAAGTAGTTCAACTTTGATTTCCCTTTGGTTGTCTCTAATTACAGGCGGGAAATACCATGGGCATATTCTACAACCCCTAGCCCACAGGAGGATGTTTGTAAGAGTGTGTCATTTCAAAGAAGTCATCCACTGTTTAAACTAATAAAGGAAAATTCAGTATTAATTCATTTTCATGTTACTTTACTTTGACTGCAGAGTGACATCCTGTTGAAGGCATACAGTCGACTCAAGGTACTGCATCTCCAGGATAAGAACCTTAAGAAGAAAAAGATATCCAAGTTGCAGTCCATCTTGAAGAAGCTTTGCATCTGTAATATATCTCAAAATGGTAATTATACTTGCAGCCTTAAAGAGTTGCAATATTACAGTATGTCCTTATTGAGCCTGTCTGCATGGTCCCACTGCTTGGTAAAGTGGTTATAAAGCATCAGACTTGCAGTTGGGAGGTCAGAAGTTTGAGTCCTGGCCGTGTCATATCCAAGACTTTAAAAAATGGAACCTACTGCTATTGTGCTTGGTGCTCCATGGAATAAAACAAGCCAGTGAGCAAGGGATGTGGCCAGCTCGATTTGAACCAATTGGTTGGAAACTGGGCTGTAAAACTCCATCTAAGCTAACCTTACCTTGCTGGGCCTGTAAAAGCAACAAATTTCAGAAGGTATGTGTGCACATGATGAGCACCAGATGGAATTCAATATGTTACAACTGTACTACATGTTCAGTGTTGTAAGATCATTTATAGAAAAGGGCAACATTGGCACTGACGGGTCTGCAAACTGCCTGGCTCATTGTATGATGCACTTAAGGGAACTTCTGTTTTCAGACTTTAAAAATGATAATGTTATTTAAGAACTGAAAGATTTTCCTTTTCATGCACTGAAGAGAAAGCAGTGAAAATGTGCAAAACAGTGTTAATTTTCAGAATATCTGCCTCAGAGGTAATTACAGTTGTAGAGCACAGTAGTACTGTACATCAGCTCGAGAAGTTTAATGAAAATTTGTTACTATAAATGTATCACATGTGTGTTTCTGTTTCATCCTTCCCGGGGGAAGAAATGTGCTCTGTAAATCCCTGAGCATAACTCAGAAAAACCCTCATTACTTTACTTTCACAGGTAACTATATAATGGAGATATTAACAGTGGTGCTTTTTGTTTTGAGTGGAAGGAGATTCACAAGCCCAGTTGACAGGTTGCTCTGATAAATAGTAGTAACTCATATGATTCCTTTTATTGCCTTCATAGGTAACTACGTTGTTGGGATCATTGACACTGGTGGAATAATTGTTTGGAGTCGTCTAGATGATACAACAAGGACAATAAATGGGCCTGCTGCCCTTGTGGAATATTTTGAAGGGAAGCAGCAACAACAGAATGAATTCCAAGGTTTGTGGATCTTCATTCATAGTAGATCATCCCTTCTAATATGATGTGTAAAACATTGTAGAGAGTAGGCCTCGCAGTTTCTGTTTCATTTCCTAAACCATTCTAGACCATTTAAATGGTCAAAATCAACGTTCGTTTACTGTTTAAATGATATCCAAACATAGCCGCTTTTGATTTCCCTTAGAATCAAGCGTAAACAAGATAATGTACAAATACTGGCTTTGTGACTATAATTTTGGCATGCCACCCTCTATCAGTTCACAAAACATCCAGGACATGTGTAGCAAGTCATTGGGTAACTACATACCAAATATGCAGTACAGAAAATGCACAGGGAACACTGTGACTCTGCTGCTACCATGGGCAGCTGACCGCTGCGGCCTAAACTTGTTTACTAAGCAGCCTGCATACCTGGCTGAGCTAAGTCTAGTAGTTCACTAGGGTTTAATTGCAGTTAGTGGTTATTAAAAGTGTACTGTAAAGCAAGTGCAAACATTTTGTCAGAAAGTTTTGAGAGAACACTTTTTAGGTCAAATAGGTGTGGTATGTCAAAAAAAAAACTCAACAAAAATTTAACTTTGAAAAATGCTGGTTAAGTACAGTGCTATCAGAATCTCAGCCAACAACTAAATGCAAAATTTACTCAAGCTTAAAGCTGTACATAGTTGAAAATTTACTCTCGCTGACAGCTGTGCATAGTTGTGGTGAGGCAGAAGTAATTATTCCAGTTATACATTAGATGTAGGCCAAAAACCTCTTATTCTGTAACCCTTAAGTAAATTATTGTAACTGTTAAATCAACCACTCTTACTACACAAAGTAACATTTGGTTCTGCACAGATTTTTCTTGTGCAAGAGTTTGGCTGCCCTAAGTGACTTCCCTGGGACAACAAGGCTGATATTGTTATGTGATGATGTTGGAGTGAGTTCAGCAACAGTAAATACAAATCAGTTCAATAAGTAGCACAAGACATAATATTTTTATTACCAGAGTATGGATTTTAATGTATACGGATTTTAACTTATATTTCAGCATCTCATAAGACCAAAGTTTTCATTTCAAATGATGCCAGGAACATTTTGGTGGTTCTTAATTTGAATCAAATCTTCCTGTGGCAGGCCAGTCAGCAGAACTTTCAAAGCAATGCAAAAGAAATTGATAAAGGGGGCAATTGGTATACCATTGCTCGAAGCAGCACTCCCTTACCCCCAAGTCACAGTGTAGATGCCTGCGTGGACTCTGTATTCTTTGAGGATGCTGTAAGTATAATGGGAAGAGATAACACAGTGGTTGGGGATGGGCTACAGTAGTAAAGCTTTATCCTTGAAAATATTAAGTAGATAATGGTTTTCAGATGAATGATTGGCAAACTGGGTCAAGTCAAAATGTTTGAGTGCAGAAATATATTTTTAGGGTAGTTAGAGCTCCTCAAAACTGGTGGAATAAGTAACTTATGGTAATTTCTCCATCTAAACTGCTCATCACAGAAATCAGTTATACCCCAGCACAAACTAAAGGGAGTTGCTTTGGTTGGTTACATGTTTACCTAGTAAAGAGTTTCAAGTTTGTTTTGTTTGTCAAATTGTTTTTATTGAATCTGTTGTGCATTTCTCATCATGTTCACTTTGCATATTATTGCTTTCAAATGTTGTCTTCATATTCCAGATGATCATATTTGAAGGGTGGTTGGAAAAATAGACCATTTTGGTCTAGGACTTGGAACTTTAAATTTTTAGGATCTAATAGGCAAACTCTCTCTGTAGTTTATAAAATGTTGTTGAATATATCAGGAATTGTTCTTCCTTGGTTGTACATTTAACACCAGTAGAAACAAAGAAATGCTATTGTATTCATGTAATTAACTGTTTAAATATAGGCCTAAATTTGTAAGAGTGTGCAAGTTTCTTTTTCAAAGGTTATGAGTGAAATACATCCCCAATAGGTGTGAAAATTGTCTTTACAAATTACAATACAAGATAGTTAGTTTCAATACCAACTTCCCATTTCTGTGATATTAGCTGCTGTATGCACTCAAGCAGGTTGAGGACTATTATAACAGTATTCATTTGAACCAAATTCTAGTTAATAAATCCATTTAATCTGTTTTTTAAACTGAATTTAGTTTTGCAATAATGCAGGAAGGTCACAGGGTAGGATCCAGGATTGAGACATACATTTATACTCTTTTTCCTTTCCAAACAGCTATTATGTTTGGAAAAGAGTATATAAATGTATGCTTCAATCCTGGATCCTGTCCTGTGCAAAGGATTGTGGAGTAGAATGTTGGATGGTGTGTTGTTTTTTTTTCGTCATTGTTAAATGGCAGAAATGAAAAAAAGAAAAATACATCCCTTAACCCTATCCCACAATCCTTTGTAATGCCTTTTTGGAAAAGGGTGTATGAGTGCAATCTATATCATGCATGTACACCATACTTTATTTCTCGTCTTCAGAATGATGCAGCATGATGTCAGTGAGTAAGGTCTGTAATCTGCCAAAGTACTTTATGAGAAGCAACATCAGTTCTTCCCATTATGCATGCTTTCACAATCTGAAAAATAAACTCCCCTTTGTGATGAATCAGGAGTAGGAACTGCAATCCTTGAAAAAATATACATGGGACAAACCCTGCTCCAGGTATCAATGTTGAAGTTTCAGGATGCCTTGGGCTGCTGTAACATTGAATGGGGGGTCGGGGGACAGTGATCCATTCTTGCTGGGTTTTCTTGTTTTGTCCCATCATTTTTGTCAAGTATTGTGGCTTTAAGTTCTTATTTAAGGTACCTTCATTGGACTTGACAAAAATGGAGAAAACTGGTATCGGTCCTATTGTGTATTATGATAATAGGAACCAAGAAGTCTCTAGTGGGAATCTTCCTTTTCCTTCTATTCCTTATAGATCTTGGGGAAGTGCAACATTAGCTCATTTGTGTTTTACAAAGGGTCTTACCTCCAGGTCAGCTCAGTACTGATAAAATGGCTGGAACCTTGGAAGAGATTCATTGGAAGGTAAGAAGAAGAACAAAAGTGATGTTGTTTCAGGTAGTAATTATCTCAGGAACACTTTGTCATTACCCCTTTCACAGGACCAATGTGTTTGTTAAGTGCGGTAATGAATATGGGAATGTGTTTTCAGTCTTTGTTTTCTATAAGAAGTAACCTTCCAACAAAAATGTGGCTAACATGAGTTTTGTTCAAAATTTAAAAATATTTCATGTGGTACCAAAAATATGGTACATTCATTACCTATTATAAGCTTGGGAACAGAAATAAGCTTTGGCCAAAACCCTTCACAGCAAGTGGCTATATTGTGCATACACAGTATTTGTTGCCTATTAGATAGGGCCTAGCCTGGTTTTGTACACAATATTTTGCAAAGCTTCAGCAGCAACATGCACTATACTATGCATCATGGGATAGGCCTAAATATGAAGTACAAGACAAATGCAGCCTGTGCATAAATTCATTTTATTTTGAGAAACATTTCTAGATTGGCTGTGGCTAAATGGCAATGAGGGCCTTTTGTTAATGTCACTGTTTGGTAATGATGGTGCCAAAAGGGTTATAAAAGTGAAGCAAATATTGGTAGGGTGTACACGTACTTGTTCCAGCTTACTGACCCAATATCCACCAAATTTGTTGTATTATGAAGTTTCCTTAACTTTGAAAAGCTACCCTGCTTTATATTCCTTCTTTATTTTTGGTGTCCTTCTTTACTTGGTTTTAGGGAAGGAGATATACATGTATAGTCTTGAAAACTTTTAGAAAATCTTTCCCCATTGGTATTACTGCAGTTATTAGATGTATTGATACAATTTGTGGAATTCGCAATACAGGACAAAACGTAAGGAAACAAGATGGGGTGAGCTGGGTGGGGTGATATAAAGATTGGCACTGTTAAGATATGCTGTTCTAAATTTAAAGTTAGGTTTTAAGTAACTCTTTGTGATCTTAATTCAATTTTAACCTGTCATGTCCCCCTTCCGAGTCTCCCCTTCGGAGTCTTCCCTTCCTGGCAAGCCTCATTCAAACAATCCCCTCTGGACAGTTTTGCCTCACCACCTTTCCAATCTCAGATGATATCTGCTGGGACATTTGTCTCCCACAGTAATTACTCTGCAGACAATTGGTAATTCTTCTGTGTATGAATTGTGTTGGAAAGGAATTGTATGGTTGGGCAAGGTGACAGGGATATAGGAGGATTTCTAGTACCAATATATCTTACTGTTAAAACATACCTCTTTGGTTTATTTTTATTTAGCAACAGTTTCTTCAATGTCTCTTGGCATTCCATGACTATTCCTGTTGATATCATCTCCCCTGGTTGTCAACCTCTTCACCAAGATGGAGCTCTAGTCGCTAGCCATAGTACTAATGGTTTACTTCTTGCTGTAGCAGTCAATCAAGATTCCCCTAGGCAGAATAGAGTCTTGTTTTTGTCTGTTCTTTCTCATTCAATGGTTAATGTCAATCTGAAGAGCTGTGGATGCAAGAATACTGAACCGAACAAAGATGTGGCCAGGTTTGTGAGCTTTCATTCAATGAGTTTTGCATTCTGTTCATTGTTTGCTCAATAGTACACAGTGTCCTTTTTGATCTAAGATCCCCTCCCTCCCCTCCTGCTCGGCCTTCATACATACATATATTAATGTTACAAATGTGCCTGGGTTTTTAACAGACACACCCATCTCTCCAACATCATGTTTTTGTTTTTGTAAAAATAATGAATAAATTGGATCATTCCTAGAAATAAGTGGTCCTACACCAAAGGTAACCCTAATAACCTCATTAATGTATTATGAGCTAAAGACTAGATTTAGAATCTTATTGCTTTGGTAGAGATCAGAGATCATATGTCAGGTCACTACCTGTGATCAGTAGAGGTCAAAAGAAGAATTTGGAAAAATTCTGAAAATTGTCATCATGTGTTACCAGAGGTTAAAGTGAAAAATTTCGCAAGGATTCCCAAAATGTGCAAGGAATCTCTAAACCTTCAAGGTTTCTGATTGTTTCAATTGTGAATATTATTTTTTGAACATGCCAGTATCACATTTGAGTTAGATGGTACATAATGTCATTATTTGAAATGGAACATTTGTGTATCATCTAAACCTCAATGCATTTTTGCATTGTGGTTTTAATAGCAGTTGCAAAGGATTGTTGGATGAAATTTTGGTTCATGTCATTGTTGTAAACATCATTTTACAGTAGCTAAAAACAATGCAGAACAAAGTGTTGACCCATAGTCCTTTGCAGTTGTTATTAGGAAAGGGTCTATGAGAATAGAGGAAGGTCGCAGTTGGATTTTAATTTTGACCTGAGCTAGTACACATAGGTGAGATGTGGTTGATGGTGATGTTCTCTATAGTACTAAGTTTTTATACCCTGCTCCAGTTCAAGTCATCATGGACTTTGACATTCAAGTCAAAACTTTAACAAAAGTTGCTTCAGGAAAGCCAGAAAAATATTGCAATCTCGGTAAATTTAGTTTGCCTCACGAATACTTTTCTTTTGTTTATTTCATACTCACCATTTCATTTTTAAATAGCAATTTCCTTGATTTCATCCTGTGCAAGCTGTGAAAGTCAATGCTGATAATGTAATGGTAACATCAGTACATTAGAGGTTTTGTGTCAATTCTTATCATACAGGACCTACTGGGTTGCAGACTGTTCGTGGAATCATGACAATTTGTTCCTGGCATGTATTATGAAGAAGGGTTCGGTCTTTCTCCTTTCAAGGTTGGGGGAGCTATTGCAGATACAAACAGATGGATGTTCAGTGGAGCACGGTCCAGATTTGTTTATTCCGCTACACCCATTGATATCTATCATGTGAGAAAAGTTTTATTTTACGATATGTTTCAGTTTGTCTTTATTGTCTTTAAAGGGCCTTATTTTGCCAAGTTCCACTTTTCTGGGATACAATTTTGACATTAGTCTTTCCTAATAATTTCCTTTCAAATCATGTTAATTCAATTCTTTAATCATGTTATAAACTGTAAATCAAATAAATTGACTGTGTTGTTCTATGGTTCTCTGGTAGCATTCACTAATTTTAAGGTAGTGAATGGCAATCATAATGGACGATGATTGCAATTTGCCCCTTAATGCAATCCCTGTGAAAACCCTGTGTTGAAATGAGACAGTCAAAGGACTTTCCGCTATCTCAGCAATATCTTGATGTTGATTTATATTTGGTCAACATAAAATCAATATTTATGTCTTTTTCCATTAAAAACTGTGAAACAATGTTTGCACCTTTTCTTCTTCAGACCATCCAAAAATTCCACAGAAAGCAAACAAGTATCGGGAGACACTCTTCAGGATGTGAACTTGCAAATCTTTAGTGTGGCTTTTCATCCCAGCCTTCCCCTCCTGGTGTGTTCAGATGGATTCTTAGCCACTGTGATGGAACTCCCTAGCATGATATCCTGTGCTGGACTCATAAGAGAATTTCTTGGGGAGGGGAAAAGCGCTATAAACCATTTGTGTGAACAATTCTTGCCCAAAGTTAAGCAGTTGCCTACCCTACGCATGGATGTGAATAAGTCCATACCGCTTCACTTGAATGATATGAAAGAAGCTTCCATGTCTAAATTTCTCAGTACTGACAGCAGTGGCCTAGAGTTTGGATATGCTGGACCATTTGCTGGGCTTACAGAGGGCAAGATCATCTTTGGGTCCCCTCAAAGTCCCAACAGTACCACTCACGAAGTTTCATCAAGTCCTGGTGTGCTACACATTAGTAGGAGGGCTGAGAGAATGCTTCTACTAGCCTGGCTTTGTGGGTCCAGTCAATACACTCAGTGGGACCCTCAGTTGGAGACCCTTCTAGTCTTCACTGCCAAATGCCTGGCCAAATTTTGCTTTGCAACATCCAGACTCCGTCAAAGGGAGGAAAACTTTCCTCATATGCCGGTGGACACCTTTCAAAAATCTCTTTCCATTTTGAGCTGGGATTTAACTCATGTTCACATACTGTGTAGTGCTGTGCAATTTGTCCATCAAACGGTTGTCAATATTCTCTCAGCAAAGCCTGCCCTCACTGTGTCTAGTCTGACTCATAGTGTTGCATTGCTAATTGACTGTGAAGCCAAACTGCATCACATCTATAGCCTCAGAGGGTTAACTACAGGGTCTTTCATGCCGGATGAAAATATATGGCACATAGGAGACGAAGTGGGCTGTTATCAAACTTATGACAGCTTCTCAGATCTACAGACACAGTACTTGGAACAGGGAGGACGCAGGGAGGCAGATGCAGGGGTAAGAAGAACCTTAGATGGAGATGGCTGTCAAGATGGAATATCAAGAAGGTAAGTGTTAACATAGTGTAGTGCTTGAAAGTGGAACCTACAATCGCCGCCAAAACATGAAACAAAATCCCTCCGTAGCAGATGTTACATTGCCTTTTAACCATTTCACATGGTAGCAGCTCTCTCCCTTTCCCCCACTTCAACATTGGTTGGGAAAACTGACCAGTCCTGAATATATTCAACATTGAAACGGGAGAAAGGGGTTTGTTTCATTTACTTTTGGTGGCGATTGTAGGTAGAGAGGAAACTGACTGATGGTATGGCTAGGGTGTTATGGCTAGTGTGACATGAATGGTAATATTTGCAGTAATGTAGCTGTACAATCAGAAGTAAAGAATATATTCAAAGCATTGTTGGATTGGTTTTATTCAAGAGCTGTCTTTAGTTTCTTAAAAAAGTGGCCTCAAGCAGAAGGAAATCAAGGTTGATCTAAAATGTTGAATTGGAAGTGACCCTATGTGAACTTTTCATTGGTTAATTGGCTTAAAGCAGTCTTGTTGTGTTGAGTTGGCTTTATTTTCTGATGTTAATATCATTTTTTTGTAGCCTAAATCATGTCATATATAAACTATTGATTAGTGGCTTGAGGTAGTCATAAATCTGTATGTAAACTGTTTTATGGTAGGCTTTAGTGAGTCATTGGACTTCACTTCAGAGTTGTACTCCCTGGCCAAGAGTCCATTAGTATCTCTTGTAGAGATTGACTCACAAAGAATTTTCACTTTTGTCACAAACATGCTCCCATTTCAATAGTTCCAATAATTTTGGCTTAACTTTTTGATATGAAACTTGAATAATTATGCTTACAATTGGCATTTTCATGCAGTAGCATATATTTCAAGCTTGTTGTAATATCAATATCAACTCAATGTGTGCCTTTCAGGTGGAAGTTAAAATCAGCTGTTTGCAAGTAAGGGTTATTTTTTGAGTCAAACTAGACAATCTTTTGATATGAGGGCTATTTTTTCATACCTGTACAGTGTGCTACCTACATGGAAGGTTCTTTATCAAAAGACAATAATGTTGTATAGCGCCCTCAGTGAACATGTCAAGACATCCAGGAGGACTGAACAGCTGTTTCTTCTTAGAATGAGGCGCTTCCTAGTGAACCTTCTTGGAGTTTTACAACGAAAACTTTGTTCAGGTGGATGTCATGTCTCTCTGCACATTCACCAATTTTGGACAGCATTTCTGGATGAAACCTACCTCAGAGGTATCAATTATTTCTTTCTTAAACTTGAAGTATACCTCAAGTCAAAAGATGTGAAAGTATACATTAAACAGCATGAAAAATGATTTCTTACCATCCAACTACCACCTTCATAGGACATTCTTGAGCCAAAATATAAAATGTGGAAGTTTATTCACTCAAATTAAAATGGTAAACTGTGTAAGAATTTGTGATGTCATTGTTGTACTACTCAAATTACATTTTTGTTAATTCTTTGTTTTGCTGAAAGTTACTGCACCTTGTACCAAGGTGTGAAAGCACTCTTCCTCTTATGGGGTGATGAAATTTATTAAGCCCCTCTCTGTACAACATGAATTGCAAGCAAACAGGAAGTGTTCAAGGTCATAAAAACATTTTTAATTTTAAAAGGAAACAAAGCAAATAATGTCAGTTGTATAACAAGAAAGTTACAAAATATTTAGCAATGTTCTATGTGCATAATTTTCAACGTTTGATATCTCGGCTCAAGATGTCCTATGAAGATGGGAGTTAGACTGTTAGAATTCATTTGTCATGCTGTTTAAAATTAATATATATTTTGAATTTATTGACTTGCAGTACCCTATGATTTCTTATAGCTTATTCTCAATATTATTTCCTATCTTTATCTTGGTATTTCGCTAGGGTGAAGGTTAGGTTTTGATTTAAACCTCTTGCTGATATCTATCCTTACAATGTAAAGTTATTCAAGTTAAGAGAGATCAAAACAACAAGATGATTGAAACAGCCAGTTGAAACCATTCTTCTTACTCTAAAGACCTCTCCCACCTTTTTGTGATTTTCTGAGGTATCTCTTTATCATTATTCATAGCCAGAGAAGGTAGCACTAGATGCAGTTAACCATACATTTGCAGTACAGTACAGTACGGGCTGATTTGAAAAATTCACCAGCCAGGGCATAGCATTACCTAAAACAAATAGTTACATCTCCTACTTAAATGTGGACTTTCAGTTTTCATTGGTCATCCTGGACACATGGACATCATCCAAGCATTACCATTTGGTTAAGATATGCCGGTCAGAATTATATGGATAACCATTGTCTGACTGAGTTTAACTTGTAGTTTGCTAGTGGAACACAGTTTTATTTTCAACAAACTCTCTTTTTTCAGGATGTGAAAATTTTATGATGGGAGATCTCCTTGGAGCAACAAGATGTTGGCAGGTTGCCTATGACACAAGTCAGAAGCAGACAAACCAGCTAGGGAAATCCCCTACACAAAACTATCTCAATCATCGTCAACTCCAAGAGAAATGTTTGCTCGCCATACTTTATAGTAGTTTAATGTCTTACAACCTGAGCCAAGCCCTTGAACTTGCCAACAGTGCCATTGAGAGTGTATCAGTAGATGCCAAGAAACTCAAAGTAAAGAGATCATTTAAACAACTTTTAGAGGTAAGAGTTGCCACAACATTCATATTCATTAAATCTGTTGTTATGTACAGCTGATTTTTTACACCAAAACACATCAAGAGAAACTCATTATTATTAGTATTCTTTTGTAGAATGATCTAATTCTAAAGTTGATTTTATGAAACTGCTTGTATCAAAGAACCTCTTTGACTTTTTTATCTCCTCATAGTAGGCAATACACTTAACATTTAGCAACCCACCTTACCCCTCTCAATCCACCTTAACCCCCCTCACCTACAGGTAGTATAAATAATTACTTGAATTGTTTGATTGATGGTCTTTGGATATGAACTCACCGCTATGGCTGTAATATAGAAAAATGGAATCATCTTTAGAAACAAGAGTGGGTAGGGGCATAGTGTTTCAAGTCCCTGGCAGTCGGCAGGTTATTACTCAACCCAGTGTGCTCATACTGAATATTCAGAACATCCTGGTGACCATAAGCATTCCTGACTGCTGGAGACTAGAAGAAGCTATGCTCCCTTATTTGAAGAATCCTCAGTGTATACTGGCAAACCTGACATAGTATGTAAGTTGAGGACACCTCCACAGGATGCTTTAACACTCTATTGACACAATGTGACACAAAAATACTGTAAGTGCAGGCAGCTATCAGGTTATAAAAGAATATATGCCATAAGTATCAGGACTGTACCAGAACTCGCACAGATTCCTCCAACAGGGACTTTTGGTAGACATAGTTGTGGTAACGAGATTGGGAATGGATTGTGAGCATTAATCTTTATTTTATCTGTGTTCCTGACCTTCCGACCCCTCCCCCCACACCACACCCCCAACCAATTTTTCACTCACCACAAATTCCACAAATGTCATGCAGGAATCATTAATATCCTCTTCCCTCGCCTATTCACAGGACAAGACCACTGTTACCCTACCTATCATCAAGGGATCTAGCAGAAGTATGGTGATGTCTTTAGGGAGGTTCATGGCTCTATACTTCACCAATAAACCTCTGGTAGTTTACATGCCTTCCACTGACAGACCACTGCCAGCTCTCTTTTCTGAAAGCAAAGGTTTGTCTAATTTATTGTGCCTTATTTGTAAACTCTATAGAAATAGTGGAACATGGTTTCCACAGAGTATGAGCTGAATACCAGACTATTTTATATTTATTTCATCCCAAAATTGTATGTTCATTTGTAGAAACTGACCTATATCAATGTGGTGATTTGTTATTCTTATCTTTTGTTCGTACAGCTTTTGTCAGTGTGGGAATCTTACTTAGGCAACTTTTCTTAGACCCCATTTTGACATTCCATTCATTGTTCGATAAATCTACCCAAACCAAAAAAATGAGCGCCAGTTCCCCTTAACATAAAAGAAAATATTCAAGAAAAAATTTGTTTTGGGAAAACAGCAATTTAAGACTTGCTTTTTTGCGTTGCAGGTCTAATGCCTCATAAAATGGTCGTTATTCTTTTACAGGTCCTCCTGATTTACGTATGGTAGCCATTCACCAACATTTAATTGCAAGTAACATTCATGAACAAGGCATATCTGATCTGTGGACGCCTGATGTTGCCCTCAACTTGCTACTTATCACAGGACTCTTCCCAGAAGCAGTCTGGTTCTCAAGGGAAGTTGGTGATTGGAAGAGTGCATTTACACTCTCTGTCATTTACAGTATGAAGTATGACCTTCTTACAGCTGATCACAGCCACAGGTGAGAAGTGTTAGGCAGTATATTTCAAAATAATTATTGTCCTTATAAATTTTGCTCAAGGCAAAGCAATATTAAATGAAACATTGTGATAATTTCTGTAGGAAAGAATGCTAAATAAACTTGCTGTGTATTTTTCTGTCTTTCTCATTTGCAAATTTCTTCTTTTAACTCACCCTTATCTTGTAGTAATGAAAGCAACTGCATCCTGTCACCGTGGCATTCACCATTTTTCCGTTGTTGTTTTTAGGGGTTCAATTTTTTATTTGAGCTGCTTGTATGCAATTTGAGTTCCCTTGTTTGGGTCAAATGAAGTTCTATCCTTTCTATTCTATGAAATAGTCTAATTTATTTCTCAAGCCATTAAAAATGTCAGTGTCCAGCAAAATGAGACCAACAAAACATTTTTTATCTTCCTCTTATGTACTCCTCTTTTGTCCTCTAAGATTGAAGAAAACTTACAAGAAACTTATATCAGGAAAATTATTGTCAGTATCAAATTATCACAATATTTTTTGGTTTGATTATATAGAAAGGGGTTAAAAGTGAATATTTCCCAACACTTCAGGTGAGAATTGTTGGAACAAAGGTACAAATCTACATAGCGTGGGATGGACTTCCAATAGCAGTGGTAATGGTAGCAACTACTGTATATTTGCATGTGTCTACATACAACGTACTCCTCAATTTGCATTGTGAAATTATGTCACCATAAGTTTTTAAAGGTAGTGTGAAATGTCAGCAAGAGACTCTAACTTTACTTGACAGCTAAAGAGTTAGGTTTCCAAAGGAATGAAACTTTGTGAATTATTTTAGTACCTTTTATGGTTCTGGAGATACACTTCCTCAAAGTTTGAAGTTTTCTGAAGCAACTTATAATGATTTGAAGTGTTGCACAGTGTTGACATTTCTTTTGTTAACCCTGTATTAATCATCTCTTAATTACTCCTCACATAGTTCATGGTTTGGTAATTGATACTGATAATTATCAAGGACACAATTAAACTTCCAAAATAACACCCTCAGGATATACTGATGTTATAACCATTCTTCAAATGAAGATTACTAAACCAGAGGATAACATTAGCCATATTTGGCATATCCTTCTCTTGTCTTTACAATATTTGCATATTTAGCTCATGTTGATTCATTATTAACTGCAAATGAAAAATTTCACTGTAAAATAGCCAATTTTTGAATGATTTTGATGGGAATGGCAGTTCTTAATTTTTTTTCTACATCAAATGTACCCAGCTTTGACATTTCCAGTCACTAGACCTTTAACAGGTCAAGTTTTTAATTTCTGTCGTACCAGACTCCTAGCTAAGTTTTGATTCTTAACAGTTTTCCCACATTACCAAGACTCCTTCATGAAGGGTATTTGAGAAGTTCGAGCTTACTATAGGCTCTGTGCTCCAGACGGTAAAAATTCTCCATTCTTAGTTTACTTCTAATCCTGCTTCCTCCAATTTCAGCAGTGAAACCTGTCTAGTACACCTCCAAGACTAAACCTGTTAGTCTGCACTGAGTTTCAGTTTCTGTAGGTCATATTTACACACAGCTGAATGTGAGCTTATTTGACACAAATGCCCGAAAAAGTCATTACTGACCAAACAGAATGCATGTATTGTTTGAATTTATATCAGGTAAAGTGCTGTTACCAGTTGCATTTCAAACTATACAGCAATATTTAATGATTTTTGGAGAGTTGCCATAGTCACTTAAATTTTACTGTAAGCAATTGATTTTAGCCACAGATGGTATTGTATAAATTTGGCAAAGGTTGCATTAAGGAATCAAGTGGCTGGATCTTCTCTATTCCAAAAAAGGGATCAAATCTGATGAAGAGGACCACATTGGGGCTGTTAATGTAATATGTCGTGGTTTAATTTGTAGTACTACTGCCATCAGTACTACTTTATCTACTACGTAATCATTAGATTATCACCACATCGCTGAGAACTACACAATATATAGTTTCATATGTGACTTGCCCTTTCCTTCCTGGAGGCCACCTCAAATATGCTGATGCATAGTGGATAGAAAACATGTTAATTAATGCCTCCTATTGAACCACCCCTCACCCCACATGATGGTGAATTGCCCTTCAGTTTTTTCAGATGTTGTTCTGAACTCAACTAACTGCTTGTAAAAGAGTTCATTTAAAGTGGATAACATCATTACAAAAAGTATTACAAAGTAATATACATAATTCTTGGACTTGTTTTCATTTTTATTGTAGGAGCCTCGAGGAGCTGAGCTTACCAGATGATCTCTCAGCTCTGACCCTTATCCAGGAAAGACTGACTGCCTTGATGGAAGTGTCTGACAGTGATTTCATCAGTCCAAGAGCTGAGACACCAAGGACACCTAAGGCCAGGAGTAGTCCTGCTCTTGGTAAGAGACAGTTCTGTCTGAATCTTGGCCAATGTTAACACTTTGTTTTATCTTTGCAGTGTCAAAATGATATTAAGCCTAGCACAGTACCTTAAAATTTGGAGGACAGGTATTCTAAAAATTGTGGAAATCCATTTGTGGGTTCCATCACTTTTTCCCATGGTAACCAATGGGAACCCACTTAAGGGTTCAGTTTAAAATCTGGTTACAGATTTGTGGGAACCAATTTACAAGTCCTTTGATTTCAATTCCAAGGGAAATACATAATGGATTAGTTTAGTTAGGTGAGGTTTTATGACTCAATTTCTAATTAATTGACATAAGTCAGGTGTGGCTCACTGGCTTGTTTTTGGGGAGTAGTTTCTGGTGTGAAATCCAACAATCCAAAATTCTTAAAAAAATAGTTTTATAGTATCTGTATAATCTTTTCTATCATGTTGTTATCAGTTACTTTCGCAATTCTGGTTTTTGAAATTTTACTGTGTAGTATTGAATGATTATCAAGGAGTTCCTTGCATGAATGTATTAGTAGCCAGAATATTGTTAAGGAAAAAAAAAAACCAATATGTGTTCCTGAATTCTCATAGATAGTATGCTGATTCAGACTGGAGATTGGACTTTTGCTTTTAAATTGGTTGATTCATATGCAGAAAGGAAAAATGTAATCCTTAGATGTTATTACTTATTGTTACTAATTGCTAGCATGCTGATTCAAACTGAAAAATGAGCTTTTATTTTTTAATTGGTATATTCATATGCAGAAAGAAATAATGTAATCCCTAGAATTCATTACTTGTGGTTTAAGAAATCACATGTCAATGTCTCCTCGGGGGATGAGGAATCTAGTCTCCCTGAAAAGTAGTGACCCAAATTTTCTATGGAGATGGTGTTGCTACATTCAACCTCCCCCACCCCCTCTGGCCAATTGGTCTGAAATTGCAAACATACCAACATGTAATCACTGCCATCCTTGTTTGGAAGCCTGTGAAGAACTCTGGATAGTTTGCTTTCTTTTTCATATCAATTTACTTTTTATCAGGTATGATGGAGAATTCAGAAAGTGCAGCTGAAGAAATGACCCAGTCTTTATCAGATATCTTCCTGGCCACAACTCTATCTGGTCTTGAGGTGGTACCGTGGTTGCTAGGCAACATCTTACAGCAGTGTCTCCTAACAGTATCAAAATTAAGTTGTGTGGTTCATGAGAAGTATTACTTGCCTGCACCCCCTTACTACTGTCCTCAGCCTGACTACAGCCCCACAGTGAGTCTTTTACACTTATTTTCATGTGTCTGTTGTAATACTGTTTCATTTGTATAGATTGAAAGAAAAGGAGCGGCTCTGCTCCTTTTAAATTGGTGCATTATCAGTACTGTCATTGGTTAATTTGGTTTAAAAGTAAACAGGAGTATGTCTCCTTTGGCAAAGTGGACAGCGTGTTTGGTCTAATGGTAAGAGCATCCGCCTCTCACGCGGAAGGCCCACGTTCTATTCCCAGGTGGAGTCATACCAAAGACTTTAAAAAAGGAACCTGCTGCCATTGTGCGGGATGCTCCGCATAAGCAATGGAGTTGGGAAAAAAAGCTAGTGAGCCACAACTGTAAAAAGGCCGTGGCCAGCTCGACTTGAATGAATAGGTTGGATATTGGGCAGTAAAAATACATCTAACTTACTAACCTTTGGTAAAGTGTCTCAGAGAAAAGTCCAGGAAAGATTAGGAAAGTACAAAGAGTTTTCCAGACCTGTAAGAATAGTTCCTTCAATTAAGTTCAATTTTTACTAGATAAAAGCCTCATCGGCTAAAAATCTTACAACCACAGGGAAACATGATGTATATACATTACCAAGTATAGTTTACTGGTACATCTTCAGACAAGCAAGTGATATCTGTTTAGAATAGCTCTCATTCAGAGAGCCGTCCAACTTAGTCTTTAGTTTTCCACTGTGTCTTGTAAGTCCCATTAGAATAATTATTTTAAATAATGCACCATATAAATTTCTTGAACTTGAACTTGAAGAGAGTGTATTTTCAAATGCACCATAAGAATGTCTTGAAAGTTATCTGAAATGTTCAAAATACTCATGAGGGGGGGGGGCACTCATCCCCATAAGAGAGAGGAGGACCCTTGTCCCTGATACAAATTAGATGAAGGACAGATGATTCCTTCCCGTCATTTATTTCAGGATGAGGATCCAGAAGAAGTAGTGGAAGAGAATGCCAGTCGTCGTAAAATCACACTCCTGGTGAAACAAATGCTTCTGGTTCTGGAGTGTTCCCACTGTAGCAGGGTCTCTGCACGGTGGTATGTTGAACAGCTAGACCATGTACTGACCTGGGCATTTGCAAAAAAGGTAAGAAATTGCATTCCCTGACAGTGTTTCTATTTTCTTAATTTGCCATTTTATGTAATTGTTGGTCACCTTCCCAGAATTTAAGCATTGTAAGTGATGTTTTGTAGAAGAATTGATGTATTAAGTTATCTGTTTGTCTAGTGCTCTTGAAATGATTTCTTGTTATTTTGTGAGTCAGTGTTTTTTGCATATCCTATTAAGATGATTTGTGAAATAATTTTGAATTGAATTGGATTATAGCATATTGCTATTCTCTTTAGGTAGTCTAAATTGACTATAGGGCACAGTGACCTAATGGTGGGCCATGATGCTCAAAGTCAAACTGTTGAGTTGGTGTCCCTTTTCGGATAAAATAGGGTGCCATTTACATGGTACTTGCTCCACTCTGCCTACTCCAGCCAGCACAGTTTCGTTTTGTTTCGTTTATTTGTTTTTCTACATCATCAAAATGTATGGATACACAAAGTAATGAATACAGTACATACCTAACACTGAAGTAGATGGAAGTAAAACTAAAAAACCCCTGAGGGACTTGTCGAGAGTTCTACTTCCCAAAAAAACAAAAGTAAGTTACCTAGAGTAGCTGTGTTGCAAACACAAATAAGCATAAAGAAAAAGAATATAAGAAAAAAAAAAGGACGGCAAATTCAATAAACTAAAGGGAAAGGTAGTTAAAAGAATTTTAGCTTTAGCTGGATGGTTCATCTGAGATGGTCTTAAGTTGCTTCTTTGGGGAAATGTCTCAGTTCTAGTCTGCTCTTCTCCATTAGAAGCTTATCTAAAGGTTAGCTGCATGGACCCAGATGGCATGGGAGTTGAGGGGAGAGGGCAGGGGGTATGGGATGACCACATTGAAATAACTATTCCCTAAGGGAAGTGAGCAGTCACTTTAAGTGTATTGAGTAACACCATATGTATCTCAAAAAGGAAGTACTATTTACGATGCAAAGGAAAAGTGATCGTTCAAAAATAGGTTCATGTTAAATTAACCTCATGAAGCAGTCACTTTGCATGAGTTTAACATTTCTGTAATGAGTCATGTGATCAAACAGAGCCATTCATGAGGAAGGATAACCACATAAGATTTATTCAATTTGGAGTAACTGCATTATCCATAATCTCTTTTTTTACCACATTTTAATTACAGAAAACAACAAGTCAGGACCTTCCAAATGCCTTACAGCAACAAATTAACTATCCATTGGACATCATGGAAGGCTTAGACTCCATGGAAGACATCCATCCAGGGACCAAATTTATCTTGAAGTGTTTCCGAGATCTGTCAACAATGCTGTGGATGCTTCATTCCAGAGATAAACTTTCCGAAGCTTTGAGGAAAGGAAAGGCAGCCAAGCATTCATTGTATACATGCAAAGTAAGTATTCACTATGTGTGTTAGCCAGGTATGCCTTGTATACATCCAAAGTAAGTAGTCACTATGTGTGTTAGCCAGGTATGCCTTGTATACATGCAAGGTAAGTGTGTGTTATGTATATGTCCACCAAGCATTCCTTGTATTCATGGAAAGTAAGTATACTTTTTGTGTGTCAGCCAGGTATGCCTTGTATACTTGCAAAGTAAGTGTGTGTTATGTATATGTCCACCAAGCATTCCTTGTATACATGCAAAGTGAGAATACATTATGTGAGTGTCAACCAGAATAGTTTCATGAGGCAGTCCTTATGCTTAAAAGAGTGCATCTTAAATAACTTTATAGTTGACCCATACTCATAATTGCCATGACTAAGCAGAAGCCAAGGAGGGACAAAGGGGGTAGCTGTCCCCCTCCCCCCTTGAGTATATTTCTGGTATTTATTAATGTATTTTTAGCTCAACCCACTAACAGTGGGTAGAGCTTATGTTATACTGTATATGGGGTCAAAATGTCTGTCTCTCACTTTAAAAAGTTTCACTGCCTTCAAATCTGGTCAGATTTGTCTGATTTTTCCAGTGGAGGATTGGCATAAGCATGGCAACAGGTCTATCGTTTTTGGAGTGGTTTGGTGTAAAAAGTTTGGAGAAATCATTACTTTTCTGTATTTTCCCCCTCAAATGACTCAGACTGTTACATAAGCAAGATAGCCTGCAAAGCAGTCATTTATTTGTCAGCTAATTACCTATAGTTCAGTAATTTTGATATCTATTAGCAAGGAGCTGCTATGACACAGGTCTCTCTTTGCTGTGTGAGGACACTTCCACAGTGTGTGATCACTGTAGTGCTGTTTGGCTCGTCACCAAGTTTGTTTATCTGGTCAAGCTGGAGTAAAAGTGGCTATATGATACTTGTTACAATTTGGAATAATGTCAACTTGAATGGACCCGAAGTACTTCCATGATTGGACACAAATCAGCAGTATCAGCCTTCAGATGAATGGTGCATTGAAGTTTCTTCCAGTACCTCACTTTTTGTGTACAACGTCACAGAGGGGTGAACTTGGGAGGTGGAAGGAAGAGGAAAACATATGGAAATGGTGGGAAAGGAGAGAGGGACTGAGGAAGGAGGGAGAATTGAGGGAAGGGGAGGAAAAATATTTGGGTATCTTATCTTTCCTTATTGCTTATCCCACTGTCTTGCACAAACTGGTCATTTGTGCTATGACTTATTGTAAGTTTCTAATTCATCCCTCCATAGTCAGCACTATCTTAAAGGGAACCTCTAGTAAAAAAAAAAAAAAAAGAACATAAATCTTTTTATGTATAAAAGCATGAAAAATAGGTGCTTACAGACCAATCTCATCTTCATAGGACATTCTTGAGCTGAGATATAAAATATTGAAGTTTATTTACTCACTTTAAAATGGTACATAGGACAATAATTTGTGATGTCATTGTTAAACTGTAAGTTAAAATTACTATCTTTGTCTTCCTCTGTTTTTCTGCACCTTGTACCAAGAGGGGTGATAGCACTCCTACTGTGGTATGCGGTAATGTGATTAATTTAGTCCTCTCTGTACAACATGCCAAGGAAGTTAACAGGAGTGTTCAGGTCATAAAAATATTTTTTAACTTTCGAAGGAAACAAAATATCTTTTGTGAGTTTTACAACTAGAAAGTCACAGCTTACAGTATTGAGCAATAGATCAATTTTTTTCAAGTGAATAAGCTTCAACGTTTTATGTCTCAGCTCAGTAATGTCCTGGGAGCTGGACTGATAGCATTCACTTTTCATGCCCTTTAATATATATTTTAGTGATATATTTGACTTAAGGTACACTGTTAGAGGATGAGCTAGCTATGTAGAGATTTATCCCTGAAACAGTTCAACTGCTAAGTGGAACAGTGTTCACATGCTGGTCTGCCCACCTGGAGTTGTCTGAGTATGTGTTAAGTGTACACAATAAATTTATTCAAGATAAATTTAAAAAAAAAAAAAAAACACTGATAACATAAGAAGGGAGAGTAGCTTTGCTACTCTGGTTATGATATCCCTAGCATTCCATTCCCTACTAATATTGCTTAAATTCGGTTGAACATGCAAGGCCTGAAAAGTGTCATTTCCTACAATCTCTGGAGCATTTTTGGCCAAGTTTCTCTTCAACAAGAAAAAACGATCAAGTTTCTTCACCACCACCCACAGTAACACTCCTATTAAACAAATGGCACATTCAATGGTTGAAAAGTACAAGGAATATGATACCCTCTCACCCCAACCTGTGGCCCTTTACTCTACCCTGTGGAAGTCTCAGAACCTCTCCTGAAGTTGGGGACACTTTGGAGGGAGTACAACCGATGCTGTTTGTTAAAGACTGGTTTTTAGGAGTGTTTGCAAAGACTCAGTATGACTACGTTATGCTTGTGGTGATAGCTGGGAGTGGAAAGGGAGAGATAAATGAAGTATGGTTCCAATATCTTGCCATCTCCTTAAGGCTGAAGACCTAGTTTTCCCACATTTCCGTAGGGATAACAGATTGTTTTCTTCGAAATCATTTATGATAAGGGAGGAAATTTTATTGACTTATGGTGGTAGTAAAGGTTGTTCTAAGCATTTATTTGGCAAAAGTCTGTTTCTAGAAATTAAATGCAAGAAATTATGATCATGTTCACTTTGCTATGCATTCTTTTAATCTTTTTCATATCAGAATACTATGTATGACATGTTTTTCCTGTGAGGTTGATAAAATCATGTCCATTTGATTTCTTTTCTTGCAACCAGTGAGCAACAACTGGAAAAAAGGCTGTGGCGGGCTCTACTTGTATGGCGAGCAATCGGTATCAAATCATGGGGAATTGACACATACCAATTTAAATCAACACCTACCAATTTAAATTGACACATACCAATTTAAATCGACATATGCCAATTTAAATCAGCACATACCAATTTAAAACGACACATACCAGTTTAAACTGACACATTCTGATTTAACTTCGACAAATGACAATTTTAACTGACACATACTAATTTAAATCGGCGCATACCAGTTTAAATCGACACCTACCAATTTACCTCATTAACATATTTGATATCCCGATTTCGCAACCCCAGCAAAACACATGCTCTTTGCAATCCGCTAAGGCCTCACCACCTCTTTGTATGCATTTAGCCACTGTTAAATGCCCATTGCTGTCATGCTCTGTTAAGTGTGGTAAGTTGTTCTCAATGAGCACACATGTCAGTAGGCCTTAGTTAGATGATGTTGTTGTACATATCACTCCAGTTTCTTACCAGTTGGTTTAAGTCGGGTAGACCTTTTGTCCAGTTGTGGCTCCCTGGCTTGTTTTCAGTACTCCATTGATAACGCTGAGCACGAAGCACAACAACAGTAGATTCCACTTTTTAACTCTTTCATTTCATTGAGGTGGTGAGGCCTTAGCGGATTGCAAAGAGCACGTTTTGCGGAGGTTGCGAAATCGGGATATCAAATATGTTAATGAGGTAAATCGGTAGGTTTTGATTTAAACTGGTATGTGCCGATTTAAACTGGTATATGTCAGATTAAGTTGGTATGTTCCAGTTTGAATTGGTATGTGTCAATTCAAATTGGTATGTGTCGGTTTAAATTGGTATGTGTCGATTTAAATTGGTATGTGTCAATTCCCCATGATTTGATACCGATTGCCCGCCATATACTTGAACCAATTGGTTAGAAACCGAGCTGTAAAACCTCAACTTACTAGATTCTTTGTTGTTGATCTATTTCATACAGAAAGAAGACATCCCAAAGAACAGGGACAAAGTGAAGTCAAGATTGAAAGAGATCTTACTTTGGGGGAATTTATTTCAACCATTTTCTGACTTATTTCAACAAAAGGATGAAATTAAGGACATTATCTTGACAACCATCACAGAATTAGACCTCACCAAAGAGACAGTGGCCACTCTGGCAAACACATTTTATGATGAGGCCACGCTTCCTGCCGTTGTGGCAGAAAAATTTCAAAGGCTCAAGAGGAGACTAAGCCAGAAGAAGGTGTACCAAGAAATAAAGATAAAAAAACGAGAGAACAACGATGGGAAAGACTCTGTTAAATCCATCTCTCTCCTGATGTATTTCAAGCTGCAATGCAAAATGCGTAAACTTGCCCTTAAGAGTATGTCCAAAGCTTTTGGGGATTTGGAGGAGGCAATATTTGTAGGAGTTGATGGAGACTCCAGACCTACAGTTTCCCCGTTACATGTGCAATATTTGTATGATTCAGAGAATTCAGTGGCTCCTGTAGTCGGAAACAGAGAATTTGAATATTCTAAGCAATTTTTAAATTTTCTTGAGACATTTTTCTTGGTCACTTTAGGAAGTCTTCCAGCTGATAAGCAGCCAAATTTGAGTATTCCTTTACCACTGGTTCAAGAGTATTATCATGATGTATGCAATAAAGAACTTGGTCTGAAATTGAAAAAAGTTCCTGTGAAGAATGAATGTGATGTTATAGTAAACACAGACCATCTGGCTCAGACTTTGGTGGGCCCAAGAGATGCTGGCCTACAACTTTCTGCTGTGACAAGAGATCAGTCAGAGGACCTTGCCATGGATGGAGGGCTCTTTCAAAGGAATTTTTGTACTTATACAACTGATGACGTGGTTGATATGAGTCAGTGGCGAAGTAGCATCGACGAGGGAGTCATTTCCCTGAGTCATAATAAAGTCAGGGTTAACGTCGAGAAGGGCTCATTCCTGGCGCTCTCAATCAACATGGATTTAGCAAAGGCTAATATTCTGTTTGGATCTGTCTATTCCAGACTTCAAAAATTACTCAACTGGTTAAAGCTGTGGCCAGAAAAACAGCACAGTGCCCTCACTGGTGATGAGATAGATGAAAAATTACAGCCAAGAAATATTATGAAATTGCACCCTCCAAACATATTGGTTGTTCTTGGATTGTGGTTGCTCCGTCAACACCTTCAGGGGTCCATCAGAGGAGAGGAGTTCAAACTGAAGGGTCGAGAGGGCCCAACAAAAGATGGGAAAAGTGTTGGAGGTATTTTGAAACATGGGGGATCGTCACTAGATAGTGTGAGTGAATCGAAGAGGAGACTGCCAGAAGTAAAACCAGAAAATATCGACACCTCATCTTCCGAGGTGAGTGATACTAGTAGCAGTGGAAGAATTGTGTCCCCAATTTCAATAGAGAGTGATGTTGAGAGGAAGTCTGTCAGAAAGTTGGAGAAACAGAGATCCTTATCAAATCAAGAACTCCTTGATAAACTGCTAGAGGACACTGACCATGCTGCACACAGGAAGAAAAATGCCTTTGGTACCTTACCAAGAAGTAAATCCGCAAGGAGAGTGCTTCCCAAAGAACCAGATGTGGAACCAGTATCTCCCAGACAAACACCTCAACTGAAACTTCAATTATTTTCTAAAAAGTCTTTGGATGCTTCTATCACAGATAAAAGAAAACCAGACAGGGGAGTAGGTAAAATTAAAACTGACGGAAGTGCCAAACAGAATGTAGATCTTGGAAAAAGTGACAAGGGGATACCAGAAGTGAAAACAGAGAAGGAACAGGTTTTAGGGTCAGTCCCAGGGGAAAGGACTGACCGTAGGGGTAGAACTAAAGGTATTCTTAGAAGAGATGTCAATATTTATATGGATGACAGTAGCAGTAATACCTCACCTGATGTAAGTGATGAAGATCTTAATGAGGAGGATGACACCTTCTTGGTTCCTACAGAGCTGTCTTCTCATTTGAATAGGTAAGATATTAACAAAGGGTAATATTGGCTACTATCATCAGAATGTGTAGATTTTTATTTTTGTCATGTCTTTCCAATTTAAAAAAAGGACTCCTTGTTTTAATAATGATTGATTGAAATGTCCAATGCGTTCTTTTTCTTGTATGAAGTCATGACAGAATTTCTCTAGGAATACTAGAGCTAATTGGAGATCCATTGCATTGAATTGTATTGCACTTTATTTCTCTAACATGTAATTGCTCTATATGAAAGTAGTTTCCATGTTATGTTGTCTTCTGTTCTGTGCATTATGTGCTCGCATTGTCATAAATCCATATGGTACATAAAATTTTAGTTTCCTTTCTTCCAGAATCATAAAAAAACTTCAAAAATTAAAAGTTTGAAAATTATCATAAGGGTGTAAATGATAAGTCTTGTGACAACATTTCAAACCCTGATGAACTAAGTTCTCTAACTAGCTCAGAATAAGAAACTTTGGTACCATTGATATATGGGATTTACACGTTGAGGCATTGTCAAAAAGTGAAAGAAAGACAAGTTGTAAGCTTTTTCTCATAAAAAATAGTTTGTTTCACTAAAAATGATGGCATTTGATTGTTTTTGTTATCAGCTGTTAGTCCAGTGTGATCTTAGATTGACACACATTACTGTAATTGTAGGCGCTTTCTTGCTTAACCATTGTTTTAACTGAGGTGGATGCAGCTGATAGCATCTGAAAAAATGAAACTTATTAGATTTGGAGTTTGCTCTCTGGCTGTGTCAAATTAGGTGGGCTTTTCTTCCAAGAGCAGTGTATGATTTTTCCACCTAAAATGGCCTTTCTTAAGTAACAAAATGTGATCTAAATTCTTAAATTAACAGGCCACCAGACTTGAGGCTTCTCCCTCATTTGTACTCACTCAGCATGATAAAACAAATTTTCCTTCAAGGCCTAAAAGTGACATTCATGGTGAAGTCCAGTTTGTACAGGGAGTGCAAATGGATCAATCAGTGTTATTAGTTTAGTTGTCAGTACGAGAAATTTTTTTCAAATCATGCCTAAAAATTTACCAGTGAAAATGGCTTGTCATTTTTGGTCCAGGTAATGTATCTGATCACATTTCTTTGGTGACAGGGACAGTAGTTTTGGACGTTATGACAAGATGAGAAGAATCCCTTCCATCTCAGAGGACACTATGGGAATCCACAGTAGCCATTCATCTCTGCGCCTCTCCATCAGTGACATACAGGTATGTAAGGGGGTTCACTATTAATTTGAAAGTTGGTGCTATAATGACAGATGGCCATCATCATAAAACAAATTCAGTAAAACCTCTTCTGTGATTGGTCAGTTAGATGAGATTTTAAGGTTCTAACTAATTGATTTAAGTTGGGCAGGCCATGGCCTTAAAGTTCCAGTTGTGGCTCACTGGCTCATCTGTGATTGGTCACTCTACATTAATTTACATAAATTATCAGCAAAGTCATACTTTTCCTTCAGATGTGTGTTATCTACTCTGTTCATAACCGTTGCAAATCATTGAGATGATTGTTGTACAACAGTGAGGTCTAACAGATGCTAAAAGTACATAACAGTGTGATATTTAACATATGCTTTGGAAAAGGGGGCAAACTACTACAGTGTGTTTACCATTGCACTATGGGCAGTTTTGCTGCTCATAGGGAGATAGGTGTTCATATGGTTGACAGCATTGGAGGAGCATGTAGCAGTAAATTTTTCAAGCAAATTTGAACCATTTTGTTTGAGGATGTTGACGTTTCATTTCATAATTCTATCTGTAAGAGAAATTCCTTCCATGCTTTGTATTGTTTATGTTACATTATGAAGTAGGGTCCAGATCAGGAGGTCAGGTCTGAATTGTCATTGAGATTAGTGTGTTCCCAAGAGTAATGTCAAAATTTGGGCTTTCTTTCCTTTAAAGCCCTTTGTGATGTCACCAAATAATGTAATTTAAATCATACCTGCACAAATGTTACCCAACACATGATGTATAAAAGTACATTTATTCAAATGTATTGCACAACTTATCATTTATGGTTTAAGGCATCTTTGCATTTTGTTAATATGGTCCTTTCAAAGGGTTTGCTTTTTTGCTTTCAAAGTGTGAACTCTTCAATGGTTATTTTATATTAATAACATTTAGCTATTCTGTGTATGCCTCAACAGAGGGAGGATGGTAATGCTTGGAAGATTCCTTCTGAGGAGAAAGAGAACAAAGGCATCCAAAGCATGAACGGAGGTCAAAGGTCAGATGAACATGTAGAGGTATTTAAGAAGGAGACGACTCATCAACAGTCCCAAACAGTTCCTGTTGGAATAAGAACACTGGAAGCTCCGAGTCAAACAAGAGACAGAGACACCACTACAATGGAACCCGATGACTTGAAGAAGGATACGTCAGCACAGACCCAGGAGACAAATGATATGGAGAACAGATCTAGACAATTTAGACAGCAAATGAGTGACCTAAGAACAAAATACTCCTTGAAAGAGTACATTGAAGCAAGGAGGTCAGATACTTCCAAAGAGACTGCAATGGGTCTTCCATTTCCCTTGTTAACCCTTCCCAACTCTCCCAAATCAGACATACAACTTGATCACCAGCAGTCAATCCAGGAATTCCCACAAAACCTCCAAGGTGGGGGCAAAGGTAGGGGACCCTTCCCACTGCTCACATTAGACAGAGATGTATCCCCAGTCATCCAAATGCCTCAACAGAGGGTGACATCACATGACATCCACTTACCATTGCTGAAACAAACATCTTTTGATGAAGTGAAGCAAGCACATATAAGAACAGTAGACCCCTCCACAAGACCATTGGAACAGGCTCAGGGACGTCCAGCTCATCTAAAAAGACTTGAAGATGAACCATATGGCATACCCTTGCTTACTCTTGATAGACCCAGGGACCCTCCACAACTGTTAGTCTTTCAAGGAGAGAAACATTCTGCAGACAGAGACCAATATAAGAATGTTGAACCACCTCTGACAGAAGCAAAGAATGTTGATAATGGGCTGCAAGTCAAAGGGGCAAGTAGGATTAGACGTACTAAGGAGGCCAATGCCAAACATAATCAAAGGCTTCAAGAACAAAGGTGATGAGAATTTTTGTAACCGACATTGAAAATCAATAGACATGTATTTCGTGTTTCTTCTTTGAACTTGGAGGAGTGATACATGCTATACCTTGTTGGTTCACTCTGCAACACAGTGTAGATTTGTTAGTTGCAGCTGTAGATAGCAGTGGTGGTTTGGCCCAAGAGATAAACTGAAGAAAGTTTGATGCCCTGTTTCCTCTAAGAAATTATGCATTTGGTCAACATACTCAGTATGAGAAAATTTGACTCATTAGAAATTTCTGTTTTGTAGAACTGTACATACATCAAATGTGTGAAAAATACTGGTTTGATGTAAAATTTGCTTAAGCCTGAAATTTAGAGAAGATAAATTTATCAGAAAGGAAAATCAATTGTTGAATTTTTGAATTTCATTTAATTTTGCAGCAAAGAAGAGCCTACAGAAGAGAAAGAATCAAGAACACAAAAGGATGAGGAGGAAGTGCCACCTACATCCAAAGTGGAAAATGAAGACAAGGTAAGGTGATAAAAAAGGATTTTGAGATTTCTTTTGGGATATGGGGACAGGGAAAGAAATAGAGCACATCTTGGGTAGATATTAGTTAAAGATGTGTCAGAAACACTTGCAAGCATAATTCAACTCGGGGGTTGTCATGACTAATTCATTTTTTCAACTATTAGGCAGATACCATGGTGTAGGGTTTACAAAGGGAGTCATTTCTTCATATAGCATTATCTTGCTAGATTGTTATGCATACTGTGTCATACTCTTATCCATCTTTTCTGAACAACTGAATAACAATATTTTAATGCCAGGTTTCTGAGTAGATATTCTATTGTCATACGTGGTTATGATCTTGTAGCTTATATACAGTTCTATGTGACATGGTCATTTTCTAATATTTTCACTTGTTGCCATGGAGGGTTATAATGCACTACACTATTACTATAAAAGGGTCATTCTTAGATATTTCAATCCCATTTAAGGTTACAACCCTGTACCTTATAACCATGACAGGGTCATCTCATGATATTTTCAGTGCCATGCATGGTTATAAACTTGTACCCTACGTCAATGACAAGAACATTTCATGGTATATTAGTACTTACTCAAATGAAATACTGTTTTTCACATACCATTACATTGTCTCCATCTCATCTTTAACTAACATTTGTCCTCTAATGACTTCAGGCTTCCATAAAAGAGGATTCTGACAAACCTCCCTCTTCCCCATCTCTGGATGAAGATGAAGAAGAGCTTCAGCAATCAGAGAAAGAGATGGACAAGTCCATTCCTGAAAAGGGTAATGCTGAAAATTTATACCATCATCTATTATCTCACATTAATGAACCTTCATCTTGCAATATTACCTTTACTGTCTAGCATGTACCTTTGAATCTATATTCATAAGGCAGACTAATATTTTAGCAAAGGTCCAGACACCTTGTATTTCTAATATCCATCAATGTTAGGATATTGGTTTAGTCTTAAATAAGAAGATGTAGAACGGTCAAGCAAACTTTGAATGTGCATAGTTGAGAAATCTGATGTGGGTGGATTATTAAAGTGTATTTTTAAGATGAATTATTCTGGAATTGCAAACAAAACACAATGACTGTTGAGCTTGTTTTATTTTACTTTCTTTCTCTTAGAACTTGATGGAGGATCTTTAGGTAACAGCTGGTCAACCCCTGCAGCAACTCATCTCAGTATTGTCAAGAAACTTACAGCAACAAAAACATCAGATGCATCAACCTCCATGTCAGCTGAAGATATTGCCCCCAAGAGTGAACCCCCTAGTAAGTCATACCTATATTTTAGATGTTGGTATTACCTTTCATATGAACAACGGGGACTATCTGCCATGTATTTCATACTAAAGTGTGTGCTGCTGGTGATACCTTTGTGCAGAGTAAACATCCATTAATTATTTGTGAAGGTTCTTCACTCCAGCAAAGGATGTAGTGAACTTTCAACCCTACACAATCTCAGATGACAAAAATAAACCTCATACTAGGGTTCCTGTAGTTGTAGAAAACCTGCAAGAGTATTGAAAATTTGGAAAATTATTTCAATGCCTGAAAAAGTCCTGATATTCAGAAAAATTGTCTGACATAATGAAAAAGTCATGGACATTTTCACAAAGTGACATTGTTCCATTTTCCCATGTTATATCAAAGTGTGTTCTCACTGGTAATATCAGAATTTTTCATTGCGTCCAACTCAAATTTTATGTAATTTCATGTTAAATGTTAAGGGGAAGGTCATGACAATTTTTTATTTGATCCTGGAAGAGTTGTAAAAATGAATCCCCCCCAAGATGCAGGAACCTTGTTCATAGGACAGTTTTGAGGTTTGCTCCGAGTTGGTTGATGTAGCTGTACTTCTTTGCCTGACATCAAGCATGATAGGAGCGCATAGGGCGCATAGATTTTTCTAGCCCCCAACAGTGAGCAGACTAGGAAACAATGGCCATTTTGAACTGTGTGCACAGAGTGTGAAATGAGGTCCAGTGGACTGCTAGTGGTCACTTGTGATTGTGGTCACTGGACTGTTCAGAATATTCAGTAGGAGCACAATGGGTACTATAGACGAATCCGGACGGCAAGTAATGGTCTGATTTCAGTTGGTCATAACTGGGGTCCATTACCTTTTAAATCTTTCAAATTCCTTGCTTGACTGTATCATGGATGGTTTTTACACTAAATTTATCTTGGTTTCTCAATTTCACTGAGTGTGAGGGTTTGAAACTCATGCAGACGATATAGAAAGATGACCCCTCTAATGGCTGCTCACAGTCACTAAAACAATCGCTAATCGGATTCATCTAAAGCAGTAATCTGCAGACTGACAGGGACTAAAAAGAGCCAGCTCCCTGACTTAAACATAAACAATACCTACCACTTACTGTACTTCCTTCTGTAAAGTACAAGTTTAAAAAAGTATTGTCACAAATTGTCACAGATAGATTTCAACGTTGTGTGATATTTTACAGAAGGTGAACCAACAAAGGACAAGGAATCAAGTTTCTTAGTAAGTGGACTGATGGCAGTGAATAGAGTAGTAGCACCAAAGATATTCATGGGTTATGAGAAAGAGAGGACCAGTATGAATGAGGTCAAGAAAGCAGCTGACAAGGTGAGATATTTGACTTCTAGGAGATTTCTTTGTCATTCATGTGATGTCTTCTCTCAGTAATTCTCCAGAAAGATTTATAAAACAGTACATTAATAAAGATTCCTCAGAGGAGTCCCACAAAAAGCTGACTCCCTGTGGGTTGGGAGTTGTAGAAAACACCCATTGTAATTCCTGCACTTCATAAGACACTACTAAAGGCAAGGACAGAGTCCTATTTGAACTTGACAGACCTCCCTTTTCAATGTAACATTTTTGTTTGATATTTGCTCTTGTCTAGACATTTTAGTACAATTTTATTTCATCTTTGTATCTTCCAGTTGGTTTTCACTCACTAAGACATTACCTTCCATCTAGCTGACATTGAATATACATTCATGTTAGCGTGTTGTTCAACTTCATCTGACTAGCTAATTTATCCCACAAGAAGCCCATTTTAACTGTGATTAGGATGAACCATTGTTACAAGTAGAATAACAAAAGTGGGGAAGAGTTAACTGTAGCAGTCATTTTCTTAATTTGTAAAGTATAAATTGAGATTTTTTTACGATATTTGGACAGATATTTTTTTGCAAAAGCTTGTCCATGTTTTCCATTTTCCAAGGAAAGCCTCATATTTCAGAACTTGATGCCATTGTCCATATGTTAATATTTGTTTTCTTTCATGTTTTGAACCAGTGGGTTGAAAACTGGGCCATAAAACTCCATCTAATCCGACCTAAAACTTTTTTGTTTTGATGACCTTTAGGATCCTGCTGAAAAATCTGTTGGAAAGTCTTTCTTGAGTGTAGTGGATATGGGAGCTGACATTTTGAGAAATTTACTAAGTCAGAATAAAAAGTCTTCCCCAGATGATGTAAAGACTGATAGTGACAATACCTCAAGTGAAACTAACAAGGAACCCCCACAGGATTCATTGCTTCATACAGGGGATGTCCCCCTTCCTACTGGCAATATTCCAATAATGAGTCTTCCAGACTTAGAGGTGAATAGTCAACCTGCTGCTACTAATGCTGAATTGCATTATAAGTCACTTTTTCTACGAGATGCAAACAGCCATGGACCTCTGGAAGAAGAACAAGACCAGATTCAGAATAGCCAGTAAGAGATGTTAATAATTGCTTCACAAATTTTCACTTGGATTGAGGGTTCTCAGCCCAATGGTATTTAACTGACACTCTGCAAATTTATGTATGTAAATGCAATATATTACAGAATGAAATTTTGGCTTCTTACTTTGTCATTTACATTAAATCTTTCAAAAGGTTAACATGATTCTGGTAATTTGAATAGACATTGCAAGTGTATGCAAATAAGATGTCTTTGAAAAAGGATGTGGGGGGGGGGGGGGGATCTTAGTGTTTGATTATACCTGTATTTTGATCCAAGTAGTTGTATACATTAAATGTATGCAAACAGGTTATCGTGAAAACTACACCTTGACATTTGTCTCCACATATAACTTTTGCTCAAGTTGAGTAGGGTAGTGACATTTCAAATCTTCACGTATTTTCCTGACAAAATAGTTTTTCACTTCTTCAAACAATAGCAAAGATGAAGATTCCTCCAGTGGAAGAACAGGAGGAGCTGTTTTCAACACTATCTTAGATGAGAAGTTAAAATTATTGGAGGACACCACTGACAATATTGGACAAGATCTGAAGAATACAAAGAATGTAAGGGACGGATTTATTTCAGTTTCATTGAGTCAAGTTTAATAGCTGAGAAAGAGGAATAGGAAATCCAAACCATTTTAATATGTTTATATCTTCATTGAGAATTTTTTTGTCTTGTGTGTGATATATATATATATTTGGACGTGACACTGAATGTGACAAGCAAAAAAAGAAACAGACAAACTTCATAAAAGATACATACCTTCGATGAGCTTGGATAAGCTTTTTTGTAAAGTCACAGATCTGTTTTCTTCTTCCACAGTTTTCACACTTTCCTTTCTCATGAAATTCAGGGGAATATTAGGGCTACCTAGAATAGCTGTTTTAGATACATGGGATAAATTCATGTTACACTTGGAGGAATTATGTTTCCCTTGATCCTGTTCCTCAGCTGAGTCTAACTACCACTGATAAACACAAATTTCCAAAAGTTGTGTCATCCTTTTTCCCTTCTAATACCATGCTATGCATTTTATCTTCATATCTGAATATTTTTTACAGCTTTTGCAAACTGTTGATGATGTGACTAACAGCAAAGTATATCCTGAAAGAGAAGAAGAGAGTACACCAGCCCCTGTCAGCATGTAAGTGTTCACAATTCCCATCTCTGTCATGATTGTCTTCAAAAACAAAAGAGAAGTACATTCCTAAGATAGAACACTTACCACACCTTTGTCAAATATTTTCTCTGTTTATGATTTAGCTGGATCTCTTTTGATATATTCAGTTGTGTAGATTCAAGTGTTAAGTAAGATTTCCAGCAAAATGATTTGTTGCACATTGCTAATAGGTTGCAGCTTACAACAGTGTCATGAGTCTATTTCGCTCCTCACTACCTCCTCTTTACCTACATATAGACGAATCTGGACAACAAGTGATGGTCTAATTTCAGTTGGCCATAACTGGAATCTATCACCTTTTAATCTTTCACTTTCCTTACTTACCTGTATCATGGATGGTTGTTAACTTGATTGTATCTTGGTTTCTTCAATTGATCTGAATATGAGGGTTTGAAATTCATGAAGACAATAAATGGAGATGATTTAAGTATGATGGACCCCACTAATGGCTGCCTACTAGTCACTTAAAACAAGTGCTGATGGGATTCATCTATATCATTATTTTGGGAATTAGACACAATGCCATAATGAGGGACCAAAATCTTTAAGTGGCTTTCAAAAGGTGAAAAGTCAAGTTCACCCAACAGGGTTAGATATTGAACCAAGAAGATTATGCTATCTGTTGGGATGGGGGAAGGGTTGATATATGATATTCCATCCTACTATTTATTTGTGACTACATTACTAACTGATCCTTTGGACAGAGTGATTTTAAAGACCAGATGACAATAATCCAGACCAAACTACGGAAGGAGTTACAAAAAATGTCATCTAAGAAATTTTACTTAAAAATTAAAGCATTCAGTTGTGGGTTGTGGGTTAAATTGTTTTCTAGATAGTAGTGTTGTTATAGAAGTTGAACCATTGACGTAGCTGCAGAGGAGGCAATCCTCCCCCACCCCTCCCCCCAGTTCTGAAAAAGTAAAAAGTTTGGAAATTTTGCCATTTGGGACACAAATCATCTACAGAGTGGTTTCCCCCAACTCTTCTTTCATGAAATTCTGAATTCTCTCCAGTGAAAGCTCCATAAATGGTAATTATTTGATACAAAAAAGCAAAAATCAAATTGGAAATTTTGGATGCATGCCACCCTCCCCTGGAAAAATGTTTAGCTATGCCACTGAATTGTACATTTTGTATTCTTTCAGCTCTATAGATGTAGAGGAGTCTGTAGAATTGCCTAAAACACCACCGTCAAACAGGGTGGAAGTAAAAGTCAAGGAGGACTCACGACTGGAAGAGCACAAGCGAGCACACAAGGAAGAAAGTCAACTACCACAGGTGGTAAGTCACAGTGTGATTGGTAGATCAAACAGAAACTCAACATCTCATTGGTTACTGTAGAATTTTGTCATGCAAATGGATATTTTATGAAGCCTTTTTGCATTAATAAGGTTTCTGTTTTGATTTCTCCTGGAATTTGGCTGAAATGATTGTGTTTGTGCAAAGGACAGTTGAAAACTACTTTTTGTAATGGGTAGGAAGGGGGAAGGGGCCCTCACCCTTTCAAAGGAGAATTTCAGAAAACCAAAGCTATACCAGAAGGTATTATAGAACTTGAGTTTTCTTTCATTAATTTTTGGTTTTTTGTGTTTGAAGTGTCTCATACTAAGTAGTTATGGTGGACAGTTTTATCTAGTGCTATTGGACAAATTTAGCCATGCAGCTCATGACCTAACCAGTAAGAATCTGTGTGCCCTTGTGTTTTTCATAATCAAAACTGGATGTGGATATTTCTTAGCTTTCCCCCTTTTTCTTCCAGAAACCCAAACCTTGTAAAGTTGACAAGTACCAGCAAAGTAGAAGGTAAGTTCCTGAAGCCATACTCTTAGTTCCTGAGGCCATACTAATGGGGAGGGGGCACTACATGGTTGGGGGAAGTTGAGGTATTCCAAGGCATTGCCCTATATTTGATTATGCCAAACTTATTTTTATCATTAACCCTCCCGCCTAATTTTTACAGTTATGATGTCAGGTACAGATGTGTTTGACAAAGTCTTGTACAGAACAGTTGTCCCCAAAATACTTGTTGTTCAAAGATATTTTCAGGAGTAATTTAAAGGCAAATAGGAAAAGGTTTGCCACAAATTTGCTGATTTTTCACACAATTTTGGGGTGAGTGTCTGTTGGCTGCATTAAATAGCGCAGCAATAAAAAGCCACGTTTACAAGGAAATTCTAAAGCTAGACCTGTCAGATATAAGTTTATCCATGACATGGTACTGTACAGTCGTTGGTTGTTGGACTATTTCAAATTGATGTATGGTTAATTCCAGTAACATGCTCTGTTCTATGAAAATTTTCTCTTTTTATGCAGCATCAGAGAAAAAGAAAACTACCAAGTAAGAGTGAAGGAAGCAAGAGAAATGATGTCTGAAATCCTAGCAGATACTCCTCCTGCCCTTCCCCCACCTGTTGCCCCTAAACCAAAAAGAAAAGTTTACTCCAAAGATGGATCAAGACCTGGTACAAGACAAAGTGGAGGGACCGGAAGTAGAGTGGGACATTATCAAGAAAAAGCCTCTAGGAAGGGACAACAAGAGGGTCTGAAATTATCATTGGAAGCCTCAAATGAAAAGCGTTCTCATCAAGATCAGGTTGCAGTTCCAAAATTTAGACCGTTCACAGAGATTGTCAATTTACAGCGCCCTTCTGCAACCAGACGTGCCACATTCCCAAAGAAGTCAAAGACTTATGCTGAAATGTTGAAAGATCTCAAAACAGAAACATATGGCAGACCCACAGATGCACAAATGCTGACCAAATCTGATTTGCATGGTAATATTTTCTGTCTTTTTCATGGAAATTTTACTTCTTTTTAATTCAAGAACCCTTAACTTTGTTTTGCTAATTATTTATAGAAGGACAATTAAAGAGGTTTAAGGTAAAGTGAGACTGCATGGGGTCTGTATTCCATCAGTTACTAGCCTATGATGCAGAATGTCTGTTTTATCTCAGTTTGAAATAATGTGACACCATATTATGTTGTAATTAATGCCTACTTGTTTTTTTTTTTAAATGTTATTTCCTTGTTTGAGGAATCAGTAGAGTTTCTCTCCATTTATCACTCATTATGCAGGCACCAAGAGTAGTATGAAACAAACTTTCTTGAGAAGACGAACCTATTCAGAGCGTCTGAGAGAAGTGAGAGGGGAAGCTACACGTCCAACATCACCTACAAAACTGCAAAGGGTACACCCAAGACAGCATGCTGGTGGGTCATACTGTTGGAAGAGTAAAACTAACTATTATTAAAACAGCTTTTTTCGGGGAGGTATTCTTATTGTGGTCAATTGACTTCTAGGTTCAATAGATTAGTTTCTGACAGACACTACAATTAAAATTATGAACTGAGCACAGGATTGTCCATGTGTGTCTGAAGGGGGGGGGGGGTGAAGTGCCATGAAATGGAGTTAGTAATCATTACATCTAAAACCTTCCCTAAAACTTGATTCTCTCCATATATTTTATTTTTAGCAAAAGTGTGTTTTAAGTTTTAATGTTTCTATCTCATCATAAAGGAAGACAAAGGGGGGGGGGGGGAGGAATCTGGAGGAAGATAAATATTTTACCAAAGACTTTTATTTTCAGCAATGACTTTTCATGTCATAATGTTGTATTGTCAAACAGACATTAGTTTCCATAATTCATAGCTCCTTAACAGGTATATTCTGGTGGCTTCACTTACATCTTGTAAGAAAAAATTTGCCGACCATGTCTTCCAAACCCTATTGTAATACCCTATTGGTATCCCAAAATATTTCACTGTAGAGGTAGTTTTTCTGGAAAAATATCTCCTCACTTCAACCAAGCCACTTGAAAGTTATATAATGTGGGCACATTGCCTCAGGTTCATTTTGTGTTTCTTTAAACTTGAACCTCTTGTTTTTCTTTTAGATTTGACACTGCTGGAATGTTGAAATGTCTCTTTTTGTATGTTTAGCATTACCCTACATCATATGAAGAGTATAGCTATCAATGTTGCTTAGTATTTCTTTGGCATTTAAATTATAAATAAATTGAATTCAATGTCTAATTTATGTGCCACAATGACATCACTGGTTTCCCATAATGCTCTAAATCTGAAGAAAATATTGCATTCCTTTGAAGATTAGTATCCTCTGAATACTATATGCTATTGAGATGTGGTTTTCACTTCATAAAAGAGAAATTTTGCATATTTTGAAATCATTGAATTTTGCCTCCAGAAAATCCCTTTAAGGAACGAGGTAGGAGTAAAATGTTGGTAGTAGGGATGAATGTTGTACTTGTCACTGAAGATTTCTTTCAAGTAAGTCGTGCTAGACAGGGTATATTCTGTTTTTCAAATTTCAAACCTTGTTTGGTCTATTGGTAGACCATGCATCTTTCACTCAATTCTTTGGTTTGATTCCTCAGTTGTGTCATACCAAAGATAAATAATGGAACATATGCTTTTGTGCATGATGCTCCATATTAGCAACAGAGCAGCAAAATGATTCAATACTGGAAAAAAAGGCGTTGGGCAGGGCCTGATTAAACTAAAAGGTCACAAGTTGAGACATTAGACTCCAACAAGCTGAAACTCAATTTCAAACCATTGTTATGGTTTACTGTGGCCTGTACAAAACATTAAATATATACTATGCCAGATATAATACCCAAAGTTTTTGTTTAGAATCTGTCACAACATATTTTGTTGTGAAAGATTGGTATTCCTAGCCATGTAGGTATAGATTACATTGCTTAATGCTCCTATGCAGACATTGCTCTGATTAATGTTTGGATAATAATGTGTGTGTAGGGGAGAACGTTATGACCCTTGCATTATGAAAGGATGCTAATACAATTTTGTATGTAAGTAATATCATCCTTCTGTAAAATTGAAAGAATAACATTTTAAAACTTTTACTTACTTAATTTGGCAACAATAGTACCAAGAGTGAACACTGGCGCAACCAGAAGAAGTACCCACAATGTTACCATGAGGGGAAGCATGGATGGAGCTTCAACCAGGAGAATCATCGAAAGCAGAGGAATTTCCAGGACAGATACTCCATTCCAAGATAAAAAGCAAGGTAAATAATCTTCAAATTAATGAAAACTTACAAGCTATAAAAATCCATGCTAATTTGTCAAATTTGAAATCTCCTCTGTTGTGATATGCTTGAACTAGCCTACTGTAGAGCAAGTTAAACGCCCACAGGAATTATTCAAAGTTATAACCTGAATTCCCTTACACCCAATTCTCTGTAGCAGGGCCACCAGTAAGCCCTCGTCCAGTTTCTGTCATGAAGAGCAGGGGAAGAAGCCATGAGCCAGTACCTTATGTTCAGAGACTGCAGCAAGCTAAAGCACAAGCTCCCCTTGCAGTACATAAAGATGTCTATGGTAAGTAGGATTAGTAATATTTATGACAAAACTCTGCTTCGTTATAAAGTATCAAAGGCAATCACTTGTCTCCCGAAACTAAAACCTTACCGAGAATCTACCAAAATTCTCAAGTGGCACAGCTCTTTTTTAATTCAAATTAAAAAAATGCAGAGTAACTCATATAACACAGCATTTACTGAGGGTATTTATTACACATTAGTGCCTTACATGCTCAACAGTGTATGCCATTAAAGGCCCAGCTCTCTCACCCCAGATAGTACAAATTCTCCTAACCTTTTTACTTAAGCCCCTCCCACAATTGTCTGAAATTCATCCCTATCCAGTCACAATCTCAAGTGTATTTCTTCAGGGTGAGTATAGAGAAGCCTTATGTATATAACCAAAACACTCTCAGTACAATTCATGCTGTGTAATATAAGCTTTGGTAATCTGCATTGCTTGAATTAACAGTCAATCAAAAACCTGGGCCAATGGAGAGTTTCTGTACCCCCCTACAAGAAGTGTAGTTAGGGGTGAGAGGATTGGCCCTTTAAGCAATAAACTAGGATTGTGGCTAGATAAGGTAGAGCTTTTGGCCTGTTGTGGGAGGGGCTAGAAGTTGGTAGGTTAGGAGAATTGGAACTGTGTAGGTTGATGAATATCTTACAGTGTAAAATGCTAGTATATTTACATTGTTGGCAAATGCAGTTGTAAATATATTCATGTTAGAAATTACACTAGTCATGAATTTAATGTTTCAGTGCCAAATCCACCATCTCTCACAGGGGCTGCATCAGGGGATGACACTACCCCCATGTTTGCAAGAAAATCTGAAGAGAGATGAAAATTAAAGAAAAAAAGAGCACTTAACTCAAGCTTTGCCCCCACCCCGCCCCCCATCCCCCTCAAAAAAAATTTAATCCCTCCTAATGTTTCTTGTCCAATTCTCAGACCAGATTTGTATGTTTTCAAAACAATTTTTTAGCTTTTCAAAACAGAAGTTGGCATAGTGCTTTTTTACAAATTTACTAATTATGTGGATATGCAGCAATAATTATTGTAGTGCGCCGCACTACAATATTGGCATTTACTGGCCGACTGACAATTTCTTTTGTGAAGCCTGTTATGGCCCACAACTCATTTCCCTGCGCGTACCGTAACTTAGTTCGTACAAATATCCATGCTCTACCCTTTAACAATAGCAGTAAGTGCAATCTGCGGCCGTCTTTAAACAAAAATCAACTTCAGAAAAGCAAATACTACACTTACAAGGCTGATTTAAGGAGTTAGCTTCATGAAAGGGCATTGCGGATAAATTTCCAGAAAACGCGATGTAATGTGGTTCGGCCTTTTCACGCTGAAGTGATAAGCCTGGAGAATCAATCGCTGCTTCCAAATTGGTATACGTAACACGGCGCCATTGCGTCCACTATCGTTGAACAGTATCAAGACGTTATTGTACAGTATCTTCATCTAGCTACTACGGAGCAGGGTATTGCCAATTCCCTGTACGGAACGAATTAGCTTTACTGCATTGGATTAAGCGACTTGTGCTGTAGTTCTATTATCATGCTTTATTTCAGTGGTAAAAGCAGAAGCTATTTTGACAGCAGTCTGACCGAAACGTTTTGACAGCATGCATGTAGCATGCATTGCGAATTAACGAAACACGGATGTTAAAACACAGTTGTCATATGCATGCAGCGGTGCAGTCAGAGAGCTTGAGAGGGCGTCATTATTTAACATAAAGAACGGTGAAAGAGGAGTCGAGAACCGATAAAACCATTTCATGCAGGAGTAAACAACACAACAGAGCATAACGTATGGCTAAGTAGGCTACTCAGCACGAGTCCTTGAACGGGACTATGCTTCGTCCACTTCATTTTACTCCACACTAGACTGAATACGGAGTAGGTCCTACCGTTAAGGGCAGTACACGGTCTTGTTCAAGGACTACTCAACACTTGCTTCATTGTTGGCAAATATGCTTCAAAATAAAGCTAGTGACTGACTATTAGCATAGAAGGTCCGGATTTACTCCATCATTGGTTACTCTTCTATGATTTCTTTATGCGTCCAGCCAAGGAGCTGGGAGACAAGTGGTCCATCTTTGTACTATCAAGAAATAGGGTTGAGAGGAGTGGCCAAAAAGAAACAACAGCCCCTCTTCCCGCCATGAACAAATCCTAAAGTTCAAATAAAAACTGGGCTACTGTACTAACTGAAAAGACATCTCTAACACGCACTACAATTCTGCGTATTTGCAAGCAAATGCAGTTCTAGTGACATTTGGAAATCAGTAATGTGGTCACTCATCCTATTATTTTTTATATCTTTGTTTCTTTTGGTCAGTTTTTCCCACAAGTACCTACACCTTCAAGTCACCAACTCTGCACTCCTCTCCAACAAGACATCAGCCATACATGACTCCCAGGGCATCTATTCCAAGGGCAGAGGATGAGATGGATATGAGTGACATCAGTTCTTGGAGTGTGTCAGATGATGTGAAGAGGATACTGTACCAAGATGCTAATAGTGATGTAAGGGGAATTCCCTAAAATTCTTTTGAATTACTTAGAAGCTATTAGAAGGTTTTTTGTGGGGAGAGATGTGTTGCTCAGTTATTTGTAAAGACAGGTGCATTTTTATTGACATATGGTGGTAATTTACTGAAGCCGTTGTGTTTATATTTTTTTTTTAAGAAAATGTCCACATTAAAGTTGGTTAATTATGTGGTTGATGACTGTCATAGTGTATTCATGTTTTTTACTTCATTCATAACCCTTATTAAAGTAGCACTAAAAAGTGCTGTAAACAAAGTCTATTATCAAGAGAAGTTTTCCAATACCTTCATTGGTCAGTCAATCATTTTGGATGTACATAAATATATCTGTACTGGGACAGGAAGATAGTGTCATGGTAGGCATATAAAGGTGGGAAAGTGTGGGTAACTGGGTTATGGACAATCTAAAGCTTGATTTACAGTTTAAATGAACTTTGTTAAATCCAAGTACAGTAATCATTTGATGGGCAACCAAAAGGAATGTGATAATGAACACAGTTTGAGTATCATCAAGTGTTAAAAGTAATACAGGGAGAAACTAATGTGAAGGAAGGAAGCTTGGCAGAGTGTTACTTTCTTTCAAGGTAAGATTAAACATTGGGAATGTCTTTTGATAATAGCCTACATTTCTGTTAGCTGGCCAGGGGATGGAGATACTATGCCAAGTGTTGGCCTACTGGTGTGATGCTTTAAGGTGAATAGCTTTCAGAACATACCAAGTTTTGGCTTCTTGTTGCTACAGTGTGACCTTTACAATCAACATGTAATAAATAAAGAAGCATACACAAGAAAACTTTCAACTTCATTTACACTTTATACAAACATTTTATTGACATCATTCTTATATAAAAAAAAAAAAATAACATATACAAAAGTTTGTGAGGTAAGTCTCAAATCTGACAAGTGATAGCATTAGGAGCATTAGATCCGTTACATTACAGACGGAGAACATATGAAGACAGTGTGTACCGTGTAGATTACACAGTCACAATGCTTGACCAGTTTAATCAATTACAATCTTCTCCTAACCTGCATTCCAAAATTTGTTCAAATCATGTTCCAAGTCATGATATGTAATGACAGAATATTGCTTCAAAATTTAAAGGAAATGTTTGCTTCCCAGCAGAGGTACCTAATAAGTACAGTTAGCTACTTTCCAATGATTACTGAAGCACCTTTTGTGAGTTCCTGATTGTACAATAGCTCAGGAATATCTGGTATGTAACACTCATTACTGCAGAAATACTTCCAACCAATGAACATTTACTTCCATAGACCTATTTCCAAATAGCAATTACAATGAATTGTGGGATAGAGTTTCGGGTGTGCGTCAATTTTCACCACAGTAAAATGCCATTGACAAAAATAACAAACACCAAAACTCTATCCCACAATCCTTTGTAATTGCTATTAGGAAATAGGTCTATGAAACCACTTATCTATACCTCTGCAGGGGTTCAATAGTAAAGAATCCAATTACAACCGAAAGACATTTGAAAAGGGATATATGGCACTTCAGTATTGTCTTATGTGACATCCTCATGCTAACTGCAGTATATTCTCTGATAACAGCCTTGGGTACACAAATTCATCATCATGCACAGGCTAGAAAAAGTTTTGCACACACTTTCTAGAACTACTTCAAAAAAGGGCATTTTACTAGTTATGTACAATCAAACCATACACACAAGAATCCCACATTGTTATTTGGACAAATTAAGAGAAAGTTTTCAGATGAAAAATAGTTTTTCTCCTTTTATTGCCTTTTCTGAATCACAAGTTCCATACATGGGGGGGGGGGGTGTGAGGGGTGAAATTGTAAAAATCTGTTGGTATTCTTCCATTGAGTATCTCAGGAAAACTTCTCTTGCAGTAAAAAAACAAAACAAAATATTTCTTTGCATTTGGATTTTTAGTCATGTTTTTAATAGTAATTTAATACCATCTCTGCCCTATAAGTGGATTTGTTTTGCCCTTTTTTTTATACATCAAGCTTTGTTTTATTCTGTTGCAGATTTCACATTTATCTGATAAGAATGACTTTTCTGAACAAGACAGTTACTTGTCTGCTGTTGATGTGAGAGAACTGGAAAACAGATTGTCTATTGGGAGTGGTAGCAGTCTCAGCATTAATTGGAATGAAGTGGACGAGATGGTGGCCACAGTTGAGTAACTGTCTGCTGCCCTCATCCCATATTGGTATTGGTAGAGGACCAAATCCAACATGAAAGCAAGATGGAGTTTCAGTATTAAAGGCCAATGTAGTGGATATCATGGATGCATGCCATGTACTTACTTATCTGCCCATCAAATTACTCTTTATTTATTGGCCAGCTTGAATGAAATGCAAACGGAGAGACTTAACGAAACATTTCTATGATATCAGAAATCTGCCTTTGAAAACATTCCAATGATATTAGCATCAAATTAATAACAGTACTTTAACATACTTGGTTGAATGGTCACAGAAAAGTCTGAAACTAGCATTCAAATATTGTGACATAAACTTGACAAAGTAGTTGGCTCCTAGACTTTGGAATACACTCTATTGAAGCTGGAAGGCAACCAAACAGTCTACAAAAATTGCCTGATTTGCCTTTAATCAATGACAATTTTGTCCACATTCAACAGAGAGCTGAGAACTAAGTACTAAAATGAACTTTACAGATTCATTGAAATAAAACCTTCAATTTAGATGACTTGCTTGCAAGTATGTGTTTCTTTGTATTATTATTTCAAATATTGGGGCACTTAGGGAGACCTTTTGGGAAAATGAGAAGCAGTTTTATTTTTGTGATTTCATAAGTTTTGATGGACACTCCATATGTGAATATTTCAATGTGAGATGGAAACCTTTCAATGGCAGGTATGATATACTTGATGCAATGGTAGCATATGTATTCAATATTCTGTGTTCATTAAAATTACAAATCTTTCATTCATTCAAAGATAATATATCTTGTATCAGATGATCATTACACACTCTCTGTATTCAAGCAAAAGAACATTTTATAGTATTCACATAGTTGCCCACTGAGTTGAGATTTAATTAACACTTATTCAATAACTTTATTCAACAGAGGGTATATTGCATTCTACTATTGGTAAAGTTGCCCATGTATGGACAGATGAGTAAATTATTAACCATGGAAGGATTATAGTCTAGATTTGGTACCCATATTTATTATTATACACTTATATGGCGCTCATTATTACAAGTAAACATACACTCAGCAGCACCTTACACAAAAGCAATATTAGACAAGTGGGTCTTCAGTTTACGCCTGAAACACAGAAAGTCCCTAAATTCTGAAGATCAAAGGCAGATCCTTGCATCTCTTTGGTGCGTCAACGGCAAAGGCACGGTCACCAAAATTAGTGGTTTGTGTTAAAGGAACCTTCAATTTTTGTTTACCACGTGACCGTAACTTGTAGTAATCAATATATTTAGAAAGGATTATTTATCGACTGGTGGAGTCTGATTCTTAATAGCCAGCTGATGTTTTTGATAAACCTATGGTTATATTTTTCGCATATTTGCAAAAAAATTGTGTTTGTATTTTCATTATATGGAGAACTTGTGTAAAATATTCAATTTATTCCAGAATTCTCAGGATTGTAATTTACTACACTATAGTGATTTAATTTTATTGGACTTGCATGGTAGGGTAGGGAAGATTGAAGCATTTGTGTTGTTTGATAGTAATGCACAGATGAGAGTGTATGCAAGAAGCATTCAAAGGTTAATGGTTTAAGGGAAATGAGCAACAACTGTTTTTAAATCTCATTTGCAATATATACTGTAGAAGAATCTAAGGAAACATGTGATGATGACATTTGATGGGTATTGTGGAGACCTCTAGACTAGTGTTAACCTCCTCTTTCCTTTGTCAACTGGAACCATGGATAGTTGCATGCAAACAAAAACCTGCATTAAACCTGCTTGGGTTTTGATTGTTTGCACCCATACAGGGTACAGGTAAAGAAAAGAAAAAGGAAAATAAAAACTAGTGGCCCCTAGGAATGGCCAAAGTTAATGTGACCATTACTTTCAGGTTAGATCCATTCATATTTCTTACTTGTAATAAGGAAGGTGAAATGTCTTCCTGTTGAATTCCTCCTTTTGAAGTATCAGATCTAGCAGTTTGCTTGCCCCAGGTTAGTGAATTTTTTCCCTAGTTGTCCACTACTTACACCTGTCTTGTGTCACCCTGCTTCATGTTAAAACTTGGATTTGGAAACAAAATTAAAATGCCATTTATGCAACTCCCTTGGTGGCCATTCTATAAGACTAGAGTTTGCAAATTTTGCAATGAAATTTTTGGGTAGGTAACCAGTACAACAGTATTTTATGGTGGGGCAACCTAAAATTTAAAGGTATGATCTAACTTTCTTAACTACTTGTTCCTGGTACAACTGATCCTTTTTTACCCTTATTGAGCCCTGCCTCTTTAAAGTCAAATGTTCTAGTTTGTTTATCCAGATTGGTAGAATGTTACTTTGGGGCAATTTTTAAACACTTAAGCTTATCCAGACTTCTTACTTTTGTTAAAAAGGAAAGTTTGTTCTCTCTTTGATTCTTGAAGAAAAGACTTTCCAAAATTTGGAAACACCTGTAACAAATTGAATAATTCAGGACTTCAAAGAATTCACTCTATCACCTTTTATCAATCATGGCAATAAAGTTCATAGCCTTTGACGAAAACAAATTTATTTAAAATTATTGGAAGGGTTGTAACACCATGATAAATGTATACGGATCTCATATATAAATTATTCATTCATTAAAAAGTCATTAAAATGGTTCATTTAATTTCTTCATTTATGTCTTTTCATTTGTGTTGTTGTCAAACAAAAGAATCACCTTGTCTGCACTTCACATACACATTGGATTTTTGGTGTCCTTTAGAGTCCTGGCATGATGTAAGCAATATTCTCCAACAATGAGGCCTGGGGATGCACAAAATAGACAAAAATTATCAACAATTAGTTGATGCTCTTCCATGTCTGGCCAAAAAATATAACTTCCCTAATGAGTTTGAATACTTTGAACAAATCTAAAGCAGTTCTACTCTAAAGGAGAAAGTAACAAAGTTCCACAGGAGAACCCTTCCTAAATAAAAATGGAGTTTGTGGGTAGGAATAAACAGATTCTCAGTCATATTTGCTGGATTAGGAACATAAGATTACAAGTGATTATGCAGTTTAACAAGAAACATTTTACTTTTAAATTCTTCTTCTCTTATGACATTTCTTCATGTGTTACTCTTGAAAAATATATCCCCCTTCAAAATCATTTACCACTGCACCCTCAGCACACTAGATACAGGCTGTTAATGGTGCACGGAAGTTATAGGTCTTGTGCATATGATGTCACCGAGTGGAAAGTACGCCCTTCTTTGGGGGCAAAACAAACCAACACTGACAAATGCAGACGGCTGATTTGTCAACCAGTCAAATATGGGCATAGTCTGCTACTAATGCAAGGTGAATTCTCATGCTTAGGTCATACGTTCCATTGTTGTGCTCAAGGGATGAAGTCAGTATGTCATCAATGCACAAGGTCTATTGTGTACTGTCCATCTTGCTTTATATGACACCTATTAGAAAGAGGTTATGCCTTTGCTGAAAACGTTCTGTATCCTTCAACCAATAAGAAATCATACATAGGTGGGAAAAACAGCCTTTTGAAGAAGCTCCTTGCAGGGAAATATTGTAGTTGGCAGAAAATTTCCATATTTTGAGGGAAATTTGACTAGTAAATCAGATCATCAGAAAAATTCTTGGTAATTTGAATTATTTGCCTGGAAATAAACTTTTCTTCCAGCTCTGCCTGTAATAAATATTTTTCTTCACAAATATCACTTACAAGCATTTTTGTTGACAACCAGAAAATAATCGTTAACATACTTGTCAACATTGTCATCTCAGAAAATGAAACACATGTAGCAGACGATCCCCTGTGCATGGTGAGTGCAAAAGGAATAATGTCAGTGAGTCGGATTCAGGGGGTGAAACTCCTGTCTTCCTCATTTAATGTTTATATAATATGTAGAGAACACCTAGGTTTATGCAAAGATAAACTCTATTTTGCCAAGCTTTTGCTTTGCACTATTTCTGATCATATTTAGTATTGATGTATAAATACTAAAGTCAGAAAAGGAGATTTTTATTGGTTTTTCAAATAGAAACTTCCCCCTAAAATGGAACAGTTGGCAAGTATGCTTTACCTGTGTTTTCTGGGGAATGACGTTCATCTCTTCCACTTGTGATGTCAAGCACATTAAAGGAGCAATGGCACTAAGCATTGAATCCATCAGAACAGATACGCTTCCATGGACTTCGGTTTCACCTTGAGACTGAAAAAGAAAAGAGAAGAAATGGAAGCACATGCCATACTGGTGTAAATCCAAAATTTGATGCTCACGACCATACTACTTACCTAATGATGTCATGACTGATGGAAGAAAATTCAGTGCTAAAAATTTAACTGATGGCCAAATAATGTTTAATAGTTCAAAAACAGACCAGGACCAAGGCCTTATTCTCACACCCCAGACGATTCCAATTCTCTGAACCTACTCACTCAAGCCCCTCCCACAACTATCTAACACTCATGATACTCATCCAAAAGCAATGATCGCAGTTTATTGCTTCAGGGTGAGTATACAAGACCCCAATGTGCAATCATAACACTCTCAGTCAAGTACATTCTATGTACCATGAGCAACAATAATCTTAAATTTTTTTAACTTGCTGTCAATCAAACAGCTGTGCCGATTCAGAATATCTGTAGGCTTCTACAAAAAAATTGTCTGGAGTGAGAGTTGACTGCCTTTAAGTTAAAAGTGGACATTTTCTGCTTGAGGCAGGTTAAGCTAGTTCTGAGTGGGAAAAGCACTTGGAGAAAAAGAACAGACTGCAAAAACATACCCCAGCATGAGACATTAGGTTGCGTCCAACATTCCCAAGTGATTCACCTAGAAGCTTGAGATGAGCAGCAATGTCTATAGGGTCTGTGTGTGGTGGAGGAAACTTGAACTTCGGCCTGGTGAGAAAAATATTTCATAGGAGTTTCAACTGTACATATAACCATATTTACACAGCTTCTTACAGCAATGGCTGAAAGAAGGCTTAACCCCTTTGCTATGCATGGTTTCAGTGTGAAACCAAAATTTACCATTGCTATGTAAGTATGATTGCACCGTGGAATAACCTTATATAAACGCATGGTGTGCAATCATGTTGCAGAAATGGGAATATGCTTGAAGAGGAGAAACTTTTTTGTGCACCTATAGCTCAGTATGGTGGGACAGATCCCCTTTCCTAGCAAAAAGGGTTAAAATAATTGACAGCACTAACAGCTACAACTACTTGCTTTTACTGATGGTTGTGGTGCTCCACAGAAAAGCCAGGATGTAAAATAGACTCACATAACTAAATTGTTCATTTTGACTGGGCCTCTTTTTGCGCTGTTACTGTTAGTTCTGATTACACTGCTGAAGGAATGTATGTTTTTTAAGGATATTTGTGAAAAAAACTTGGTATAAATATTGAAAACATTTAAATTAAATAAAATCCTTTTCATTTAAATCACAACTTTCCAAAGCCTGACTGTCTGGAAATTCATATCATCAAAGCAAATGTAATGTGAGAGGGAGATTACATTTTTACTTTTTACAATTCCCCCTACAAAAAAAATAACTTTGGGGGTAGGGGTACTTCTTTTGGCTGCTTCATAAATTCATACACCCTTGTGTCTTCTGAGGAAATTGCTGGCCAAACAATTTTTCAAATGCTAATTAACCTTTAATACATATCAAGGGACAAAAAAGTTTTAACTAACTGGTTAACAAAAAATCCCATAACAATTCTTCAATGAGTCATAAGAGGCATGGACTACTTTTGTTAATCAAAATTAAACTTGATGAGCATCGCAATTCTTGGGAAGGAAATTGCCATGAAATCCCACCTATTTTGTCCCTCGCACATGAAAATACTTTCAAAAGCTTCAGTATGTATGCACATCTTGAAACAATCTGAAGCAGTGAAGGTTCTTTACCACAATGGTTTGAAGGAGACTTAAAATAAAACTCAAATTACAGTATCTGATCCGATATCACTGTAGTGTGACCTGCCCTTTACCCCCTTCAGTTTAACCTATAGAATAGTGTTTGTACTAAGGAACTGAATCTAAGATAAAATTCTCCCTTCATTCATCTGGGGATATGAAATGGGTGATTTCCTGGTTAAATTTTTAATGTGCTAGGTAATAAATTAGGTATAAATTACTACAACTTCATGCTATCTGTGCAATTTGGTGTCTTGTACACTAATGTCATTATACTCTCACCCCAAACATTTCCAATTCTCATAACCTATACTTACTTAAGCCCCTCCCACAACTATCTTAAATTCATCCTCATCCAGACACAATCTCAGTTTAATGCTTCAGGGTGAGTTCACAAGACCACAATATGTACTCAAAACACTCTCAGTACAGTACATGCTGTGTAATACGAGCTTTGGAACTCTGCATTCCGTGAACTAACTGTCATTCATAGAGCTGAGCCAATTGAGAATTTCTGTGGAATACTACAAAAATTGTAGTTTGGGATGAGAGGATGGGCCTTTAAAACTGGAAGATGCACAAAAACTGTGATTTCCACTTTTTCACTTTGAGACCAATCATGTGGAATTTTCTTTGTGGAAAGAGTCCATGTGACAAAATGCCCAATTTGGAGCAAAAATCAACAGTGTGCAACAGTCACGCATGCGTTGTCAGTTGCTTCCTAAGGTAGCTACACTACTACACTAGTTTCTGCCCGAGACAATGGGTTGCGCTTGTGAAGTCAGTAAAAACCTATGACAGTCACTTCCTGTATCTGTTAAATCTACTAAGCCTCTAAAGTCATTTCAAAGTAAACTTAAGAAAGAACTTTTCAACAATTATCAGTAAGCTGACTTCTATAGAGTACAGACTCCATCCAACTAATTTCTACTCTGAGGACCTTTCTTCTTCTTTTCCTTCTCTCTTCTCTTCTTTTCTTCTCTTCCTTTTCTTCTTTTGTCTCTTTGTTGTCTTTCTAATTGTATTGTTGTTTTTATTTAATATTATAGTTATAATTTTTTTTGGTATTTTTACCTTCTTGGTCCTATTTCTCTGAAGGTCAGCAAAGTCTCCTCTGTTCATCTAGTGTCCTTAATATGTATATCTTATAATCTGCATCACTGAATTGTATAAACTTTGCAAAACATGAAAAACAAATTTGAAAACAGTTACCTGGTTTTTGTGATCCCTCGTTGCTTCAGCTTGACTTGCTTCTTCATCCTTGATAATGCTGGGACATTTTTGTGCTTCATCATCAAAGACCTCTGTTTATGTTTCCATTTAGTCTTTTCTTTCTCTGGTAGTTTGTGCCACAACTCACCAAGCTTCCGACTGTATGATGCAAAATCTGCAAAACATCAAAAAAGGTAGAAGAAGAAATACTTATGAATAAACTTTATACCCCCCTCCCCCCCATGCCCTCTCGACTGACTTCATGGTCAAGTGGTTAGAGCATCAAACCTTCAGTTGGGAGGCCAGAAGTTCAAGTACTGGCCGGGTCAAACTGTACCGTAAGTACTTTAAAAACGGACCTACTGTCATTGTGCTTGGTGCTCGGCATTTGAGAGTAGTAAAAACAAGCCCGTGGGATGAAAGTGGAAAGAAGTCAGTGAACAGATCGACTTGAACTAATGGGTTGGGAACTGGGCTGTAAAACTCCACATAATCTAATCTAATCTAATCAGACCCATGTCCCTTCAAATGGTGGTAGGATAAAAATGAAACCATTCATGAAACCCCAAATTTAGTTACCACCAATCAGTTACCTCCATGGCCTTTTTAACAGAACCCAATTATGGAGCTTCTGTGGGTTACTTTGGTAAAAAGTGACAAAAACTACGAAAAGGTTTCTTTTAGAAATCTAACAGCTTGAACCTAACCAATCTTGTCCAAAGCAGAAGTTTCTATATTTACGTTACATAATAGCTCATATACAAGATACAAACTAAGAAACTGTGCATGAGTTTAACTATTCAAAATGTGGGTGGTAAAATAAATTAGATGAGGTTTTACTGCTCAGTTTCTGACCAAAGGGGTGGTAAGGTAAATCCCCTCCTCATTAGAGAAAAATGAACACCTCATCATAATTCATAAACATTCCAGCACAATCATACTTTACAATGAAGTGTGATGCCAAAGATACCAAGAAAAGCTACTGTACAGTAGGTCACTGTTTATCATGCTGACATACAACACAAACAGGCAATATGTACAGCAATGGGCATACATGTACAACTGCGTATGAAATAACTGTACCAGAGCTAAACAAATACAAATGTCTGTGACAGGGTGAGGGTAATTGTTTGTTTCCAATTCAGGGAATAATTTATCCAGTATGGCATTGCAATTTGCTACACAAACAGGCTGAGTTGCTACACAATTGAAAAATTGTGTAGCAATTTTTTATGTGCATAACCCTTGCATTTTCACAAACAATGTGTAAAAGACCTAAAAAATCTTCAAAACTGCTATGCAAAATTTGAATGCTAAATCATTCCCTGAAATTATGATAGTTTTGGGTAAAATGGCAGCGTCAACTATATATATAGCTGGCATTCATCTAACACAGCTGAGGTGTCTTTGTGCCTCCTGAAAAAGAAGTGCCTCACCCACTCCAAGAATAAATCAAAAGATATGTTATGGGCCCACATAAGCTTTGTAGTTTGAAGATTCAAGTGTGTTTTCTATATTTCCTTTAATACTGTACATCTCTCTGATTAATATACAAAACAGTCACACAAACCCCAGTGTGACAAAACACACAGACAAAAGTATAAATCTGTCATAATTTTTTGTAGCAGGAGGATTGACCACAAATTCTAGTTTTTAACTTCAAATCCACACATTCCAGGCAGATGAAAGTCTGGGCAATTAAAGTACATGGACAAGAATGGCAAAGCTGCTACACACATCAAATCACTGTGAGGACTGCCATTTTTTGCATAACCAAACAAAGGATAGGAACTCAATTAAATCTATTATAGTTTTAAAAAAACAGCAACCAAGTACTGTACACCTAATTTCCTAACAAGTGAGTTTTGTACTGTAACACACCTGAAAAATCTAAAACTCAAGGCCTAACACAGTCATCCAGCCCTGAATGAGCAATAAATATACACAGTTTAGTATGTTTCTTTACAGTTAAACATATTAACTCTGAAAAATAGCGATGCAAATGAAAAGTGATACATTCCATGTTCTACAGTTGAGGTTAGATTTCAGGAAGTATGGCTGATACTCTCTCAATGAAAGGAGGTACAGTATAGTACTCTATACACTTGGCGGGTACTGTACTCTATACACTTGGCAATTACCACAGCCTTAAGTGACCTTTATAATTTGCTAATGCTTAACATGAACCAGAATCAGACCTTGAGTTTTAGGTTTTCCAGGTGAGCTACAAAATTGCACTCCTCATGAAATTAAGGAGTGTGGTATTAAAGTGTGTCATTTTTTAAAAATTTTTTCACTGTAGGTTTAAATGAGTTCCCTTCTTGATCTAGGATGTGTTTAAAATCACACTTCTAACAATGATTTGGCGAGAGTGATGGTGTGCAATTGCACTCACAGGCCTCAAATTTCAAGGCCTGCAGAATGCAAAAATGCATTGAGGTTTCAATGATACATAACTCCAAATAATGCCATGATATTTAACCCCTGGTGACCCAAGATTACATGCCACCCCCACCAAAAACTGAGTGATTTTTCTTTTAACCATAACCCATCTAAAGTATCAAATCATTCCAACTGTCACACTTGACAATATTGTTAGAAGCCGTCAGAATTTAATCCCAGGTAACCTCACATGACCTCCACTAAAATATATTAAATGTAAAAAATACTTGTGACAGTTGAGTTTGGACGCCAGGGAGTATGGTTCATACCCTTTGAATAAACGTCAAGGATAAGCATAGTTCTTTTTATACTTGGCAGTAACCACACCTTCTAGTGAAATAAATTTGGTTCATGCTTAACCATGTAGAACTCAAGGATATGCTCATTTTGAAGCAGCACCTGGTGTCCCACATGTGGACAAAGATTTCCGCCTGATACTACACATTTATAAAGCATTTTCAACTATTCTTTTTATCTTATAGTACCAATGCAAATCTCTTCCATAAACGCTCCTTGCCTTAGCCCCTCCCGCTTCCACACCACTCCTAAAATGGGAGGCCATGAATGTAGAAATTACTGACAATTGACAATTTGACAATTTTTCAAATTTTCAGATTTCCAAATTCGGAAATGTGTGTCAAATGTTTCCCAACCATTAACAGTCATTGAACTACAGTATACTATACCACACAATATGATCAAAACTAATTTACCTAGACCAGGAAATTGCTCCACAACGTGAGCTCTGTTTGCTTTGCACCACATCATATATGCTGAGATAGGTTTCTTTTTCTGAAAATAAAAGAAAAAATGAGTAAATTATCATAAAATATCATTGATAAGTTGATTTCTAAAAAAAAACTATTAAAGCAGCTTATGCTGTTATTTTTACATTTCCAGTGTTCATCAAATGTATGGGCTGTACTCCATACAAATGTAAAAAGCTTTAAAAACTAACGTACTTTAGTCTTTTCTCCGAAAATGAGCAAAAATTCGAAAAAATTCGAAAAGATTTCAACGGTTTCCAAATGCTATTCTGCCTTATTATCTTGCTCTAGCTCCGCCCAATGAATTTGATGCATATTCAGAAGGTCATTTTGAGAAGGAGTCAAGCAAAACGTAAACAAAACAGACAGTGAAATTTCGTTCAATTGATACATACATTATTTAAACGGCCTTTACGTGTCCAATTTGCACATCGCATCGAACCGGCTGCGCAATTCGTTCGTTTCATTTGTGAACCCAGATTCAGTGACAAATTCCTACTCACTTGTTTCGGCTCCATCGTTCAGTTTTTAATTTTGTCGCTGATTGTGCTATTTGAATCAAGATAATGTTCATTTTCTCTTTGATTTGATGCTGTGGCTTGGCATTCAAAAGCAATCTTTGGGTTACATACGTGTGAAACTAACTGTCATTCTGTGTTGGGCCCGAACATTTGTGAAAGGACTCCTGTAATGCATGTACACAACATGTGTGATATATTGGCAATACGTACATGGTTGTGTCAAAGGGTAGGCATAATTTTACGTCATTCATTTTTTGCATTGTGATTGGTCAAATTCAGATAAGAGCCCGTTGTCTTTGCATAAGAGTTTAGCCGAAAAAAGTAGATGAAGATTTTTTCTATTGTAATTAGCGCTCTAATTAGTGAAATTTCACCGGAAAAAAACCTGGCGTGAAAGATTTCTATCGGGTTGGTATCAAAAGGAAGAGCAAGATTGAAGATTAACGATGAAGGTTATTTTTTTTCCATCAAACAGCATAAGCTGCTTTAATACATTTGCTTCACATTCAAATTAGCACTTGACTTGTTAGGACTCCCACCCCTAACATGACTGGACAAAGATTATTCAGCAGTTCCAAGATAGCCTGCATTTCTAGAAACGGAACTTAAAAAGTACCATACTGTACCTAGGAAGTAAAAAAATAAAAGGACTACAGAGTATCTTTAGAGGGAAGAGAATTTTGTTTTTATTCACATGACTTGCAAACACTAGTTTGGTAATGTTCCCTTTATGGGATTTTTGAATGCTTTGTTTCTTTTGGGATAAAAACATTCTTTCTCCACAATTTTTTTTTTCATTATCCTCTTAAAAGAATCTTACAACACATAATCTGACATCAACAATGGTTAGGCAATGCACACAATATTGCTTTTTTAATTCCATTTCATTAAAGGTTTAACAAAGATTTTCCAAAATCTACAAAACAATCCTTGCTGTAAAAAAAACTTCATGTTAGCAAACAATGTCATGACCTCTGAACAATGATCACATTGCAAGCCATGGAATTCACATCACTGATAAATACTTACCCCTTGCTACTGGTTGATCTGGGCGATGTGGGGGAATGGTGCTAAAACTACTCACAGTGCAATGCCCAAGTAATATGCAATTCAGATGTAGCAAAGGGGTACATTGAGTATTGAGGCTTGTGAATACGCTGCAGGGAAGGCACGGGACTGTTCTTGGGTGTTATGTTTAACTCACTGTGTGCTGCTGAAAAATCACTACTCTATTCAAAGGAAATAAATTTGACTAACCTTAGCTTTATCTTTGAGTTTACTCCTTTCACTCTTTTTATCATTAGATTTGACAAGAACTGGTTTTAATGGTGCTTCCTCTGTAGGAGATTCATCCAATAGGCTGCTGGGGTCAAAGTGATCCGATGATGCTGTCAACTGAGAAATTAGATCATCCCCATGGGAGGAGAAGTTCAAACCCCCAAGGTCATGTCCACCACTGGAGGGAGACTTAAGTCCCTGCACCATCAATCTCTGTTGAATTTTAATGATCTGCTCCTGAGTAAAAGATTCCTTGTCTTTCTTCTTCTTCTCCAGATGCAAAAATTTCTTTGATTTTTTGCCATGTTTTCTCTTACTCTTGTTCTTAGATCTTGACTTTGACTTCTTGTCCTTTTTAAGTTTAATTGGCTGCATTGGAATTTCAACAACCTCCTCCTTGACTGGAATCTCACGGTTTGTCCAAGATGAAATAATCTCATATTCTGAACTACTAGGGGCTTTGGGTGCTTTTAATAATCCCCTCTCTTCGATCCAACCATCTTCTCCTTCATCTGAAGATCGATGGACGTTCAAGAATCGATTTTTATCACTTTTTGTTTTGAAAAACTTCTTCTTTTTATCCTTTTCTTTTCTCTTTTTCTTCTTATCTTTTTTCTTGTCAATTTCATTCTTTTTCTCAGGGATTGGTGAGTCCACAACTGCTGGCTTCAAACTAGCTTGTACATTGGACTGAGCATCACTGTAACCACTATCAGAGTCCAATTTAGTCAATTTATTTTTCTTTTTAGCAGACTCTGCTCCAGATTTGGCATCTACCTTCATTGCTTCTTCAAAACTAGTCTTGAATCGTTTCTTTGGATGAAGACTAGCTTCATCAGTAGGTGTTACATTCTCTGAGTCTCTTTTCCTAGAAGCTTTAGCCTTCCCCTTTGGCTCTCCTTCATTTGGTTTGAATGAAAATTTCAGTTTAAGACCAGAATTCTTTTTTGATGTTCCTTCCTTAGGGGTGTTCTTTGACCATTTATTGGCAACTTCATTTTCATCTTCTTCATTTTCTTCCTCAGATGGCTCAGCTTTTGGTGAGAGAATAAACTTCATCTTCAGACTACCATCTTCTTTACCTGATCTGGAGTCAGGTGGACTTATTGTCACAGGAATAACATCTTTTCTTTTGGAAGGACTGTCATCTTTCTCCCTCTTGACTTTCATAAGTAAGCTGGAACCTTGGCTCCTTCCACTTTTTTGTCGTCTTTGAGGGGTCTCTGTTTCATCTGGAAAAGATATATTTGTAAATTTATAATTTTAAAACTTTCATAATTCTACTCCTGCAAAATTTTGAATTTTAAGTGAATTATTTTATAAAGGAGCATAAACAAACATTTCCATGATGTTTAAGCATACCTTCTATTTCTTGTTTGATGGCAACCTGAGGTGGAGGGTTTGACTTTCTTTTTCTCCGTCCAGACATCTTATTTCCAACTGACTGATCTGGTGAAAAACCAGAAAGCAAAAATACTTTAAGATTCCAATGATAAAATACTGTATAAGTTCTTTTCCAAATAATGCCATGAATTTCCAAACATCTTCCAGTAATTGGTTTAGTTCTAAATACAGTATCTTGGAAAATATTTGTGTGTTCATATTTGATGTTGGGCATTCATGGGGAATTGTGCTTTGACTTTTTCTATCAATAGAAAACAAATTTACATACCAAGTGTTAAAACTGTGAGGGCCGAAAAGAAATCCAGGTTTGTATGGTCCCCAGGGGCCTGAGACAGAGTTTTGGAGTGAACAGATTGAGTGCTATATAAATTCCAGGTGTTATTATATTATGGGGATTCTTGTGTAATTTTGCTTTTTTGATACCTCAAGTACATGATGTTTTAATTTTTGACCCCAGTAACCTTTAAACTTAACACACACAAAAAAAGGAGCCATCTTCATACCACACCACTCCAAAAAGCAAATCAAATATGAAATTTATCAAAGTTTCCTACCTTGAAATATTATGTCAACAAGATTTTCATTGTTTGACCCCTGGTGTAAAGAAGTGAGCCCTCCATATAAATTTGTATAATGCTCTATGTTACCTCCTGATGTAATTGGGCGTTCCATGCAGTTTGTACCCTTTAGGGAATGGGTTTGTCCGGGTCAATTGTGGATCACTATAAAAGGAATTTTTTGCGCGTTTCCCACACCCCCTTTCTGCCTGATGCCAACTGACCGGTATTTACCTTCACAGATGTCTTATTATAGCATCTCTTTCACATAGTATGGAGACAACGCCTACTCGTTTGCCTTGACCTTAGGAACTGATATTTTAAGAAGCCCAAAGAGGTACGTTTTGGTGTAATTATTTCTCTTGTTTAAGGGTTTAGCAGTGTTTTTTAGTTGCGGTATGTGAGATGGTTTGGGGGTGAAATGTTGTAGGTTAGTTCCCTTCAATGTACATATAGAAAAGTACTTGGGAATGTACTTTGCGACTTCGCGTGCGTGCGAAATGGTAATGTATACCTGTTTACCTTGTTTATGATTATTTGCGATATTGAATTGCAATGTATTTGTATGTATATAATGAACTGCGATATACATATTGTGCGTATAGTATATTGAACTGCGTTATAAATTCGTTCTTAGTTGTATTTTATTGTGATATCTGTATTACTGTGTATTTTGTATTTTTGTACTTGTGAGTATTTTGTATTTTTCTATTTTTGTATAGTTTTCACGGAATCCGGAGGTGGATTGAGCTTTGGCTCGTTGTGTGCGACTGATATACAGTACGAATAGTAAAATATACCACCGCTCCATTCCAGTCGCTGCCTTTGAGTCTTTTTTGCATGAGTTCCTGTATTGCATATCTCCCCCATAAACAGCTACACCTGGTGACCCCAGATGATCTTTTACCTCCACCAAAAACCATAGGGACTATGACCTCATTAAAAGGCATCTACATACCAAATATGAAATCTATCCAAGTTTCCTATCTTGAGATATTGTGTTGACAATGTTTTCTGAGTCTGACCCCTGATGACCCCAAATGGCCTTTGACCTCTGCAAAAAATTATAGGGAACAGCAGCTCACCATATTCATTCATGTGCCAAATATGACATCTATTCCAGTTTCTTGAGATATTGTGTTAGACAAGGATTTCTGAGTCTGACCCCTAATAACCCCAAATGGCCTTTCACCTCTGCCAAAAATGATAGGGAACAACAGCTCACCATGATGCATCCATGTGCCAAATATGAAATGCATTCAAGTTTTTTATCTTGAGATATCATGTTAACAAGGTTTTCAGATATTAACCCCTGGACACTCCAGATGACCTTTGACCTCCACAAAAAAAAGTTACGGACCATTGTCTATGCATAATGCATCCAAATACTAAGTATGAAATGTAACCAACTTTCTTATCTTTATATAGTGTGTAAACAAGGCCAGCAAAACATTGTGCCAACTTCAGCCAGGTAAATTTGTTCAATGTTTATCCCAGCTGATGTAGACTTTCGGTGTGGCTTCACTGGGCTTTGCATGTATTGCACTCCTTCTTCTTTCTGAGTCAGAACAAACGTCTGGAAGACTATCCCATCCTGTTACATAACATGGGGCTATGTGAGTCAGATAATGCTAACTATACTGGCAATTCTGAATACTTAGGTACAAGAGCTGACTCTTAAAAGAATCTAGAGGGCATACAGAGGGGGCACAGTGTACCTGCTAAGGTAGTAAATTCCAACTGAGTATAGTGTGGGTAAAAGGATTTTTGGTGCCATAATTTACTAGATGAAAGATGGTGGTACTTGTTAGTAATTTACCACTAGGTCTAGTACGATGAGAAAGGCCCTACTTTCCAGTATGGGTTAGCCTAGGCCTGATGGTATAATTATGCATGATAATAAGCCCCAAGTTTCCAAATGTAATGTCGGTTTACTAAACATGTCCTGAATGTGTAGACTAGGGCTGTGCATTTTTGGTTAATTCACTATCCGTTTAACCGATTTTATTAACCGGCGGTTAACCGTTTAACCGAAAATGACGTTATGTTCACACAACAACAAAAAGTCAACATTTTCAAAGAGCGCCATCACTTTTGTACAGGAAAGTGCAAGTCTAAAATGGCGCCGTAAGTCATGTTCGCCCATGTAAGTATGTGGCAAAAATGTTGGTATTTTGGGCGAGTTTATGTCATCTTTCTACAGTAAAAACCATCCCGCATTTACTGAAGCTTTCTTCAGACCACGTGCACTTGTTAACATTCCACCAACTGTTGTATTCCCGTCTGACCCTATGTTATATTGTCAGTTATTTCACGAAACTCTCCCACACCGCTGTTTTGATGCAGCTTGCTTGCGATGCAGTGTTCAATACATGTACACCGCTCACATGTGTCATAGTAGCGATCTGTACAATTGCACTGTAAACGGCCCACCAGCCGCAAACAGCACAACCAAGCCCTATTTTCCTGCATAAATTAAGGAATTCCTAGCATTCCTACCGTGAAGTTATTTACAGTAGGACTTACTGTATGGAATGTTATCATATGACGTCGTTACGAACGTAAACAATTACGCACATGGTCCCATGCATGCAGTAGACTTGCGTGCGTATCCGTTTCTACCACTTAACAAGGGACCATGTTTTGCTCGATGACATCATATGCACACGATCTATTGCAAAATTTGAATTGCCTCTGCATTGTGATTGGTTCAAATACGTTGATTCTGAGCCAGCCAATCACAACTCGCGCCATCGCCTATGGGATTTAGTGTGTGAAAATACCAGACCTCCGAACGAATTTTCCCATTGAGTTTGCGTTATGACGATCGCACTTCACAGGCTTACACAGCCCGCCTGTGCAGCCGGCCAAGCCCCGTGCTAAATTCACCAAGAAACGGCAGCACAAATCTCTGCGTACTTGGATTTTTCGGGGGTCTGACTTAAGTGCATTTCATTTGCTGATTATTTTTAAACAAGACGGTAAGGTTTGGACAAGAAGTGGCAAAATTACGGGGATATTTATATCCGAAAGAAACCATAAGATAATGTTAATCGAGTCCATTTTTTGCTGTCCAAGACCGCTAAAAATTAGATCGCTATTTTTACGTGCATCTTAGGGTTGACTTGACAGTACAGTACATTATCGCAACTACAACCCAGTCGGTTCAACGAACTGCGTATGCTTATTCATAAAAGTCAACATGGAATGTTCCATTTTATATGATATTGGGCAAACAACAAAATGGCGGGAATTATCTGGTGCTTACGATCGTATTTTTACAGGTTACAATTTTTTCCAAATACTGCTACTGCTATAATGAAAAATAATGAAATTTACGGAGGTGTAGCATGATAAAATATTTAGATTAGCTACAGTGGGAAGACTTATTTAAATAAACTTTTGTGCCCTAATCATGGTCTCGCTGAGGTTTTATTGCCGTAGAAATACAGGGCTTGGTAACTTTTGTTACAGCTCCCTGCTTGTCTTGTGGCTTTCTTTTCGCTTTCGCTAATCTCTCAAACATGCCGCTAATTTCTAAAGTTGTGCTTGGGTGTTGCTATTGAAGGGATTAGAAGACGAGCACACGAAGTTCTGCCAACGAAAGTAACAATGGGTGCGCCACTTGTCACTCATCATAATGTACTTAATTCGGGGAGCTGCCGCGGAATTAATCCGTTCAATCGAACGGCCGATTTTAAATCTCTTTTTACAGTTATTGTTTGAGCGATAATTTGTGAGAAACAGACACTGTTTGTTGCGCGATGTTTGTGTAACAGTTTACCAACAAAGCCACCCCGCGGCGACTGAGTTATTGGCAATACAAAAACGGTTAATCTATGAAGAGGAATGACGCACGAGTAACCGACGAGTCGGTCGGTTAGCCGGTTAACCGATTAACCGTCACAGCCCTAGTGTAGACATTGAAACAATTTACAGTTGTTATACCATGGACAATGGTACAAAATACTAATGTCGTCAGCACTGTACCGGCTTGGACTAGCCCTCGAACAGGACCGTGTGCGCCTTACATAGCCTAGGCTGAGAGTAGGCTCATTCCTCTCAAACACAGCCCTACTGTAGTCACTAGCCTGGATTCCGTGGAACGTCACCTCTTGCATCCCCAAATAACAAAATATTCTCACCAAACTTCACACAGATGACCTCTGGCACTGCATTTACCTTTCCACAAAAGATGTTCACAATGTTTCATCAAAGAGTGGTCGAATTTTCACTGCCAATTTTGACCGTAACAGTAAGTCAATGCATCATTTTTTCAAGTACTCAACAACTGTTGTGATCTCATTTAAAATGGAGAAACCTACGCATTGACTGTACAATTTCTTAATGTACAGAGAGCTTACTATATGGAGTACAAGTATTTACTAGCCGCGCTTACTAATTGGTCTTCGACAGCTTGTCTAGACTTGGAAGTCCTTCCCATTATGCAACACAGTACAGTAGCACTGTAGCAGACAATCAAGATGTCGATGTTACTGCAAAGGATGGCACCACATTTTTCCTGCCTTTTGCTATGAATTTACTGGTATTAAACATTCCAGAAGGTATAAGTGGTATTTAACAAATGCTCAAAATCATTATATTAACTCAAATCTGTTCTATGAACCATTCCATCGTAATAAGAGCTTGGTTTGTTGTTTTGGCTTAAAACATTGTTACCTTTGTACATGTAGGCCAGTGACCGTAGTAAGGAGTGACTACATGTGCGGATTATACGGTCACGTTCAGTGCCTAGTCTATACTAACTAGTAGCTAGTAGCCTAGGCTAACCTAGGCTACCCTAGCCTAGCTCGGTAGGCTGCCTCCTTACGGTGAGCCTGACCAGGTTGAAACTCAAAACAAATAACGTTTGGCCTTGTTGGTCATTTTACTTACGACTACGAGTGTTTTTTAACAAAAGAACGGTTATCAAGACACGACGAAGATCTAGCCTAGGTAAGCCTATAACCTTAGCCGCTTCAGCGTAGGTGCCCTTAAGCCATATTTTTTCCCCGTTCGTGCACCTTTAGGCCTGGACCTTTTCTTTTGAGCGTTTTGGTGTCAACGGTGTTGCCGACTATTTTTTTCCCAGTACAAATGAGGGAAATGCTGCAATGTGCAATGGACGAAAGAACTCCTGGAAATAAGGCATATCCATTAATCAATGACACCTCATTATAAAAATAGAACCTCGAAAGTATTTTCTCACTACGAATGTAGTTTTTTAAACCCCAATCTTTCACAAAAGATATTCATTTTGAAAACAGAAAAACAATAACCCTCATTAAATGTGGGAATAAAAATCACTCAAATTATAAAGTGCTCAGCAGCCACATGATTCAGCCTCACTTTCAGCATCACTTATTCTGCAGCTGGCACAGAGCCAGTCCAGAGCCTATGAAGGGCCAATCCTCTCACCCAAAACTACAAGCCTTGTATGGGTTAACAGAAATTAGAAATTCTCAATCTGCCTAGGTCTTTCATTGACTGCTAATTCAAACAATGCAGAGTACCAAAGCTTATATTAGACATTGTGAATCAAGCGCGGATCCAGACATTTCAAAAAGAACTAAGAGAAAACACGGGTGAGAGCGATTGCACTGCTAAATTTCCCATATTTTGTTGTTGATGTTGTGAGATACGCCGAGGCCGTATACGTAAAAGCCGCCTCCCCCTTGAATCCGCACCTGTGTGCTGTGCTGAGAGTGTTTTGACGAATCCGATTAACGCCTATATTCAGTGACTGCACTGCAGGCAGCCATTGGTAGGATCGGCCGTCAGGTTTTAATCGTCTTCATTTATTGTCTACATCAATTTTTAACCCTCTAATTCCGTGAAATTGAAGGATTCAGTACACAATTTAGTATACAACCATCCGTGATACAGGTAAGCAGGAAAATGAAAGATTAAAAGGTGATAGACCCCAGTTGTGGCCGACTGAAACGTAGACGGGGAAGCGGGGCCACTGGGGCCTGGTCCCCCAATATTTTATGACATTTTAAGTTGGGGGAACGGACCTCTAGCTCCCCCCAATAACCGAATGTCGCAAAATAATGTTTTAAAAGTAACTACCATAAACTTTTAAAGTTGCCTTTATCTCATTTAGCTATTCTTTTGTTCAATTATTACTTTTCAGAGTGCAGAAGTTGTTTTGCCCCTTGGACCCCCACGTAATAACGATAACCTGGGAGAGTTTACTTTTGCCATTCAAACAGTTAAAACAAAACTTTTGCAAGCTATCTTTCTTTTTCAAATTATCATTCTTCATCTCAAATCAGGGCCTTTTAAAATTTGAGCGAGACCGGGGCATGTCCCCAGTCCCCTTATTGACCCCTATAATACACATTTTCCCAGTGGCGTAACCAGACCTGATTGTCCGGAGGGGGGGGGGGGGCAATATCAAAGAGGTTTGCCGATTTTGTACTAATTGGGCTGTGTTAGTTTGTGGGTGTCTCAGGGCCTTAAGGAGTAGTGTTGAAAGGGGGAGGGGTTGGAGCAACAGTTTTGGACCATGCAACTCACCCTACCCCATCGCGACCAAAAAGGACCAAAAAGTACATTTTTACGCTAAATTTTTTTGCTTTTTCAACTAGCAAGAACAATTTTTTTTAAATAAATCTGATTTTTTTTTTTCTTAAGTGTGACACTACATACTGTATATGATACGTACCGAAAATTTGGGTCCTTCTACACATTTGTAAATATGAAGCTTGTTTTGCATAAAATAGATTAGATTCAGGGTTTCCTGAAAGAATTTTTGGGGACTATCGAAGAATCTGCGTTTCCCATTAGCATGAATCTGAGAAAGCATGTGGCCTGAAGATCGTTTTTTTTTTTTTTTTCAGGAGAGCGGATTAAGGCTTCTCGACGACATTAAGAAAACTCTCGAAACTTGAAAGCATATATTGTAGAAAATTTTAGGGAACAGCACTATAAGGCTAGGACAAATTATCCACAGACTGCTTTATGAGCGATCACCTACAGCTTTAAGGGTTGCAATTAAAGGCGCGCGAAGCGCGCTGAAAATTTTGCCTTTTTCAAAAATAATAATTTTGAATATGGAACTTTCATTAGAAAGAATTTGGAATTTTATGAAGGAAAACTTGGGAAAACCGCACTGTATTTGATGGGTGTCTCAAATGGTTTATTTTCGTATTTTTCACTTTTTCGAGCAAGGGCACAATCGCCCTGCTTCCTCTAGCTAGCCTACGCCACTGCTCTGCAACATCGAACATTGATAAAATTTTTACACTTCAATAACTAAAGAATCCATCTACAGAGACTAAATAACTTACAAGGTTGAAAGGTATCTGATGATATGTGTGAATGAGAGCATTTGAGTACGGTAGGCCAGTGTTTCCCCTGCCTACAATATGAAGTCTTGCTAGAAAGACTTTGTTCAGTTGGCGCCTAGCGAACAGAAAATTTTGACGGCGCGTAAATGGCATGTCTCGGGCTACTATGTAGTAGCCTTTAAGTAGGAGTTTTTCGAATTTCTTGCAAAGTGAACACCACTATATTAATGATGTATTGCGGCGGGCGAAGCGAGCCCTAATTTCTGCCCTTTTGAAACAAAAATTTGATGATATGGAGCTTATATTGCAGAAAGCTTTCGATTCTGGGATCCCTGCGAGAAAGTTTAAATAGTAGGGAGGGATTACTGAAGAATCTGCACTTCCTTCAAATATTGGTGGCAAATCTGAGAATGATTGCTTTTTCTAAAGTCCTCCCGACTGTCTGACAAAGAGCAAGAGAGGAAAGTCTTGCCTCCGATAAAGTGGACCTCAGATATTATTTTGTTAACTTTAGGCGACTAAATGAATCTTCATATATTTTTCTAAATGAATGTTCATATATTGAAAAAACAGTATTCCATGAATGCAGATTAATCTTGCTTTTGATGTTATAGTTGGCCCACTTTCTTTCTTTTCTCATTTTTCTCTTTTTTCTTTTTCGCTTTCTCTTCCCCTTCTTTTCCGTTTTTCTTTTTTTCCTTTCTTTCCTTTCCTTCCCCTCCTTCCCCTCCTTTTTCTCTTTTCCTTTTCTCTTTTCTCCTTTTCCTTTCTTTCCTTTCCTTCCCGTTTTATTCTTCCCTTCCCATTTTTACCGTCCGGGGGCAGTTTTCCCCCTGCCCCACTGGTTACGCTACTGCATTTCCCCAGTAATAATTAATGTCCCGTTTAGAATTATTAATAGGACTGATACCTATACAAAGGTTCTTTTGTGCTTCCATTAAGTCCCGAAAAAAGAATAAAATTTCAGAGTTTCCAGGGGGTCCTGTCAGTCCGGCCCTGGACCCACGCGTATTGCCTTGGGATCATGGGAGTCCGCAGGTATGGGCAAGGGGAGCACTTCACCCGGCCCCCCCCCCCCCCCGGAAAATAAAAAATATGAAAAAACGTATAAAAATCAAAGCAAAAACCCGAACAAAACGTGTTTTCCAAGTTTCTATGCGAAAAATAGGCCTTACAAATGTCATTTCTGACCATCTGGGAGGCATTTTGGGCTGAAATTTTCGCATGCTTTGTGTCAATTCATAGTGACTTGGAGGTTTTCCCCCTCCTAAATTTTTCCCCTTGATTTTTTTCTGGGGACGCCCATGCTCGGGATTTTAAAAAGAACTCCCTATTAAAGATGCATCAAAACAGTTTGGATCTCTGAAAAATGACCTGTCTCAAATTATTAATCCCATGTTCAATTTTGAGTAGATTCAGCATTTTGGCTTAGCCCCCTAAAATTACTGTAAAGCAGGCGCGGTTCCGGGGGGCGGGCTTACACGTCCGGCCTCAGCCCCTCTTTTTCGTCACATCAACGATAACCAGTACACTAAATGTCTATCTTTGAGAATATTCATGGGGCTATTTCAGGCTCATCCTTTCCCTAACAACACAAGTATAGAGAGACAACGATCAAAAACAATCATATCGGTGAAACACAAAACAAAATCTTTAAAGTATGTTTTAAGTGTTAATTTTAATGCGACAACTAAGAATTGAAGCCCTTGTATAATTGTTAACCTGACCACTTAGAATTTTGCGATACGTTGATTTTGATTTTTATGTCAGCTAATCAGGATGCTCAAACACATGGAATCCCTGAGCTTCTTCAGGGGCTCTCTCCTTGGTGCGGCCAGATCTTCTTTTCAGAAAGCTAGGGGATTTTTATGTGATGTGAATTCAGCCCATGTCTATGATGGGGCGCGCGAAAAGCGCGGAAAAATTTAACGTTTAAGACATCTCAATAATGAAACTGAATGAAAATTAGAAAAAGGATGGGCCACTTTTAACCTTAGCTGAATAACGGTGTTCCCCTAAAGACATTCTTACTGAAGTACAAACAAACTCTGGTTTCCTATAGCCCTTTTTCAGGTGACTTTCACTTAGACGTTACCTGTAAAGGGGCGCGCGGAGGGCGCCGAAAAATTGAATTTTTACTTCATCTCAATAGTGAAATTGAAATAAAATTAGACAAAGAGTGGTCCCTATCACTTCAGCTGAATAAGGGTGACCCCTGAGGATATTTGTACTACGCAAAAATGTACCGTTGGTTTCCTATAGAGTCCTTTTCGTGAGGAAATTGTTTTTATTTAGTTTTCAATGCAGTATATGACCTGTTTAAACATTACACAACTTAATTAAGTATCGCTCGCGTAGCTCTGTCAATTCCAGTTTTCATTTTTGTAGCAAAATCAACCAGACTAAGACAACAAAAAAACTAAGTTCTGGAAAAAAGTGGAGGCAAGTGCTCCTCTTGCCCCCGTAATCCCTCGGAGCCTATGTGAAACACCAGTCAAATACAGTGCGGTTTCCAACTTTTCTTTTATAAAATTCCCAATTCTTCCTGATAAAAACTACATATTTGTAATTATTAGCTTTGAAAAGTGCAAATTTTTCCGCGGGCTCCACGCACCCTAACCTGCAGCATCTCATGCAGTAAGTGGTTGCTCATAAAGCAGTCAGAGGTAAGCTTTTCCGAGTCGCTACAATGTCGTTTCGCTAAAATTTTCTTTATGAGGGCTTCTAATTTTGAAATATTTTGTCTAATTTTTTGAATATCGCCGAGAAGCCTCATGCCGCACTCCTTAAATAACATTACGTAACAACGACGATCTTCAGTCGACTCAGCTATCTCAGATATATGCTAACAGGAAACGCAGTTTCTTCAGTGCTTCCCCAAATATTCAAATATCCTTAAGGAAACCCTGAATCCAAACTTTTTCTTGCAATACAAGCTCCATATTTACTTGTATTTATTTGTAAAAGGACCCAAATTTTCGATGTGCACAGTACAGTAGTGTTCAAACTTAAGAAAAAATCAGACTTTCTTAATTTAAATAAAATTCTCTTGCTCGTAGAAAAACGAAACAATAAGAATAAAAAATGAAACTTTTGGTCAATGGAGTATGGAGTGGTACATGGTCCAAAATTGTTCAGCCCCCCTTTTTGAAATGCCTGGATCATCGCCTGTAAAGTATGTTTCTCCTTAATCAAATTCCATATAGTACTCCCCGATTCCATTCTCGCCTTTTACCTCACCCCCAATCTATAATTTAATTCATAGTTTAGAATCCTTATTTTTAATATTATTTTCGACCATTTTAGAGCCTTTTTAATCACTTAAACCGCTGAGCTTAAGGGGGAGAAGCCCCCGGAACCCACCAGGAACCCTTAAGCGGGACCCTGGACCCCACGCTGATGGGGTTTTGTGCTTCGCGCAAAACCGAACGCCTTACGGCGTTGCCATTATGTCGGCTGCCGAAAACTTGTACCTCCAACCCCAAACCCCCAATAAGAAACATCTTCCGCCGCATATGCTGAAATGTTTAGACTTACAAGCTCTTGTCTCTTAAAATGTCTTCGTACAGCCTCAATATGTAAATCTTAGATGACAGTGTGCAGTGTTGTAGTGCTCGAGACCGGTTTCTGCTGGTCTCGGTCTCGACACCCTGTGGTCTCGGTCTCGGACCATTTCGGTCTCGAAAATTGTCCTGGTGTCGCTTCAAGACCAGCCAAAAATTTGTTGTTCTATTTTTTGATTTAAGTTAGATAATTAATGTCTAAAAGTAGAAAATTGAAGTGTTACGTGCATTGTAAGATGCAAAGATAACCTTTTTATTTATTTATTCTTTTTTAAGTGAGAGCTTTTTGTCCATTGTCATTGTATGATGGATATCAGTAAGTTTTATCTTACCCCACCAGTGAAGTACCCAGGGAGGGAACTGGGTAATGCCACCCAACCACTTTCCTCGCAAAAGGTAGCATATATGGCACCAAATTGCATGTAAGGATAACAACTTTTACAAACAATTTCAAAGGGTAAGGCCATCCCTAAGGTTCGCTCCGCAGTTGTAAAGACGTACGAGAAAGGGACAGGGGAGTTGAGGATGGTCAGGTGCGCTGAGCAATAGCTTTACATTTATCATGCAACAGGCGTATGGAGTAAAACCTATTGGGAGTTCGGACAGTAACATACAAAATTGCATCAATTCAGCTGATCTTGAGTTTAGCCAAGAGTTGCAATAGGGAAAGAGCATATTTTCAAATCCGTTGTTGTTTCCCCCCTGAAGATTAAATAGCCTAGAACATTTCATCTAATGTTATGGTACATTTTGTGTTAAATTTCTGATCTCTTAGCAAGTTGGTGGATTTTAATTATTGCAAAAGCTAAAAATAAAGACTATTTAGATACACCTTTAAAAGCACGATAATGCAATTTTAGGCCATCTGAGGAATAGCGATTTTTCGAAATTTTCTTTGTTCTCCACACCAACTGATAAAAGGCGCTCAACTTAGTATCGTTTTTATGGTAGAATAACTTTTTCGTGCATAAAAATAAAAGGCGGACATGCTCCCGTGCCTTTAAGCCCATCACTGATGCTTTTAATTTGACTCCTAAAAGTATGCAAATTTAAAAACAAATTTTACTTCGAATAGATACCAGTACCGTTTGGCATCTGATTGCATGTAAAGACACAAAATGTTCAGTTTTACCCCATTAACCACCACAATTCAACTTTCAGGCCTATTCCTAAAAAATTAAAAAAAAACTTCCACCATTTTGCATTTAAGCTCATTGAAAAGGTCAAGAATTTTCAAAGGAAACGGGAAACCCTCTCCCTCAGACCCTTCCCCCTACCGGCAATCACTCAAAATACTGCATGTCCCCCCTCCCATCAGAGAAAATATTGTCTACTTCACTGAACCTTACCTTTATGTACTCATATATTAAGTTTACTTTACAAAAACGCCAATTGCCTTGAGTTAGATGGAGTTTGACGGCCTAGTTTCCAACCTATTGGTTCAAGTCGAGCAGGCCATGGCCTTTTTGGTTTCCCGAAAGGAAAAGCTTATGGACTCATGCAGACAAGACTTTCGCAAAACATGTGTAGGATCGTGCATTTTAGTGTTGCATTTTTGGCGTATCCATCTACTTCCTCATCATTGGCGCACAAGTACATAATTGTTCACTGTCTGAAGCCAAAGACAGGCTTCATAGAAAATTGGTTTTGATGACTCAGCCGGACGTGACCATTTATAACGTGGGCAATTGTGTGCTCTGTTTCTAGGAAAATAGTATTGTTTGCAATTGAAGAAAAGACCCGACCACTTTTTATATTATTATCTCATCGCTCCGTGAGGAGGATGAGATATTGTAGTCACTTTGCCTATTGGGCTATATATGGCAATGCCAGCTTAAATCGCAATGGTTGCCATGGTAACGGTAAATTTTCCCAGGTTACTAGTCTCGAGATCTAACCCATGGTGAGGTACCCCGGGGTGACTGAAAGTCCATGGCTGAGAGAGGGGTCAAAACCTGTCCGTGTGTGTGTGTGTTGGTGGGTGAGTGGGTGTGTGTGTGTGTGTGGGGGGGGGGGGTGTGTGTGTGTGTCCAATTTTGTTTTCTTAATATCTTGTAAACGGCTGGGCCGATTTTCTTCAAACTTGGTAGGATGGTGCCTCAGGTGGAACAATTGCATTTTGATACACAACCGGAAGTGAAGGTCAAAGGTTACAGGTCAAAGGTCAAATTCGGTGAAAATCACATTTTCTGCTATATTTCAAAAACGAAACGTTCCCCTGACACGAAACTTCACACATACGCTGATTAAACCTAGACCTACCAAAATATGTGGTTGCCATAGCAACAGATGTCAAAGGTCAAGTGGTAGAATGGACCAAAAAATTTCAAGTGATAATTTGTTCGTAAAACAACGTTTTTGTCCCTCAAACTCCTCCTAGTGGGCTGGACCGATTCTTTTCAAAATTGGTTGGTGGGTACCCCAGGGTGGAAACTTGTGTCTCCCAGACCCTCGGAAGAAAAGGTCAAAGGTCAGAGGTCAAAGGTCACATTTTGCAAAAAACACTTTTTTCCCTATTTTGTACTAAAACTTCAAAAGAAAACCTTCATTTTACATGAAACTTCACAAGTATAATAGGGTAGACTAGTTCTACCAAAATATGTAGTTTCCATGGCAACCAATGTCAAAGGTCACGTGACAGGGGGTCACATACTTTTTATTGTATTCACTTTAACTCTTAACGGACGCATCCCACAAATCTGAAAATTTAAGTGTAATAGCCTAGGCATGATACTGTAAGTTGTACCGATATGTGAGGTTGTCATGGCAACCAAGGACATATTTCACGTTACGGATTGTCAAAGGTTAAAGTGGGCATGACACGGCCACAAAAACTTTTGTGTATTGCTAAATTAGATACAGTATTTTACAAATATCATCTCACACCCCATTAAAAACCCGTACAATTCGGCATAAATGATATTCGAAGGAAAACTGCGTTCAAAATACAATTTCGAAAAATGCCGCAACACCTCGCCTGACTTTTATGACGCTGGTGGCACAAACCCTGCCCTACGGCGCGCGTCTAGATGTGGAACTAATGTAACGTTCGGTAAAGTTATGTTATCTTAGCAACCTCATGAAAACGATTGCATCACAATACAGAGTCCAACATACAGAGTGGAAGGCGCAGACCATGGTGGGGATTCGGAGCAAATCATTGGCCAATATGTTCGTGTGTTTATGCGCGCGGGTAAAAATAGTTCTGTTTTATTGCAAGAAAGACGCGGTTCGGTCTTTATAAAGAACAGCAATGAATATGTGTGGGCAGACCAAAACAAGCGCGTCCCCACTACGAGCGCGTCTTTACCGTATGAGCTGTTTGATGAAGATGTTATTGCGAATACTAAGCAGTCACCGCGCAATGCACAATTCACAATGTAGTCAGTGGCCACGCTCACTGCTATTGTAGCACCGGTGTTTGCAATTATGTATGCACTAACACGCGTTACCATGCGCATGATTCGATGATTGTGAGCTCCCTGGTACCCATTTTTGAGACGCATTCACATAAGTTTTTTCGCATTAGTTCGAATTTCAAATGGGCTGAGCCTGGCCTGTAATTGGGAATTCAAAACGTCGTTTGTCGGTATTTATGGACATAAGTTAGTAGGGAAATCATTCACTTTATGTCAAGGTGTACCCAAAGAACAGTTACCGAGGAACTTACTTTAGAAGATTTTCGGCCGACGCATTAATCTTTTCTGCGTACTGGCCTGTGGCGAATCCTAGCCCGTGGCAAGGAATAACCCAAGATATGAAACTGTGGGTGACTAACATTAGGTTAGGCGTAGGGCCTACCTATCTTACATATTAGTGCCCTGAAAACTTGGCGGTTTTGAAGCATCGCCAAAAAAGGTACGTGACAATTTCCTTGCCACGGGCTAGGATTCGCCACCGGCCAGTGCGCAGAAAAGGTTTGTGCGTCGGCCGGAAATCTTCTAACGCCTCGCGTTCAACATGGCGCACACACCTAGTTTTTTAATTGAGACGCACATGATGCGCATATCAGCGATCCGGGGCACACGTGAAGTTTGCCGTCGCGTCAAGATGGAGAATACGCTCATACAGCTAGTGCCTGAATAATAACAATTACGCACTTGTCTGAACCGTCCGCGAAAGCGTCTTACTTTTTATATCGTTGCGTTCATATCCGTATCAGTTAAGTGTAACAGTCAAGCTAGTTTTCTTTAGAGTGTTGCAAGGGGATACCAACATCTTAAAAATAAATTTGTTCCAAAATCTTAGATAGACCTACTGGATTAAAAGGGCAACCGTTACAAAGATTGGGCAGCCCTTCTCCAGTTCTTTTATAATCCGGTGTCAGAATTTAAATATCTAAATGATGTTTTTTGTTTTTGAATAAGGGGTGCGCCTATAGTTCCAAGAATTTGATTGGTCTGTGCCATATTCTTTCCCCTCGCTATCTTACGAAAAAAAAACTTCCGTCCCTTGGAACGAAAAAAAAAATCGATTCTCAAATGGACTTCAAATAGGAATTTCAAAGGATTGTGGCATGCAGCTTTAGGCGGCGCACCACCATTAATTGTTGCCATTGACTAACACACTAAACATGCTTGGTTATTCTGCCTATAATTCCTTGTCAAAGTTTTCAATGCCAGTGAGTGTACCATCAAAGCGAAGCTGACGAGTTATTTACTAATGGCACATAAGAATTCCCATAGCATGACCATTGACTTTTTGAGCTACAGGCGTATGAATAAAAAAGTAGTGATTCGCCCCCTTTGTCACTACCCAGCAAATGAGATAGGTCCGCTGACATTCCAAAGCCTCTCAGTCAGCTCAGGTGTAACCAGTTTCAACCATTTTCTCACCAAATAATCTCCAACTCAACCACTACCAAAAACATGCAACAAATCGTTCACAGCTTTCTTTAAACACGTTGAAAAATTAACCCAAACAAAATTTTTAGGGACTACGGCCAGAGGGTTCACCTTTTGCCCAAAGTCCAATTTTAGGTAATGGTGGTGCGCCCCCTTTAGTATGGTATTTTTCGTCAATGAAGTTCTACTGTAGCATAAATCAGCACAGATAAAACTTCTAGCACATAAATAGTTCAAGTTCTGTAACCAACTTGCGCACATGTTAGCAATGAGATATGCAACTCCGTGGATTGCCCTCTTGTATTAACTGTTAGTTTTGTAAACTAACACTTAATTGACATCTCCCGGTAGTATACATACTTGTGATTTTAAAACATTGCAATTCTTGCAAACCGTGTTCTTCAATATATTTCACTTACATGAAACAGTTTTAGGCTTCTTCGAGGCTTTCTACTAAAAGTGCGCATGAAACGGCCAAAGTAAGTTTCTGAGTAAATGTTCTTTGGGTACACCTTGACATTAAGTGAATGTTTTCCCTACTAAATTATGTCCATAAATACCGAAATACGACGTTCTGAATTCCTTATTACAGGCCAGGCCCAGCCCATTTGAAATCCGAAACCGAAAAAAATGTACGGTAAGCGCGTCTCAAGATGGTGACGTCATTGGAGGCAAGGTTAGCAACACTACCAGGCAGGTCACAGTCATGTGCATGGTAGCGCGTGTTAGTGAGTACACCATTGCGCGCAAACACCGGTGCTGCGACAGCAGCGAGCGTGGCCTCTGACTACTGTACATTGTGAATTGTGCACTGCGCGGTGACATTCGCAATAGCACCTTAAAGGGAAGGTTTAAGCAAAAATTTAATTTTCATATGTGAAAGAGGAACCAAATCTACACAGTGTGGTGAAAGTTTCATTCAAATCGGACATGTATTTCTTGACATACTGGAAAATGAAGTCAGTAGATATATATTTGTGTTCAAAAGTGAGTTTCAGGGCAGCAGAGCTTTTATCACTTTCTCACATTTACAAGGAATACTTTGTTTCACTTTGTTTTATCAGACTATTTTGTTGACCTTGAAGTTAATAAGAATAGGATTTCCCTGTGGAGGACGCAAAGTTTGTGAAGTTCTCATGCCACTTATGCAATCACATTTTAATAATGAGTGATTGTTGAGTAGAAAATCAAGTCTGAAGTTTAAAGATGAACAAAAGACTGTGCTCTAATGTGGGGATTTGATGTCATATGTGCTTCCTTCAAGTTCACAGTGAAAATGAGACAAGTTTACATGCTCAAATCTTGAGAACCACACATCGGATTTTAATGCAAATTTCACCAAAATGCTTAGGATGAGTACCCCTCTAACATACCAAATCCCGTTGTGACCTTAAACCCTTCTTTTAACCAAACAGCTCATACAGTAAAGACGCGCTCATAGTGGGGACGCCCTTGTTGTGAACTGTTCGTACATGTTCATAGCTGTTCTGTATAGCGCCGAGCCGTGTCTTTCTTCCATCAGTAATTTGTCATTTCTCTCGAAAGTGATCGAGAAATTGGTCCTACAACAGTATAATAATCATATCATGACTCATACTCTTCTGCCAGATTATCAATCTGCATACCGCCAAAACTACAGTTGCGAAACCGCTCTTGTCAAATTGTTCAATGACGCTCTCCGGTCAATGGAGAAACAAGACGAACGTCTAGACGAGTTGCGGTGCCGACAAACCAAGTCGTCTTGTACTTTAAAGGTGACTTTATATTTTAGGGGGACAAAAATACCATTCCAAAATACTTGTATTGTGTTTTGCCCAATAGCAGAGTTAAGTTCCACACTTGTAATCCAGGAACATTGTTCATTCACTTTAGAAATGTGGTTGAGGTGGAACGTGTAACACACCAAAGAAATACTCGATTGCCGGTATAATGAGGTTTGCTCATTTGGAACTCATAGTTGACAGTAAATCAGGAAAAGATGATACAGCAGTTGATTTAGAACTGTAGAAAGAGTAAAACGTCACATCAGATAACATTTCAAACGTCCTTTACAAGCTGTTGCTTACGGTGCATTCAATATAAGGTATCCCTAATGTCCCGGCTTCTTAGTAACTCCTTGTACAGCATGAGGGTTTCTGATAAAAGATGATAAAGCGCCAAAGGCTCAAGACAGACCATTCGACCAAACAGACGTTAGTCAAAATTGTATTTTAATTAGTGCAGTTAATAAGGAAAAACATGCCATTTGTTTAGCTGTTTAGTGAATACAGGTGGAGTACACTGTTATGACGTAATGTTGGAAACGATAATGAGTCTGTATATACATGACAGTAACGTTGTAGTTACTTGGTTGAAGATGGATTTATGTTAATGAACAAAAGGAAAAAAATTCCAATGTTGAACATAAAGAATTGTTAAAGATTAATGGTTTTTAAAAAGTTCTGTACGCTCCGCACCAAGTTTACTCTCAGCTTTCCTAATAAAAAACTTGTTGTAAGTAACATGTAATAACAAGTTAACGAGAATCAAAAGAAATGTCTATATCTCAGATTTACCATAATCTTTACAAATGATGAAATAAAATTTAAAAAAATATAAAACAGCGAACTAAAAATTCCTTTGTCAGCGTTACTTACACCTACATTCTCTCAACATAAATGTTAATATGATGATATTTCACTCTAGCCTTAGGACTATTAATTGTCACTGTTTCTCCAATTTATATTAATCCCGCACACATACGTCAGTACTAACCCTCCGCCAGTAACTTCTTAGTTCAGTAATGTATAAACACTTGAACGACGTTGACCTCCACAAATCAGAGAACCGAATCAATCACTTACAAATCATAAAAGATAAATTGCAACATCTATACGTCCCTTCATGAAACCCGAATACCAAAAATATGGATGTCCCTAGTTTATAACTATTAGCGGCTTTCTGTCATCACATCATTAAACAGTCTCGCTTCTTCCTACACTCTATATCAAGAACTTGTTGTCGCCTTTCTGGCAGTGACTTCTTACTACGGAACAAAACCGTTGCCATTGCACTATATAATAATTGTTTTAATAATTTCCATGCATTTCTTTTTCTTATAAAAATAATAACATAGCAAGTTTATGTATGGCCATGACTCGCAACTGATCAAACGATGACCTAAAATATGTAAAAGCAATAAGAAAGCCAGGTCCATGAATAAGACTGCACAGTAAAAAACTCCATAAAAGACAAATTTCATCATTCCAACCACTCATATGCAATAGCTCAACAAATCACTTTCAAAGAAAAAACGCACTTCATGAAAAATAAACGTTTCGCTGATAACACCACAGCCAGTGACATAACAAAAAAGAGCGTAACTAGCTTATAAATAAGTGTCTTGCTACTTTACCATTTACGAAATGAACCACCTGGCTAAAAATTTGCAATTGCGAATTTTCTTGTACCTGTTCAAAACTTCGTTGTGTAAACTAACAATCTAAACCCTCTACAAACGGTCCAAACTTAATGTTTACGTTCGTTTAACATAAATATAAAAAAATGATAAGGCAATCATTTTTAATTGTTTTACAGTGACGTAAATCCCGGAGAAGGCAAGGGATGTCTTTGCTTCCTCAATTAAAAAAAGGAAAGCCAAACTGTCATATGGCCCCCTCAAAATTTTAAATAACCATTTCAAAATCAACACATTTCTGACAAGAGATGAACTATCCATGGCCTTTAAAAAGACCAAATCAGTTGGTTTTCAAGGGCTTCTCCCCAACAGAAGACCCAAAGCAGTCCCTGCATGATTGTGCAAAACCTTCATTCATGCAGACCTCTTCCCAATATCTCAAACAGATCACCGCCCAGCGTAGTAAAAAATGGTTGCTCTCATCACATACAAATATAAAACGAGATATGAATGAACATGTTAAAACCCTACCGTGACTACTCTTTACATTAAACTATGTGTTCATGTTAACACTTCTTCATCTTATGATGTGCTCTTCTCCCTAAATGTATAAACATCCCCAAGAACATTCCCTCTGAATTTGGTTTTTTAAGCTTTCTTCTTTAGTGGAGCTTCTGAGCAATGGCAACTCGTGGTGTAAATATGTGGAGGGGTACATAATGAACTTACAATGACTTGTCTTAAATAAAGATGATCATCTTCCCTGTAACCAATAATGCCAAACACCGAAAAAAAAAAACAATTACCACCCACAACAACGAAAAAATAAAATGTACATGTAGATCTTTCGGAACGTATAAATAATACATCACGATCGTCATGTTCCCTACTTTCCCCATAATCACACCTTTGACTCTTTTCATATCCACTAGAGCCCTTTTTTGTTTGATCCCAACTCTCACATCATCATTTTTCTCCCCTTCGTAACTTTTATCTTGAAATTCACCCCCTACTTTCCTTTTCTTTGTTGCCAACCTTTCCTTTCTACAAAAAAATCTTTGAACGGCCCTTCTTGGGCATTGTTATATTCTCCACATAATTTTAAACTTCAATAACAAATTTACCATAACCAGACACCTTGATATAACACAAATATTAATACTCGCCAACTCATACAAATAATATTTACCTACCAATAACAATGTTTCCCTCCAACAGAAACTTACTTTATGAAAAAACAGTGAACAAAACTCCTCTAAACTATCAAACTTTTTACTCCACAGCAACCCCGACCATGTCACTTGAAAAGAATAAACCTCTACAAAGAAATCCTCATATAAATACTCAAAATTCACTTAACACCTCGATGAATTAAAAAAAACAACCAAAATGATGGCGCTGTGTTAAATTAAACAACATTATTCCCCAGACTACACACGGACCTGGTTTTTCCGCAAGATTGTTACTAAAAATAGAACACGTTTGCAAATTTTACGTGAAAAAACCCCCAATTTTACACTCTTACGAAAATCATATTTCCACCAAAACTTAAAAACACGAAAGAGAAGTACCATCCCTACAAATTGCCCTAAACCGTATTTCGATACCACAAAGCATCTAGAAGAAGATAGAAATAAAGTGCCGGAAAAGTCAGAAATTGACATAGCGATAGTAACTGCATTAGTTGCGGTTGCCTGCAAGGCAGGCACCGCAACTAAAAACGGGTAACTACACTATGTGCAATTGATCTTAGCGCAGCGTTCGACACCGTTGACCATGATGTTTTGCTGACACTGTTGAAAAATCGATTCGGCATCTCTGGCAACGTTTTCTCATGGTTCCGAGCATACCTCAGACCAAGGCAATTCCGAGTGCGTGTTGGTGAGACATACTCCGAACCTCGTGCGGTGGATAATTTTGTGCCGCAGGGTTCGGTGGTCGGTCCGCAATTATTTTCAGCGTATGCTAGCACATTAGGTGATGTCGTCATGTCGGGGAATAACATCAGCCTATATGGGTTTGATCACGTCTTGAGTGATGAAATTGATTTGAATGATCCACTTGCAGAAAGAAGAAGTATCTCCGGTTTAGAGAAGTGCCTAAACTGTGTAAAAGAATGGATGGACTGTAACAGACTACAATGACAAAACAGAGTTTATTATTTTAGGGTCAAAAGTTCAAATTTCTAAATGTATTACAAAAGATCTGAATGTAAATGGAACACATGTTAAGAGAAGTGGGCGTATTAAATATCTTGGGGCGCATATTGATGAAAACTTATCTCTGAAAGAACACATAACTATCAAAGCACGAATTGCATCACTTAATCTTCATCCAATTTGCATTATTAGAAATTATTTAGATCATGATACCTGTCGTACTATTGTACATGCTCTTGTCATCTCACACTTAGATTACGCTAATGCAATATAAACGGGATTACTGGCATGTGATATAAACACATTACTACGTGTTCAAAATAGTGCCGCCAAATTAGTACTTCGCGGGGGTAAATTCGCCAGTGCTAAGGACTGTTTAAAATCTTTGCACTGGCTTCCAATTAATCAACGTATTAAGCATAAGGTACTATCTTTGGTATTCAAATCTCTCAATGGTGACCCTCCACAGTACTTAAAGAATTTACTGCGTGAAGTCTCTGAATCAAAGTACAGATTACGATCTAGAAACCAGAAGTCAGTGTCCATTACTGTGCCCTCCACACGTAATTCCACATTTGCTGACAGATCTTTCTCCGTTTATGGTCCTAAGTTGTAGAATGCCCTTCCAGACAGCATTAAACGTTGTTCAAGTATTTCAATATTTAAAGCTAGGTTGAAAACGCACCTGTTTAAGGAAGCATTTGCTACTTAGTAAATTCTCTTTTTATTGTAAAGCGCCTGGACGAGTATTGTGATGCAATCGTTTTCATGAAGTTGATAAGATAAATTTACAGAGCGTTACATTATAGTTCCACCTCTAGATGCGCGTTCTTAAATAGGGCGGGGTTCGTTCCGCCAATTGCGTCATTAAAGTCAGGTGACCTGTACGTTGCTGCATTTTTCGAAATTGGATTTTGAATGTGTTCCTTCAGATATCATTTATGCCGAAATGTACAGGTTTTAATGGAATGTGAGATGATATTTGTAAAATACTGTATCGAATCTTGCAATACACAAAAGTCTTTGTGGCCGTGTCATGCTCACTTTAAGGACATTTGAACATTAAGCACAACGACTGGTTAGAAATTCATTGACTAACTGATTGGTCAGTTTCCTGCGGTACCTTAACAAGCGCACATCTATGCCTACGTTTACATTCTTGCGCACTTACAACATAAAGTCAGCTACTGCGTTCTTTTTCCTAGCACGCGGAAGAACGCGTCAATTACTTCGGATTCAACACGAAGTAATGCATTTTTCGCGTACAGAACTTGCTTTGAAAATGCATGGACGCTGACATTTCGCCACAATGGCATTTTGCTATGAATATATACGTAATTGTCCACGTAGATCACCGAATAGAACTGTGCGCATGTCCAATCAATACTTCCGCCCCTCCGACTGAGCCTCCGCGATGAGGAGTCAGCGCGTAGGGATGGGAGTTTGGTATCTACGTCTATAATTTATTTCGTTGGTGACACCGACTATATCCCTCCCACTTTCAAACACGGGTCGCCGCCCATGTAAACAGATGTACCACAAGGGCGGGTAGCTACAATTAAACCAAAACCAAAAAAAAAAAAAAAAAAAAATCAATACATGTGAATTATCTTAAAAGGGTTCATAATACAACTTTTCTTGGGGTAATTATTGACTCTGGGTTAACATGGAATGATCACGTTAAAGCTATATCAACTAAAATCGCCCGAGGTGTTGGAATTCTTTTTAAGATAAAGCATTTTCTACCTAAACAAGTTCTGCGTTCTTTATACTTTACTCTTATTCATCCCCACCTAACCTATTGTGTGACTGTATGGTCAGGTACCTCATCCTCTAATGTTAAGAAACTTTTTACCCTCCAAAAGAAAGCAGTCCGTCACATCTGTTTCGCTTCTTTTCATGATCACACCAGTAAGCTCTTTGCTTCTCTCAATATTCTAAAATTCCCTGATCTAATTCATGTTCACATTGCTATGTTTGCGTACTGTTCTGTTAATAGTTACAACCCTCCTGTTTTTAATAATTATTTTACACCCAATAAGGACGTTCATAACTATAGTACTAGGCAAGCCTGTGACGTGCATAAATCTCGACCCCGTACAAATATTTTCAAACAGTGCTTACGTTACCGAGCTAATACAATTTGGAATTCTCTGTCAAATGCTATAAAACATCATCCTTCACCTTATTCATTTAAACACAATCTTAGTAATCATTGTTTTAAGAGCTATTGTTAAAGATGCTTAGGTATGTTTTAAATAGTTGCACAATGTTGTTTCGCTATTTACTTGTATTCGGTTAATGACATTTCTTTTCTTTAAGTTTTTTTTCTTAATTATTGTTTTGCTTTTTGGGGAGTGGATCTTCTCGTTAAGCCTTTGGGCTTTTGAGACTACTTCCTTTCTCTTTTGTCAATTGTAAAGAATCTAAGTTTGTTCTGTTTTGTATTTTTTATGGAAAAGAGAAAAAACAAATAAACGAAACGAAACGAAAACATCCAGACAGAAGTCCCGAAATAATGTGCGGAGCAAAACAATTTGAACGTGAGAAGATTTGGGGTTTTGCTTACAAAAAACTGAAAATATTTGGCAACGGCCTTTGTTAAGAAAGTTGAAGGACTTGTTCTCAGTTCTCACACCAAATTCCTATTTTCTCACCTAACTTATCCGTAGTCCTTCACAAAACTGTCTTGTCTTTTTCCTTCAAGTTGTGCAGATGCAAACCCTTTTACACTTTACACTGTTATAGAATATGAAGATTAAGTGGCAAGAGAACTTTAAAAACTTTGCACTCCTCACAAGGAAGTCATATTTATAATTTCATTAACATCAAGGTCAACACAACTGAAAAAAAAAAAAAAAAAAAAAACAGTCTGAAAAACAAAGGAAAGCAAAGTATTCTTTATCATTGTCAAGAAGTAATACGACATTTGCTGCTTTTGCTATTTATGATGTCAGAGGAATATATTCTGAGCATTCCGGTGAAATTTGTATTCAATCTCATGTTCAGTTCTCGAGACATGAGCAGTTGAAGTTGACACATTTTTTTATATAAAAGTGAACTTGAGACAAGCAGGGTTGATGTCATGGATTCAAATTTGTTGGCCAATGTTGGCCAATGGGGGGGAGGCTAGGCTGACTTTAGCGGGCCCCGCACTTTTTTGCTGTGGGCATTTTGGGCCGCCTTAAACTGCATTTATTTTATTGGACTTATTAGGTCGCTTTGATGATTAGCCCCGCGCTTCAAAATTGGCTCCGCGGCCTCTGTATTAGTTTGACCTAGAATTAAGTAGCAATGCTGTTTTGTTGAATTAAGTTTTGGTAAATTATACACATAGGCCAACACTGTGAATCAATGACATCACGCCTGCTTGCTTCAGTTTATTGCATTTTCAAAATTGGCCACATTCAATTGCTAATATCTTGAGAACCACTGAAAAACGCCATGGGAAATTTATGAAACTTTCAGCAGAATGCTTAGAATATGTCCCTCTTGCTATAGGCTACCAAAAATAAATTTGGATATGGACTATTCTTTTAAAAACTTTTTTTTTTTCTCCTGAAAAATATACTTGGGTGAAAATCAAAGCAAGTTTGTGACATAATCCCTTGCACTATGTGATGTTGTGTCTGAATCAGTGGCGTCGCCAAGGGGGGGGGGGGGGGGGGGGCACGGGCCCACCTGAAAAATCGTGTGCCCCCCGTGTCCCCCCCCCCCAACTGAGATTTGAGATTTTCAAAAAAAATATGTCTTGTGTAGTCAGAGTGTGACTATGAATTTTTTAGGATGCGATTCCTCTGTTGAAAAGAAAAGGCAGTAAATTTTCATGTTTTCCAATTGAAAATATCGCAAAAACCTTGGAAATGCCATTTCCGGCTATCTGAGGGGTTACGTTTTTTAAAATTTTCTTCACACTTCCGACTACGTCAATTGGAGGTGGCGCACAGCTCAGGTAACTCTTCAAGCAGGATTAAGCCTACATTTTTCCTTCAGAGGATCACATCTAATTGCCCATCAACTGCCTTTGTTTCTCTTTACAGTCACGGTGCAGCTCACCTTCCTCAAATTGTCAGCCTGATACGCTCTTGAGAGTAGTTTCACTAACGTTTGTGTTGTTATCAAAAATAAAATCTTACTCGAAATTGCCCTGTAAGTAATTTTTTAGGCCTGTGTAAAAACAACCCTTTTAAAAAACAACTTTAAAACCTTACAAACACGCTAAAGACCCAGGAGCTTCCAGGGGCCTCGCCCCCTGGACCCCCACCAAAACTCACATTGAAGTGCCCATCAAATTTTTTCTCTATAGATCATCTTCTCCATTTTCGAAATGTCAGCCGGATCCGCTCTTGATAGTTGAATCAGTGGTTTTTTACCGAAAGTCTCACTTGAAAATTACCCAGGAGGTAACTTTTACACCAGCGTTAAGTCAATAAAATTACCCTTAAATAACGTCTTTAATACCTCAAAAACACGTTAAAACCCAGGAGCTTCCAGGGGCTTCGCCCCCTGGACCCCCACCAAAATTCACTTTGAAGTGCCCATCAACTTTTTTCTCTACAGATCATCTACCCCATTTTTAAAATTTCAGCCGGATCGATCCGCTCTTGATAGTTGAATCAGTGTTTGTTTTTTTTTACCGAGGGGCATACTTGAAGTTACCCTAGAGGTAAATTTTAGACCAGTGTTAAGTCAATAAAACCTCACAAACTCGCTAAAGGCCAGAAGCTTCCGGGGGCTTCGCCCCCTGGACCCCCACCAAAACTCACATTGAAGTGCCCATCAAATTTTTTCTCTATAGATCATCTTCTCCATTTTCGAAATGTCAGCCGGATCCGCTCTTGATAGTTGAATCAGTGGGGTTTTTTTTTTACCGAGGGGCATACTTGAAGTTAACCTAGAGGTAAATTTTAGACCAGTGTTAAGTCAATAAAACCTCACAAACTCGCTAAAGGCCAGGAGCTTCCGGGGGCTTCGCCCCCTGGACCCCCACCGGGGCTTTGTCCCTGGACCCCACCCGTTGAGCCTCGCGCTTCGCGCTCGGTAGCGCGCCTCCGGCGCCATGAGTGGAGCCTGTATGCCCCCCACAAAATCGTTTTTCCCCCTCAGTGCCCCCCTAGAATGAAATGTCTGATGACGCCACTGGTCTGAATGCGCTCGATGAACTGAACGAAAAGACTTCGTCCTCTCCGCGGCTGCCTCATTTGTCAATGAATCTTTTTCGAGCTGGGAACATTTGATTGAGTGATCTGCTATATACCTCAGATAGCCACATGTACAGTACTTACGTCAAACTGTTTACATCCAATCTCTGACCCTGATCGATCAATTGTAGCCTAGGCTTAGCTAATCCTAACTGGTTACTAATTTAGTAGCATGTCAACCATCAAGGTAACTTCCGAAATTTATCCTCTAGCATTCATTGACTATAATTTAGCACTGAGGTCTAATGTTATTGTTAGGCCCAGCTTATGGACTCTGTTCTGTATGGACGGTCGCATAATTGCTACATATACATATAAGCCCTAGCCTATATAGTGTTTGGTACATAGATGTGTATAGTGAGTATAATAATAATGAGTAAAATAACCAAATAAGATAGGTGGTGCACTCAGCACGAGGTAAATTTTGTTGTTTTGAAGAAGTGTCGTTTCTCAAATGTGAAACATACACCTAACAGTATACGGATGCAGTTAGGAAACGCTTGAAGAATAATCTTATTTAGGCCTAGGTACAGTATGCATAAAACAGCAATAGATTATACTTAGAAACAAAATGCTGGATGGGTTCAAAGCAATTAGTTTTTTTTACAGTAACATTGTTACAGTAATAGCTAGAGATTTGTGGTAGTGCCCCAAACTAGGGGTTGCCACCAATTTTGGGGTCTCTAGTACATACTGTGCACCATATACTTGGACATGCATTGCAAATGTATGATGACCATGTATGCATCATGTACATGTATACTGTACGCATGCCTACAGAGTGCTATGTGGCAATGTAGGTATGTGCACAGAAAATCCTGGCATACGAGCACAAAAACCTTGGCATACCTTTGGCATGGGCTTTTCATGGAATGCACCCTGGTCTAGTGCCCTTCATACAGGTAATCTGCTTCAGTGAATTGTTTAAACTTTGAACAACATGCCAAGAATAAATTTGAGATTAAAATTGAAATTTAACTGTTTTTGGTTCTCTTGCCACAGCTGTTGCCTATCATGCCTATGTGACCATGATCATTTTGCATCCATATATAAATTCACACTTGACATCAGGGTTTACCCTAAGCTGCCATGAGGTGATTTTGACACAATGGATCACTTTGACACATTTATGTTTGTGGGGAAAAATGAAAAAGGGGTTTACAGTAAATTTTTCCCACCATTCTTTGATGTGAGTATAGTTCCACAAAACTGAAATTTGCAACAAGTTAAATTTTCTCATACTGAGTTTATTGATCCAATGTATAAGTTCTTGAAGGAAACAGTGCTTGGCGTTAGCATAGAACACTTGCCCTGAATTCAACTTTTACTACTTTGTGCGGACAAGATTAGTGTGTTTGTTTGGTCAGGGAGTTGTTATTTGGATAACTGCTCCCTGGCTTGGTCAAGTTCTGTAAAGCTGGTGTAGATCTAGTAGGTCACTGGGTACTTTTCTCCTATGCCATCTGCAAGTCTACATCATTCCAATTATTCATTCATGCCTTATTTTCCATTTTTAAAAAAATTCTTTACTATTTTGCAAGTTGTGTTTATACGTCATCATTAAAACTATACGTATTAATTAAATGTAATTAAATATTCTAATTAAAGACAGACACTTATTTTCTTCTGCAGGTTGGAATAATAGGTGGGACTGGCCTTGATAATCCCGACATTTTGGTTGAAAGAACTGAAGATAGAGTAATAACTGCATATGGTGAGGTAATGTCTACAGTAGATATAACAATTACAGGATCTTTATTTCCTTTACAATTACACGTCAGGATCCAGGTATTCGTGTTAAATGTTCTTAGCATCACTTAAAACATAACTTCTTCAACACCTTAAAACAGTCGGTGAATACTTTTATTTGACAGAAATGTTGTTATAATTTTTATCATTTATTTTAATATTTGGCATGTTCTTTGCTAAACACTAGGCATACTCTTGTAGGCAAAGGAAATGTTTAAGTCATTTTCCTTATAATTTGAAGAGCAAGATTTCTCAGAAATAAGAGATAAATTTTATGATGTGGTTAACAATGGTTTGGGTTAATTTTTTTTAAACAGTGTGTTCTAATGATACCACGTACAGTATGTCTCTAATGTTATGATTTTGTGACAGCACAAGCTGGTTTTTATGATTGCTGGACATCCAAAAAGTTATGATTATCTTCATTTTCATTCAACACAATTTTCGTAATTGTCTTTTGGAACAGTTAATGTGAAACATTTAATTGAGATTTGGTACTTTTGTAAGCATTGCAAGTAAAATTGTTCATTTGTAGGCTTGAACTGTGGTAAATTACAAAAAATAAGACTCTTTGTTGATCCTGTAGAACTAGACAAAAAACATAAAGAATATTTTCTAGAAGTATTCAAAGTTTTTAAAAAAGGTAAAGCAGGATGTGGTTCTGTAGAAGTGTTTAAGTTCCAAGTTCAATTTATTCTCTATAACTTCCCAATATGGGGTATAAGAGACTGATAGAAGAATATAACAATCAAAGTAAACACGATTAAATAGGAAGATTAAGACAAAAAAAAGGAAAAAAGGTGAAAAAAGGAATAGAAGAGGGCATGGCACATACAGACCCAGTACTCACAGTAATTCAAGAAAGTCATGAGAGTGCATGAGTTATGTTTAATGTCCTATAAACATATTCTCACACAGCCATCAGATTCCTTGGTTTCTGGAAAAATTGGGAATGTGGACTGTGTTTTACTGGCAAGGTTAGTCCTTTTTTCCTTCATATTTTCATTTAGAAACTTTGGCAGAGGAGTTTCATACTAGACTTTGTCATCAGTGCCAATGGCAGTGTTTGGGATTAATGCATGATTCATACTGTGCCAGTCTGAACTTTATAACTGATAATCACCATCGTCAGAGTCAAGTATTAATTAAGCTTTTCTCTCTTAATCACATTTTTATTTTGCAAGACAAATAATAAATGCGCATACTGTACACATTCTAATAAATTCTGGTAAAAAATGTTTGAAATTTTCTAAAAATTGGGGCCTGTTTTAAATACATGAATGTGTGGAACTGCTTATTGTGTACTTTCTGTTTTCTGATGTAATGATACTGTAAGTCTTCTTGACTGTCGGTCTCAGAACTGTTGTAAGGAAAGGGTTTGGGATTAGGGTGAGAGGAAAAAGGTCACCAGTGTTGGAAGGTGTAACATAGATAAAGATGTTATTGTTGATGGATATGGTTAAAATTGTAAATTAATATGCATATTCTTCATACTTTCAGGCATAATAGACAGCATGGTGTAAGCCCCACTTTTATCAACTATCGGGCAAATGTTATGGCCCTGAAAGAGATGGGATGTACCCACCTGGTTGTCACCACTGCTTGCGGGTCTCTACAGGAGAACATTCACCCTGGTGAAATTGTCATCCTTGATCAGTTTATTGATAGGACATACAGAAGAGAGAGCAGTTTCTACGATGGCCAGGATGGTCACTTAGCGGGTGTCTGTCATGTTGCCATGGGACATCCATTCTGTGAACCACTGAGAAAGGTATAAATCAATTCACGCTGTGTGGCACCTACCAAAGTAATGTAACATTACCCTTAACCCTAGCAAAATGAGATGAGATACCGGATAAATTATTCTCTCGTTCTGTATCACATAGTTATAAAAAAAATTGTCGTTAGTTTGACTCCTGGTCAAATTCTTTTGAATATTTAACTTTCCATTTTTCTTCAATTGCCAAAAAATACTCAATCATACAAGACCTAAAGAATAATTGACATTTTTAACAGGTGTCCGTTTCCGCTCTGCATAGACTAGCTCAAGTACAGTCTCCAAGAGTGCATTTCACTGCAAGTGCTGAGGGTGTAAAGATTGTGCAATAAAGGTCACAAATGTGAGGTCTGTTTCCCAACTGGTAATTGTTGTGTTTTGCTTTGAAAATAACTGTTCTTCTATGGTGTCTCCCCTCACATTAAATAAGTCTTACATTTTCATTGTATTTGACAGCTTCTGGTTGAGACAGTTAAATCCCTAAACATTACCTGTCATGACAAAGGTACAGTTGTAACAATTGAAGGACCAAGGTTTTCAACAAGAGCAGAGAGTAAGTTGTTTAAATCTTGGGGTGCTGATGTCATCAACATGACCACAGTACCAGAGGTTGTGTTAGCCAATGAGCTTGGTCTTCCCTATGCTGCCATTGCCATGCCCACAGACTACGACAGCTGGAAAGAAGATGAGGACCATGTAAGTTGATTTCTATATGAACTGTTGGATTTCTTAGAAGTGATTGTTCCCCATTGCATTGTGGTTCCATGGTGATGTCATCGCAGAACCTCTGTATTGGTTCCCACCAATCAGATAACACCCATGAATTTTTTGTAACGAAACCCAAAAATGGGCCATGGTGAAAAATGGTGGAGCCCACCAATGGCATCCCTGGAATTCTAAAATCCTTCAGCTTGTTTGTAAGAGTTTGAAAATCTGGAATAGATTTGAAGCAGCAACTTTACACCCATTTACAAAATCAATTGGCAAGTTGATAATGTTCTCAATGGTTAAATTCTTTTCCTAGCATTTAGCTTGATAAAACTGAAAAGAAAAGTCATATTAAAGCTTTAGTATGTTCACAAAATTGACAAAGTAAGCATGTAATATATGATGAATTGGGCAAAATGTTTCAGTGTGTTTCTTTGTACTTTTTTGTGGATGGTTGTTAATATTTACTTCATCATGTAATGCGGTAAAACTTTTATGATTCTCTTTGTTCTTTTTTTTTAGGTAGATGTTGCTTTAGTCAGACAAACACTTAAGAAGAATAGTGAGAATGCTGTGAAGATACTGAAAGCTTTCATTCCAAAACTAGCAGCAGCTGACTGGCAACCAACAGTGAATAGTTGGAAGGTAATTTAGTCAGAGAGGCCAAGGAGGGGGTGGGGCGGGGGATGACTTCCACACCCAACTTTTATAGACTACAAATGTTATTATGACAAACAGTAGGTAACACAAATGTCCCTATTTACCATTAAACTGAAAAATAATGGTTCTAGTTTTGTTACTAGCTTTGTAAGAGAAAGTGTGTTTGAAACAGTAGAGGAGATAGAAGTATATAAGAGGAGGATACATGCAACTCATTTCCAGAGGAACTAGTGCTGGTTGGTAAAGTTGTAATTAACATAGGTTAATTGATATAGGTCAATCCTGGGGGCACGGGGGGGGGGGGGGGAATTGCCCCACCAATGATAATAATGGGGTCAAACATATCATTTCCACTCTCCCCCACCAATAATTCAGAAAGATTGGAAGAAACAACAGTAAGAATAAACAAAATATAACATTGTGGTATTCAGATGACTTGAGGACTTCGAGAAAATATCCTTTTGTTCATATTAAAGCAATACTAACAATGCAGCATTTATAATGCAGCCTCCATCTGTTTTGTGTGTATCAATGAAAGTGTGAGTGTGTGTTTGTTTGTGTGTGTATTACTTGTGTGCTCACATTTGTGTGGGTGGATTGCTTACAGAATTGTCAGGACACAGTGTAGGGTTCTGTCCATTTGAAAATCTTTGCCCTCCCCCCACCCCAATCCATTAACCAGATCAATGCCCCTGACATTCAGGTAACTTGCAGTCCTGGTTTAACTGGCTAGGGCCAACCAGTGTACCTAGTGGCAACCTTGATCACATGTCATAGTTCACATGTGTGCTATAATGTATTATATATGACATTCTTGTCAAGTCATATTTAAGTTCATATCACTATGACTTATGCCTATGCAGATCATGTATGCACATTTGTCATGAGTGCTTCTTCATATTTAATACCAAGGCTGGATTGGGAAAACTGGTATCATGGACTAATGGCAAAGTGGGAGGTGACTCTTTTACTTTAGCTTCCAAACTTCTCGTATCCCAGGCCCTGAATTTTGAGGTGTGCCAGTACTATCACACAGTGTCACTCACCTCAAATCTTTGCTAGGTGTGTGATCTTTCACACACCTAAATGAATAATTTTAGCTCATATAAATTTAATATTAAGTTTTAATAAAACAGCACACCTACCACACTCCCTAACATCCTGAGGAGTGTGATTTGAAGCACACCTCTAAATTCTAGAACTCAAGGTCTGATATCTATGGTGACAGATTGGTCAGAGCACATATGCTGCTCATTAAAGCAGTGGCAAATGTACAGTATCTATTTTGACCCAGGTGTTTAGTCTAGTCATAGAAGATTTACCTCTCACCTGTAAGGTCTGGGTTCAATTTCCTGACTAAGTCATACTAAGAATTTACAAAATGGAACCTTCTACTTTTTTTGACCCAGGTGTTTAGTCTAGTCTTAGAAGATTTACCTCTCACCTGTAAGGTCTGGGTTCGATTTCCTGACTAAGTCATACTAAGAATTTACAAAATGGAACCTTCTACTTTTTTTTTTTTTTTTTTGGGGGGGGGGGAATGCTCTACATATGTAATGGAAAATAATCCAGTGCCACTCCTAAAAAGTTTTGGGTGCTGCTAGGTTTAACCAGAAGGTCAGAAGTGGAAGTCATAAAGCTCAAACCAACCAAATCTATTTTCATCTGTTCCAGATGAATTTCTTCATTCTTCAGTATTGCACAGTGTAACATTTTCTGGGCTAAAATCTTTCTCTCCATGTCTCATTTACTTTAGCCCTATTACTTGAGTTGGTTGCACACTTGACACTTGACAGTAATCTAAGCTGAAGACAAGTGGTCAAGACAGCAAAACAAAAATAACTACTGGCAAACAGAAATGCTGAAGGAGGAAAGTGACCTCCACTTAAGCTTGTTGTAATAGCAATACATTCCACAGCTTTGAAGGAAGCACATGAGAAAGAACCTTGGAGAGCATTTATCATATTTTCATAATGCCATTGAATAAAGGTTGAAAAGACTAAGGATAACTGCTAAGTAAAATGTGTTATGTAGATTGAACTGAACAGGAAATAAATTCTCCTCTCCTCTCCTCACTTTCCTCCTTACAAAGCAGCTGTGGTATTGTACAGTATGACACATGGAGCTTCCTTATTACATTGATCCCAAAACGTTTACACCGCGGTGTAAAGTGGTGACTTTTGAGCACACCTACTACAGCCTGTTAGGGTTTCTGCAGTATAGGAAAACCATACAAGTCCTGTCAATGTCATGGGAATTTTCATAAAGTGACATTGTTCCATTGTCACTCATAATATCAAACTATATTCTGAAATTTATTGTATTAACAAAATTTGTTATGTTCTTCACCTCAATTTGTGCTGTACTGGTGTTGATAACTTTATTGTAATACATAAAGAAAAATGAAGGTCTGGAAATAATTAAGTTGTTTTGGAAAAGTTCCAAACATCAACTTTATAGAAAGTGAAGAAAATCTGGGATATGTTTTAATGATTAAAAACGTTTTTGACTCATGGATACTGGTATAATAAATGTTCTTTACTGTACACACAGGTGATGTGTGAGATTTGATAAAATAAACTACTATAGAAAGTCAGCCAAGTAGAAGGCTCTTTTTAACATACATACTTGGGGAGGGGTGAAGTTCAGCTATTGGTGGCTATCTGCTTAGATTTTAGTTTTTGTTTTATCCCCTTCTCTCTTCAGTATAATATTCTTGAAAAGTATTTGTACTAATATAAATGGAATATTACAATTTTCAAGCAAAAGTGAAATCTTTTACCATAATAGCATTTTTTTTTTAAGTACAACTTTTGCTTTAGTGTTGCAATGATCCTTTAAAAGGATTTCTCCTCTTTTAACAGGAAAAAGCTGAGAAAGCAGTTTTCTGAAGCCACTGGAACCTCTCTGTGTTCACAGTGGCAACATCAGTGGTGATGGCAAGAATTCTGATTGGTGGCAGATAAAGCATGATGGTAGATGGCAACTGTGGCAGCGACTCTAATGGTGATACTGCTTGCTTGAAAATTAATGTCTTTGAAAAGATAGATACTAACCTTATATTACACTTAAAAATATCTTAAAGAGGTTTCATTTTGTATGCATATAATATATACCAGGAATTCTCGGTGAATGTATGTCCTTCTATAAAATCATATGAAATATGAATCTGTTTTCTTTTTTGTTTAGTTACTTCTTAAATTCTTGAAAGAAATGGCAACACATTTACGTAATGTACTGGAGAAGATGAAGGGGTAATGTAGATGCTAACTTTCAGAAACGTTGGCACGTCAAGGTAGTGTGCTCTTTATTGCAAAGGAGAGATGGAAGTAGAATGACAAGGGGTGAGGGAGGTACAACAACTTTGACTTCACAAAAAAGTTTAGAAAAAAAGCTACTTCTAAATTTTTTAAACTTTGGCTTCAAATCATGTCAGTGTTGAAAACAACAAAATCCCTTACTTTCTTGAAATAGGCCTGTTTTCTCACTCATAAAATTTAATCACTGTGTTAATTGCAGTCTTTGCTGCATTTTATGTTCAATATCTGCTTGGGGTCTTTGCTATTTGTAACTGTACTGCAAAGAACCAAACATTTGAAAATCTTTTGAAGGTATTACTAAAATTGAACTTTTGGTCCTGGCTAATGATGTTATTTTTATTTGGTATGTATATACAATGGATGTATCGTGGGTGAAGCTGAAAAATGGCTGCATAAACTTGGGAAGGGACATTTTGAGAAGTTTTTAAGAGGAAAATGAAAATATTGTAGGTTTTGTGGGTTTAGTGGAAGTTAAAAGGAAGGTAAACAATGAGTATATAGGTAAAGATAAATTTTTATTCAACTATGTCACATCACACGATGCCATAAAATGGCTGTAATTTAATTTGGTATGTCTGCAGTATTATATTTGGTCATATTATGACTTGAACTATGAAAATTAAAAAAAGTTTTCAATGTAAAGGTTCAGATTATTTATTCACACATGTTAGATATTGGAAGAGTTGCAAATCCAAACTTCCAATTTTTTTTTGTGTTTGGTAGGCATATATTTACTACATTTCTTGGCATAGAGTTATGCATTGAAGAGACAGTACATAGAATTTCAGCTAAAATGGGGACTGTAAACTCCCCTTTATCATGGTTCAATGACCAATCAGTGCTATGTGGTCTGTTGACTTTGTGATGACTCTATGGGGTCAAGTGCTGAAAATTTAAATTTGCCTCTCACACAAACCCAAAAGGTATGATCTGCAGTCTTTACTTTGCAAATCAAGGCCTTACTCAGTAGTCCAGCTGTTTCAGTTGTGTCTCATGTAGCAGAGGATATATTCCTCAATCAGGCACTACACACCGTGCTCCATTGCTCCTCTGAGTACTAGAACCTAAAGCTTTACACCGAAATGACATTTATTAACCACAACCAACCCATTGCAGGGCCCTCATGACTACAAAAAGCCTTATTTTCTCACCATAGTGCCACTGATGTACCTTGCCAATGACATGAACAATATCAAACCATCAGCCAATGATAAAAATGCTAAATTTTGTGAAGAAATGACATTTTATACCATTTCAGTGCTGACTTCACATTGTCGTCTGTTCTGGATGGCAAACACGATCACTCAATGACTTTTGACTGCTGGAAAACACCTGAGTTTGGGTTTATTTATCTACCAATGTAGTTTATGTACAGCCTCTGTCACTGATGAGAACTTTTCTATCATATTGGGTACTTTTCCTTACATAATACTTCTTATTTTTATTCCAGATGACAGAGAGTCTAAAGTTTATTTATTCTAAAGCACAAACTAAAAAGCATCATAACTCTAAGCAACAGTAATGAAGTACTGACTCCAAGGACTCGGTATTCAAATGTCTCTAAAAGCAAGTTTTAGGATAAGAGAACTATATAGCCTTGTGTACCAAAACAAAGATGTTGTAACATGAGAGGAATAATTGACCATGTCCTTAATGAGAGGGATGAGAAGATTTTTAAGGTCCTAGGTTAGGTTTTACTTTTGTGTTGAGCTCAGTTTGTTTATTCCAGGTGTGAGGTGTCATCTGGGTGATTGGTCTAGCGATAGAGCACCTGCATCTCACCTATAAAGGCCAATGTTCTGGAATAGGAAAACTGATTCACTGACCTACAAATGCAAGAAATGCCATAGGTGTCACTTGGTTAAAGGCATATTCCGGTGGCATTTCACTAAGGTGTTTTAAGAAAAGCAAAAATAATCTACACCATGTCCTTCAATCTCTGTCTCAATACCATTTTCCTAACTAAAGATATCTCACTTTAAAGATTGGGTATTTTTGTTAAAAAAACATCTGCTTTTCAACAAAGCATCTGGAAGTTACCTAATGTGGGCACATTGCCTCACATTCTTTTTGTTTTTCTTTATTATTTAAGGCCCTGTTTGTCCTTGAAATTTGATACTGTTGGAATGTTTGAATATCTTTTCCTACAGATCTAGCATTAAGCTTCAACATATGTAGAGTACAACCAACCATGTTGCCTAATATTGCCTGCCGCAGAATGGATATTACAAATGAATTGAATGCAATGTCAAATTATTGTGCCACAATTACATCTTAGTACCCATGATGCACCAAATCTCAAGAAAAATTGCATTACTTTAAAAATCTGTATCTTCTGAATGCGATATGTTATTGACATGCAGTTTTCACCTCCCGAAAAAGAAAAATTTTTTGCATATTTTTAAGCTAATGAAATTTGTCTCCTGAATATGCCTTTGAAACACAGATGGTTGGAAGTGGATTCCTCCAACAAGCCAAATCCACAGCTCCATTTCAATACAAATCATGTGGAACTTTCTAAAAATATCAGTACTAGTTAATTCTTTTATTTACCTGAGCTTACATTTTACGTAAATTTTGTTGAATGCCACACATCATTCCTCACTATTTTGAATTCATAACTTTATCAAGAGTACTGAAGCCATTGACAAGGTTATGGGTAGGAATAAAAGTAACCTGCACCACCTAGCATTATGTTTGGTACATGTTTTTACTGTGTGCAGTGTCTGTGTTCAATCTGTAGTTAGAATCAGCATTTCAACTAACAATATAGAGTTCTCTGTTTCATTAAATTGTGTGTGAAGACGTTTTTCACTTCAGGGTTTTGGCTTTGCAGACAGATGATGGTTTGAAAAAGCCTTAAATGATATGTTTATAGAGATTTCTGACTAGAAATCCAAACATGCATGTACATTTGTGTTGTTGCACATCTTTATGCCTAGAAACTTGAAAATAAAAGACACTAAAAGTTGCTATCAGTGACTATCAATTTTACTAGACCAGTGTAATGAAGCGTTCCCTATCAGGAATAAATAAGCCTTTAAATTTGGGCTTCTGATTAATTTCTTGTTGTCACCCCAGTTTTCAAAAAAAACTTGCTTTGAATTTACCTGATGATAACCTTTTGTCCTTCTGATTACCTTGAATTGGCTGCAACAATCTTGGGAGAAGTTATTGGAAGAACACGTACCTAACCATTTTCTTTCTATAGTTATAGGCAAACAGCCAGAAATTTGTCAAATGGGAAATGGATGAAGTCTAGTATACCAACGATCTTAAGTGACTTGCTAGCATGGGTAAGTGCAAACTCATACAAGAAAATTCTGGCTGAAAATATCTGGGAAGATTACTTACAACTGCACTTCCTATTCCTATTTACCATACATAAAAATGGGAAACACTAGCAGCACCCTAAATAAAAACATTCCAAACTACCACAAATAGGGCCAACCCTTCATAAATAACCCCTGGTTGATGTACCTATATATACTTTTGAGATTCAAATTTTCTTAAATTTAAATGACATTACCCCACAGGACTTTACAGTTTTTAAAAGGCCACTTTGATTGACTACTACATTCTTTACTCTGCAACCATAATTTTTTTAGCTGCTTCAATATAAATATTGCAACATGTTTGCATATTGTGAATGCAGATTTCACCATCCCCCCAACTGACTCCCAACCCCAATTAATAACAAGACATGAACATTCACCATAAAGTGTTAGTGTTTAAGGTTTATACGAAAACTAGCAGTGATCAATATTCTTGATAAACTGTCAAATGCTGGCTTCTGGGGGTACCACTATACATGACAAATGTGCAAACTTTTACAGCAGAAGCATTTGTGGTTCACATTAATAAACAATTTTAACATGAAACATTTGCATTAGTACTGTAGGAGGCGTCCACCTTTGCTGTGGTGCAGTAAAAATTACTGTCACTGAGTTTGCTCAGGTAGCTACATCATTTTATAACAAAAGAGGGGGTAGGGAATAGGTAAGAAAAGGAGGGGGGAAAGAGAATAAATTAAATTGTCATGTGCAATCATGTATGACAAAATGGGAAAGTGGAGCTTTCGCTTTTTCGCATATTTTTTCCTTCTATATGTGGGATGTATAAGGTAGGCAAAATGGAGGAGTTCCCAAGGTAATCATGCAAACCCTGACGACTATGTCACTAGCCAAATATTTCACATGAAGGCCTTCTAATGCAACAAATTCAATTTCTGGATTGTGTCATTTTGCAATTTTTTAATAAATAAATAAATAAATACAATCTGGGTTGCATAGCTAGAATTACATTACTGTGACTAAAAATTTATATTTCCCTTTATGGCAGGACACTTCAAACTATAAACCCCAACAATTGCCTCATTAGAGATATTTTTGATGAACAATGCATGGGGCATGTCAACTCTCATTGTGCTCTTGTGATGTTAATGAGAACATGAAGAAATTGATAAAAGAAAACTACATTCAAATTAATTTCAAAAACCTTTTCTTCTTAAAAAAAATGATCAAGACAACACTCACATACATCTTATGTTGATTTAAATTGCGAATACAAGATATGAAACCACCTTGTGATCACAAGCCATAGAAAGTAAACCCACAGAATGTTACAACATACTAGGTAACTTCTTCCTGAAAGTCAAAATGTAGTATTGCCCCCCAAATTGAATTAGCATACCCCATCATACTAATTGGATTGGCTCCTTTCGGTCATGTGACAACATTTTCATTACCTTTTTCAAGGTTCATACACATTCAAAATGATGAAATTCCATGACTTTCAAGGACCTTTAATACTGCCAGTGATATTTCCAAGACCTTCAAAAGAAGTCAGATCCCACCTTTCTGTCTTTTTCCCCCAAAATATATCCATCCAAACAGTGGGAAAGTTGGAACAATGGGTCCACTTCAAAAGTTTTCCAGACTTTTTCCATGACATTTAAAAATATTGCTCATTTCCCTTACTTTCCAGGCCTGGAAATTCAAATTTCAATTTTCCTTTGACTTTCCAGCACCATGTATGAGCACTGTATTTGTAAAATTCTGAGAGACTAACCCCTTGCCTTTACCTTCTGTTTGCAAAAACAGAAGTACTTTTATTGAAGTCAAATCCACATGAGATGATTTGTACCAGTTCTAATTGCTGATTACTTTCTTTTGAAAAAAATTTGGGATTGCCTCTCTTTGCCTTCAAAGGTCTGTAATAAGCAAGGGAAGCAGCCTGTTTTAGACTTGACAATGATGTATTGAAATCTGCTTTGGAACACTTGAGTATCTTTTACCAGCCTCACCCAAATGAAAGTTTAACCCACACTGATTTGTAAGAAACCCTGATGTGCAGAAAGTTGCACAGGTCTTTTTTTTTGTGTGGGGGGGGGGGGGGGGGGAGGGGGTGGGGAGAGGAGGGGGTGTTAATCTTTTAATGTCTACTTTCAAATGAAACCCCTCTGGGCATGTTTACTTTGCAAATATCCTTGGAATGAAATAAAATACAGTGGATAGCAAAATGCTAATTCCATGAATCACAAGCCAAGGTAGAATATTGCAAATGAAGCCATATTTATTTATTAAGATGTAATTAATTGTCGAAACTTGTGAGAATTTCTTAGGACTCGCAACTGTTGTGAACACATTTATTGCATCTTCTAGTATAACCAATTGCAATGTCCCTGTACCTTTCACAATCATGCAATGTACCATTTTCAATTGAAAGCCATTTTCCTTTGTAGTTTGGAACTTATTTTTCTGATGTAAAGAGTGGAAAAGAGACAGTAATGAATTGGACACATTCAAAGGCCTAACCCTCTCACCTAAAACAATTCCAATTATCCAAACCAACTTACTTAAGCCCCTCCCACAACTGTGTAAAATTCATCCTAACCCAGACAAAAGCTCACTTTATTGTTTCAGAATGAGTATAGAAGCACCCAATGTGTTTTCATAGCACTCTCAGTACATTACATGCTTGTGTAATACCAGCTATAGTGATCTGCACTTTTTAATTTGCTGTCAATCAAAGAGCTGTGCCAACTGAGAATTTCAGTGAAGTACTACAAAAATTATACTTTGGGATGAGAACTGACTACCTTTAAGTAGTCAACTTGAGTTTTTTTTGTCCCATTAAACAATGTCATGGTGGAGGATTATAACATCCCCTTCATAGACTTTTATTTCATCAGCTACAGAGCCCCTACCCATGGCATGCAGAGTTTTGTATTCTTCAGCTACAGAACCCCTACCCATGGCATGCAGAGTGTGTTTACAATCCTGTCCAATCCACTGCGTAATTGTTAGCAACAACAGTAAAATGAAATCCTCAAAATAGGGTAGGTTAGGTTAGATGGAGTTTTACGGCCCAGTTTCCAACCGTTTGGTTCAAGTCGAGGCAGCCATGGCCTTTGTTCCTGTTGTGGCTCACTGGCTTGTTTTTCCTACTCCATTGCTTATGCTGAGCACCAAGCACAATAGAGGTACTGAGGAGAAAAATAGCCCTTTGATGTTAAGATATTACTACACTTCAAGTTGGGTTAAAAGTTGATGTACCTCACTTTGAAAATAGAAAATTGAGGTTTGGAAATCAATGTCTAAAAAGGATCAATTAAGCATGCTTGTTCCCATTTTGTAACCTCCAAATGTAAATATGATGGAAATATAGCAAGTTTTAAACACAAATATAAGATTCTGAAGAGTTTGCATGAAGGCCCATATTTAATAATGGGAGACGGGTAAGGTTAGGGTTTGGTATGGTTCAGTATTTTATTATCTGTGCAGGAATGTAACACTACACCTGTACGTGTGCTAACTTTCTGTAGATTTTCTCCTTTTTATGTTAAAATATACCGTAAACATTACAAATGCTAAATAGAAATGAGTATAAATGGTCTCTATGACCTTTATCAATAAAGGCTTTTAATTACCAATCATGTTGGACAATTTTTATTTCAACAGGAAAATCCAAATAAAATCATTTCATACATTTTTCATTCAATAAGTCAACCATTTGTCAGAATCACTTGAATACAAACTATTATGTTTGTGAAAAGCTATGTCAAAGCCAATATATCAAAATTGAATAGCACCCACCGAAACTTCACATGTCACACAAAGTCTTCCTTTGCCTTTAATCACATAACCTACTGATCTAGATTTGCAATACAAACTGTGTAATATTTTTTAAATGACAAGTATCCATGGTGTTTTTCTTGTCCAAGAATGGGCAAAACTATAAACTATTTTCATCAAACACTTCATTGCTATGATCACTTCAATCAAGTTCAACGTGGCAAGACAATTTTGTGCAAAATTATTCAAATATGAGATGAAATTATCCCTCTGTCTTAGAGTGATTTTTAACACTAAACACACAATATTACATCATTTTCTGAGGATGATTCAAGGCACTATGTTCTTGCAGTATGGGAGATTTTTTTGCAACCTCTAGTACCCTGTGCTTAAAAGATTCTGCCTGCATATGAACAAAGCATAGTAGTAATGTATCTTAAAAATTTACCAGTAATATCACATGTACAAAAAAAAAAAAAAAAAATTATTCCAAGAATTTTAAAATCCACAGGATTGCAGAAATAACATTTAGAGAATATCCTAATTCTTGAAAATGAATAAAACAGTCTTGTCAACAATGTTCAAGCTCAATAAATACAATGAGCGACCAGGATAATTCAATCCAATTAAGTGTCATTGTGAAATGATTTGACCCAACACCATAGTCAAAATGGGACAAATATGGTGATTATATTTGGTCATAAAATAAAAAACAGTAAGCATCTGACCCTGATCTTTACATACCAGTTTTTTATTTCCCTGCAATATGAATAACCCTATGTTTACTATGGTACAATGAGCCATTGCACACATATTGAAACCACCTTTTCACTCTTGCTTAATTTAAAATCCTTCAACTTTCTGCAACTAAACCCATGTTGGTCAACATGCCAAGAAATAAAGTTATTTGATTGACTGCACCACTTTACATCTTAATTTTCCTTTGAATCATGCATGAAAACATTAGGAATTAATTATCAACGAAAGTGATTAACGAACAATTCTGCTCTATTGTCCCTACCAAACCCAAACCTCATACAGCCGTATCGGTCTGGTATTATCCAAAATTAAAAAATGTGATGGCAGTTTGCTTCATCTCTCAAGGTTTATTTTCTTGAACAAAATTCTGCTGCAAGGTTTATCTTCCATTTCAATTATTCTGATCACTTTCATGACTCAAGGAAAGGACTTCTACAAGCTGTTTTTTCAGGCCTTTAGCCAGACAAGGTATGAAAGGATGGGTGAGGAGGTTGAAAGTGGGTTTAAAGAGGTTGAAAGATATACTAACCTCCATTAAACGAATATTGTTTGGAGAGACCAACAGTGTTGAAGTCAAGGTCAGCCTTGACCACAGACTCCCGCTCCAGGCTTTAATATAAATAGTATTTCATGCCTCTATTCGAGGCTGGCGAGCTCGGTCTGGAAGGCTTAGCCTACAACACTAGAGGCTAGTATTAAAAGAAAATTTCATAGATCCCCATCAGAGCATTTAGTTTTGGCCAGAGTTATTCTTGTAATAGCTATCTGGTAGTTTTTACAGTTGTCCTTTCACACACTCTCCTGCATCTATGGGAAAACCAAGCAACAGATTGTAGGTAACCACCATGTGAAGTGTTTATTCCACTTGACCTAGGAACATAGCATTTCTGCTTTTAGACTTGCTTCATGAACTTCTTTAGAAAAGAAATATTTAAAACATGAATTGCAGGTTACTTACTGTAAAACAACATATCTGTTTTTCAAGTATTACTTATACAGTAGGTGCTGCAACTATAAAACTCTTGTACAGGGGGAATTAACAACTTCAAATACGACCAAAACTCTCCAATTAATCTACAGATTTAAAAAGTGATCTTTGTGCATTAAACAAACTCTCTCCAGATATATTAGACAGTCGAAGAGGCTGTAATTTGATAAAATAAGGTGTCATCTTTTTGGAAAAGTTGGGTGTTTATAGGTATCAAATCTGTGGCAATTCCAAACATGAAATGTTATCGATAGTTATTGATGTTGGTGTATTGGATAAAAATGTGGTATGGTAAATTTATAAACCTGTCTATAAATACTTTCTTTACAAATTGAATTAAGAAATAATCTCAATTACACTGAAATAGTCCTTCATACCATTAACTCACAGAAAAGGAGCAGTACAATCCATTTCACAGCAATAGGTAAGGTCAAAGCGAGTGTTCATCAGCTAGAAATATAAAGGACAGACCAGCTGTTTTTGTTTACCTCTGACAAATGGCATAAGTCACATTTTCTTTCCTTTCTTTTACAAATAATGCCAGGTTTTAAGAGGTTAGGGAAGGCTATAGAAAGAAGGAGCAACTTATCTACTGATATTATTATAAACGTGTGCAATCACTCAGGAAAGTGAAAATATATAGGAAAGAAACTTCCATGAATTTAGATATTCCAGTCTCAGAAAATGGATTTAAAAGATCCCATCTATTAAACTTTGAACAACTGAAACATGAAAAAAAAACAAGATTAATACAAAATTTAAAAATTAACTTAATAGTTCACAACCTTTCTATAAGGAAAATTGAAAAAAATATCATTCGATTATAATTTGTACATACATAAACTAACATACTGTTAATTACAATTTTACCATGATGAAACAGATCTGGACACTAGACTTTTTTGATGCATACCACACAAATGAATGTTACTGTATATGCCTTTTTGCTGGTTTTATAACAAATGGTCTGGCAGCATTCATCTTCTAAAAATAGATCTGATGTAAGGTGATGTTTGAGAGTACTGGTCATTCCAAGACAATGAGACAATTGTATCCTTTTCTTGGTTTTGTTCACTTGACATCTGTAAATAAAATAAAAAGACATATGCTTATTTTCTTTGATTGTGTTTATCAGAAGTTCAAATAAAAATGCATAAACAATTACATATAATCCAAACATTTATTTGAGACAGACAGTTTTTTTCTTCCGCACATTCAAGTCTATTAACTTTGCGAGAACCACTTGGCATTTTGCATGACCATGTGCATGTGCTAACCAGTCTAGAATTATGCAGTTATCAAATGTAACATGCTGCCTCTGAACCCTGGGCAATGAGTCAAATGTACCTCATGTCCTTCTGAGGTGTGACACAAGCCAAAGTTCCCCGAATGTTGTGTGCAAGGAAGCTCATGTGTGTGGCGTAGGTGCACATACTGTACAGGAAACACGAGTCCAAGTCAAAACATACTGTAGACCTACCTTGCCCCTAGGTAGAGGGTTCATCTAACAATTGATATGTGCATTAAAGGTATGTAACAGACTTTTGTGGAAGAAAATCACTTGCCTCCCAGAGCACCCAAGTATGAAATTCACTTTCAACATACCTGCATCATTCATCTATTGATTACATAGCAAATGGATCATCATCAAGGATTAATGGGATGCCAGTGGATGTTGTCAGTTGTTTGCTCCCAGTACTTCCTCCAAAGGGATCTGCAGTTTCAACAGAAGAAGTTGTATGAGAAGAATCCAGAACAAATGTCTTTGAGATGGATGGTGAACTGACTGCAAATGGATCATCTGCAAATGGATCGTCTGCAAATGGATCGTCATGAACTGGAAGACTGGGTGGTTTTTGAGATTCCTTGGAATGGGAGTTGGTTTTGCACGATAATGGTTTTGAATCCGAATGATTTGATGACAGAGGCACAGGATGATGGAATGGGTCTTGGTGGCCCTCAGAGAGGGCACTAGACATGAAAGGTTCATGAAAAGATCCTTTTGATGATTGATGGAACCCTGTTTTTGGAGCAGAACTTGATGTAGCGACTTGATCAAATGGTACTTGTTGAAAAAGGTCTTTTGAGGAAATATTGCCAAAATTATTTGATGTGTGAGAGTCTTGTGAAATGGAAGCATGACTTTCAATTGTTTTGCTGTCTGATGATGGAAAGTTCGTGAAAAATGCATCATCTAATGAGTTTGTACTACTGGGTGTGGAAAACTTTGCCCCAAACCCAGCGGCGTCATCTTCAAAGCTTGTCCAACTAGTTTGAGAACTCCTTTTATGAGAAGAATCTGAATCGGACCTGTTATTTGTGGTAGGTATGATAACTGGTAATGAGACTGGTGTTTTCTTTCTCCTTTGTCTTGGTGGTATTGGGGGAGGAGCATCTTCATTTTGTTTGGGTCCCCTAGCAGGCACTGATGGTGGTTGAAAACCAAGGGGTAGTGGAGGGGGTGGGACACTAGGTGAAGGGATATCTGAATCAAATGAGAGAGCTGGAGGTGGAAAATCTGGGCTTGGATAGGAAAAGCCATGGGGTAATGGAGGGGGAGGGACTTGTGGGGAGGGAAATTCCTCAGGGTCTGGGAGATCAGGTGGTGGTTCTTTAGGTGAAGGTAAACTCTCATCTGGAGAAGGGGGGCTGCAGGTGACTGTCAACTGAGGAGAGGACATAATCAGGGTAACATTGGAGGACTTTTTATTATCTGCACAAGAAACATTATTACCTATATTGCTAGTCTCCTTCAAAGGCAAGGTTAGATTTTCACTTGATAACACAGCAGTTGTGGTATTCTCTGGAATAATAATCTCACTGGAAGTTTCTGATGTTTTCTCTATCACATTATGTGGTTCTTGGGAATCACTTTGAGATACTTTTGAATCAGCTACTCCCCCCTCCTGAGCCAATAGCAACATGCCATCTGTCTCAGATTTTGTATTAGGTGGTATGTCTCCAATGACAGTAGGATTAGAAGAATCTACAGATTCGCTACCATTTTCCTGTGGCAATTCTTCTTCAAAAGTAAAGGGGGGAGGGTTTTTCCATACAGGTGCCCTTTCAGCATCCCCATCCCCATTCTCTGATTTTTCAACTTTTTGACCTGAAACTTTTTCAAACTTTTCCTCATCTTTGCCCAAATCTCCTTTGTCACTGACTAATGTTCCTTGGTTATCCTCACTACTTGTCGATTTGTCTAGTTTATCAGCCTTTAATTCTGTTTCTGGTCCACCAGCTTCTAAACCACCTTCATTTGGTGTGATATCATTTTTGGGGTCTGACAATTCCGATGTTAATTTGGAAGGGTCAATGCCCAGCTCTGATTTTGAACTTTCAATGGATGGTGATACATCTGACTCAGTGCTAGACCCTGTCTCTTCCTTCCCATCTGGGGTCACAGGGGGGTCGGTGGAAGGGGGCCCCGAAGGTGATTTATCAGAGGGTAGAGATTCAGCTTTTACTTCCCCATTATGCAAAGCAGATGATTCTGGTGATGATGAAGAAGTATCAGAATCAGACATACTGTCATTTTGCTGCTGTTGTCCCATCAAGTTGGGGACACCTACTTCGCCAGGTTTTGCCATTTTGAAACCAGCAAACATATCTTTGTTGTTTTTCTTATCTCCGCTACCACCGCCACTTCCAAGAGACCCCAGGTCTGCAAAAGGATCAGACTTCTGTGGTGCAGCTGCCTGACCAGGAGGAGGAGCCACATTTGCTGGCTGCAGAACATTTCCTCCAAATAAATCATTGTTTGTGGAACCCATAGCTGGAGAACCAAAAGGGTCTTGCATAGCGCTTTGCGGGGCAAATTGTTGCTGTTGATGCTGCATACCAAAGCCCTGTTGGGCCATTGGTGCACCAAAACCACTGTTAAAGTTCATAGAGGATCCCGTGGGAGGTCCAAATGGGTTTGCTGTTGGGGCCTGTTGTGGTTGTTGCACTGTGAGAGGACTGACCAGGGTGTCTCCAAATTCTTTAAATAAATCTTCAGAGGCAGATGACTGTTGCTGCTGTTGTGGTGGGGCAGAAAATTGGTCATCCATCTGAATAAAGAAAACAATATATTCATTTGGGTTTGCATCTAGCAGTTAGACAGTTGCAAGAATAGGTTGGTACAGAAGATTACACTTAGAGGTACAAGATGAAATCATTTCTTTTTTTTCAGCATTTGTTGACATCAGTAAACAACTCCATATGGAAACACATCATAAGCAAATTGGGAGTACTTCTAATACCAGGTATCCATTAAAAGGAAGCAAATATTTTGGACACTAGCATTGTAAGCTACTGAAAATATAACTGCCTTTTTTTTCCAGTGGAAATACACTAGTAAACATTACTACATGTAGAATAAAAGAGCAGTTGTACTAAGCAATCATTGACCAAGCTCATTTCAAGGATGAGACCAAACTGTTGGTATAATTTTTCTATTTCAAAATGCAGTCTACATTATTATATTATATGATTTGAGGAGCCAGGGTTTACTTTGAAGTATTCTTACAAAGAACTATACAGAGTGAATTCTCCATCAGGAATTTGAGTAAATTGAATTACATAAATTGAAAATATGTATACCGCACATTCCCCAACACACTCCACGATAAAGGCTCATGGATCTTCTAAATCATAATTTGAAAACTCGCTGGGCTTTAATCTGCAATCTCATACAGTTAAAAGTTGACTGCACCCAGTTCAACCAAGCACATCATAAGCACAACTAATGTACACACAGACTTCTCAAAATAGGTAAGATGTTAGATGAGGTTTCTTGACTCAATTTCAAAATTAAGTAGGAGAAAATCCTGGATCAGCAGTGTATCTATAATGACAAGTAGTCACATAGCTGTTTACCAAGATAAGAATGTACTTTAACCTATTTGTATACATTGCATGATTTTGGTTTTTGCTTTGATAAATTGAAACTGTTTGTTCACTGATAACTATATCAATTTGACCTTTGACCTTCAATGAGGTTTGCAATGATAACCTGTTTGCTGACATCCATTTAATCATGTAACCTACGTTTGGCAGGTTTGTGATGTTTATTCTTTGAAATATAACACCACTTTCATATTATCAACATGTCTCTTGCCAAATGCATGAAAACAGCACAGATGATCAAGTTAACACCATTCAAACGTTTAAGTCAATACATTCTATGTGGTGGTTGAAGGAAGTGGTTGAGTAAAATGTAAATACAGGTGCAAGAGGGAGAGAAAAGGTCAAAATTGGAAGAAGGAATAAAATTTTACTTTGGTACTTTTTGAATTTAGAGTGTTCAAGGCAGTATTACCTTAAGATGACAAATTAATCGTTTCAAATTCAATGCAACAGTGCATTCAATGCAAAAGCAAATTGTCTTATGCGCATAATGCGCATTCTGTCAATCTTACTTATTTCCTTTGATCATTGGAAAGAGATGAAACTCTAAATACAATAATGTATTAAAAAAATAACAAAAACAGTTGAAAATGCTTGAATACTTGCATTCACTACATACTCAAAATCAAACATTTGTTAGTGCAGATGTTGACTTCTATGCATGTGACTATCATGAAAAATTTGGAAGATTTCTGATCTAATTATTATTTTCGACTGGCGTACAGACTGAAAAAATACAGTGAGCAAAAACAGTACCAGAAATCCTACTGGCTTCTTAATGGTTGGTTGCTAGCTCAACACTTTTATTGGACAAGTAATGCTATCTTAGTTCCAACTTCCAGGAAACTTCTCACAACTGGATGGGGTGGAAGGACCTTCATTCTACTCTCCTTTCCTGAGGTTGGTTGGTCATTCTGGGTTGGCTGTTCACCCAGAAATTTAAAAGTGAAACAACTGACAGCAGTATTACCAAGATAACTGATTTAAATGCTATCCTGCTGGAGTTCCCCAAAACTGCCTGGTTAACCTATCTACAGACCAATCCGATAACTATTCAAGTTTTATAAAACAGCACACCTAACATGCTCCTTACTTTCCTTGGGAGTGAAATTCGTAGCACACTTGGAAAATTTAAAACTCAGGCCTGGCTACATTGGTCTACACTAGGTGTGTGATGCATTGTTTTCATTCTTACACAATGTTGTTAACCAGGGGACAGTGACATTTTACTGATCAACTCCACAACCAGTGCTGTGGCCAAGTGCATTAAGGCCATGGCATTTGAAGCAATGAAACCTAGTAACTAAGCTGTCAGGACTTTGATTCCTGGAAGGGTCACAGTAAGGTCTTTTTTTTCATTCAAGAGCAATCCACCATCTTCCCTTCTCAACTTCAAAAGGTATGAAATTGAAACTAAGTTGTTGAGTTGGTTGCCACCCAAAATAAAGTTGTGATTCATAAGTCACAGCTTTCTCAAATCCTCCTACATTCATGGTAGGTTAGCATCATAAAATTTCTTCCCTTCAAGGCTTTATTAATTATTACACCTAGCCTGACCCAGGGGTACAACTTACCAACTAAGTTAGTTAATTAGATTGAGTTTTAAAACCCAGTTTTCAACCAATTGGTTCAAGTCGAGCAAGCCACAGCCCTTATTCCAGTTGTGACTCACTGGCTTGTTTTCCCTACTCCATTGCTTATGCTGAGCTGAGCACCAAGCACAATGTAATTAGGTTCCGGTTTTTAAATCTTAGGTATGACCTGGCCACTACTCAAACTCTCAATCTCCCAACTACAAGTCAGATGCTCTAACCACTTACCAACTGAGACTGGAAGGGATCTGATGGGACAGGGGGTGCTGGTCTTGTTGGAGGCGGAGCTGATAAGTTGAATGGTTGTTCCAAACTGACCTCTGGAGTTGGAGACAAAGGTTCTCTTGATGTGCGCCGAGCTGAGGGCGGGGGAGGGGGTGCAATACTAAATTCTTCCATGTTGTGTAAACCCTGATAGAGAGATTAAAACATTGAAATGATAAATTTAAAAAAAAAACAAGAGCCAAAGGCACTATGGTTCCTTGAGTTTAACATGGTTATGTATGGGAGTGGCAAGGTAAGGCATGTGCACCTTCAACCGCACTGACTTTCTGACCTTCACCCAAAATCTAATGTGTTGACGTTTTAGTATAGAAAGACATTACATTTCAGCATATATTTCAGGATTTAATTGCAGCAGTAACCTAGAATGCCCTGAATGTTGATAGACACAACACTCCTACATACCTCTATGTATTGTTTACCTCAATGTATAGAAGGACATGGCCATTTAGCAATGACTGAGCCTATCAATGCCTAAATTATAATGTCCTATTTTTTACATTTTAAATGAAAGCTATTCTGTTTATGGTCATACAGACTTTATCCATATGATGTCACAAAGCAAACAATACTTCCTCATTTGGAGTGAAATGTGCTTTATTGCTGGCTACACTACGGAATGCAGACAGCTGATTTGTCAATATATTGGATATGCGTGTATAGTCTACCACATGGGCTGCCCAAAGCCTACTGCTTGGGATAACATACTTAACTGTTCCTTCCAATGGCAGTTACATAGGATTGTGAGGTAAGTTTTGCTATGTCATTTTTGCCAATGACATTTTATAATAATAATGATGATTGGATTTATATAGTGCCTTATATGTATGTTCAACATCTCAAAGAGCTTCACAATCATTACCCTGGTCATTGGTAACTTGTCAAACCTACACTATAAAAGTGCACATCCCTTGCTATTCGTACCTGGCACAATGCCACTTCATCGTGTCCCCTGGGGGACTTCCCATAGGAGCAGCCACACACAGCACATCACTATACAAGCTACCTCACAGGTACCCATTTAACACCTGGGTGGAGAGAAGCAATCAAGATAAAGCATCTTGCTCAAGGACACAACATAATGACCCAGGTGGGAATCCAACCAGTAATCTTTAGATCACAAGTCCAATGCCTTAACCAATAGGCCACCACGCTCTGATTTTATTGTAACAACTAGAGCAGCTTCGCTGCTGAATCTCAATACTTTTATGCATGAACACTGGTAATCATTAAGCAATATGGAATGATGGGTAAGTTTTTCATCACACAATAAAATAGAAAAGAGCAAACATCCTTTTATAGTGATCAGGTACAGAATCATGCATAAAAATGAAATAAGAAACAAACTTCCCATATCACTTACAGGACAGGTTGGTTAAGCTTTTAAGGTGCACTGTGGTCATTCAAATATTTATAGCAGAGATTTATAATATTCTGATACTGAGCATTTTATGCTAAAAAATTGAAATGGTTATCAAAACAAAAATTCAATAATGATACTGTTATACTAAAGTAATAATCATTTTAAATCATATTAAAAGTACAAAGCACAAGCAATTATCCACCTACATGTAGATCATTCTTTAAAAAAAGAAGAAAAAAAAAACAGTTGAGCACAACTTTTGGAGGTTGAGAGCTACTGTAACATGCATCCAGTTTAGAAACTCAAACTCAATCAACTGTAAATGAACTTCTCAATCACAAGACAAAAAAAATTTGTAAAACCTACCAAACATGGCCATGCTGAAAAGGATTTTAGCTACAGCTAGCAACCTGATAGTGCAACAACATCAAAATACATGTTATGTATTGAACTAAAAAATAATACACACCAACATTCTGTCTTATAATTCTTTGTAGCTGCTTTATAGAAAAAATAGTTTATTGACATCAATGCATTAGATTCATTAATTACTATACCTCTTGCATAGTTTCTACCGTCCTGGCAAGTTCAGCCAAGCTTTGTTCCCTATTTTCATAGTCGTCCAAGTTCTTCTTTTTGTTTGGTACTGCATAAAGACTACTAGGATCCTCGTCTTCTGCTGGTTCAGCGGCTGGCGTCTGTTGTGGTGGTTGATCTGAATCTGGTTTTGATTTGAACTCCTGATAATGAAAGATAGTTTGTGTTGATTAATATCCATCAATACTGTACATGTGATACTTACAATGAAGATGGCATTTTTTTAGCCTCTCCTCCCATTTAAAAAGACCATAGCAGTATGTTAGCTACACATCCTGTGCAAAGCTTCCACAACCTGTGCAGAGTGTACACAATAATTAATTCAATTTCCTTGAAGCTTGCATTAAATTTTGTTACTTGTGCTGACATGAATTTAGATGTTGTGGAAGGCAATTTCCTCTTAAAATTAAAGGGATATTACCTCATTTTCAAAAATATGGTGATTAGGAAATCAAAGTCAATGGACAATTTCTCAAATATTGGGGGAACGGGGCATGTCCCATCACCCTGGGAATGACTATACATCTTAACAAACAATGAAATTCATTTTGCGGTTTAATGATATCTTTGGACTCTCATTTAAGAAATTTTGAACAAACATCTTGCTTCAATTAATCAAATTTGTTTTACTACAAAGTGATTGTCTGACCACTGCCAATGCCTTTAAAAATTTCAATGCCATCAGCATTTCTGGTATGTAGGCTGAGCTACACTGCAAACTAGAATGCACTTCAATTTTCGTTTTACTGCTGCCAGCATATCTTCCTAAAGTGCATGTATAATGACAATAAACCTGGTTTCAACTACACAATATACCGTACATATTGCACCAAAGTGTGAAAAAAAAAACCTTTATTATCGCTTCCTGCAAAAAACTTTTAAGGAAGCAATAGCAGGCACATTTTTCTTTTCATATCAAGCAATAGTTCATACTTCATTTTCATTATCGTTTTCCAAAAAGTCTACTAAATAGGAAATCTTACCTTTGAAATCTCATTTATGATGTGAACAAAGAGATTTTGAATGAACATCTTGCTTTAATAAGTAAAATTTGGTGTATAACAAGATGACTGTCTGGCCATTGCCAGAGCCATTAAAAATTTCAATGCCATTTGCATTTCTGGTATGCAGGCTGAGCTACACGGCAAACTAGACTGCACAAGTGTTCTTTTTCCTGCTGCCAGCAAATCTTCCGAATGTATATGTGTAGTGACAACATATATGCTAACATGGTTTCAAGGTTTCAACTACACAGTATTCTGTACATATAGTACCAATACGTAAACAAAAATAAAATATCTTTTTCATTACTTCCTGCAAAATACTTTAAGGGAAGCAATAGCGGGCACATTTTTCTTTTAATATCATACAATAGTTCATACTGCACTTCTGGTAAGAGGCTAACAGCAAAGCTGAGAGATCCATGTTTCTTTTATATAGTCAGGAGACAATCACTCAGAGATGAAAACAATGAACACCAACTTCAAAGCAGGTAGTTCTATAGTTAGTTAGATGGAGTTTTACGGCCCAGTTTCCAACCTATTGGTTCAAGTTGAGCCGACCATGCCCTTTTTCCCATTTGTAGCTAACTGGCTTGCAGTTCTATAAAGCAGGGGTGAGAAATATCACCCTGTAAAGAGTTATTTTGATAGTTCTTTTGCAGTTATCAACCAAAGTTGCATCTTATATGACCCCTACTGAATCAATTGTGCATGATGTTTGTCCAAGTTGTGATGCAATGGGTGAGTAAAAGTTCTCCAAATAAAGTGGTAAAGCATTCTAATTGGTGTTGCATAGTTTTGTAATATTTTACAGAATACCTGCATCACAGTCTATGAATTGTTTGGTCAATTGCTGTCAATGAACAAACAAATTTGATGCTTCTACCCAACACTGACCTACTTCTCCCATGGACCAGGGGGTACATGTTACACATAATAAGTGCATTATATCTTATCTTCTAGGGCCAATGGAATCAAAGTCATCCAGTGAGCACAATAAGAAAGTGTGTGTCTGCTGGCTGGGGTACGTCTTCATACAGGTAAATTTTATTTGTATAGGACTACTCCCAGCCATGGACTGGTAGTCTGTGTAGCCTCTCTCATGATAGAGTATGAGATAATTCAAGTGCATGTCTGCTAGCTAGGGTGTGTCTTCATGAGAGTACTTTTCTTTGTATACTCCCACCCATGGACTGGTAGTCTGTGTAGCCCCTCTCATTTAAGGCATAAATATAAGTGGTTCTGTTAATTAGTTAAGTCGTTTTGTTGTGGTCATGGAATAAGATTTTTCTGTTCCCTGCAGGTTCCCTAATTTGACCTTTGACCTTCCCTCTTTACGTTCACTCTGAAATAATCCATTGGCTTGTGGGCAAGACCTCAAAGTCTTGCAGACTGCATGACTTGTGGACTGGAAGTGGCCCCTCCTCTTCCACAAAGAATCCTGAAATTTAGAAGTACTCACAATGTGTGTGATATTGATGATTTTAATTTGTTTCACTGATACTGCAATACTAAAGTCACTTAAAACACTCTGATGACCTCCTCATCAATTAATACTCACCGGAACAGAGTATGTGTTATCAACAGCCAATTTGTTGCCCTGATATTCCTCCATTTGCCTTTTCTTTGCTTTCAAAACTGATTCAAAAAGTTCTTTCAAGGCGAGAACAACATTGTATGCCTGTAAAAAAAATTTAAAAAATACATACTCAAATGACTGAATGGCCTTTTTTAAAGCCAATTATTTGAACTTACCAAAGGAGTCACAGTTTCTCATAAATACTGGAAGGTTATTCCAAAATTGAGTGGCAGTGAAGGTGAAGTTAAACTGTATGCTGCTATAAGTAATTTTTATGCTGAATGTTCTGTTTTTTGAGTAAAGTCAGATTCAGAGCACACACTTTTATGTGATGGTTTACCAGTAATGAGCAAAAACAAGATAACTAGATGGCCCCAAGCAGTTACTTGGAGGTAATGAAACATCATATCAAGGGTTTCAAAATTGATTACTCCATCTTTTACCAAAAGCCAAAATAATTTATTGAGAAAGGGTGATGCCTAAAAACACCTTGCTTTCACCAGGTACATTCTGCCAAATGCAATACTTGAAAGTACTTTTCACAACAAGTATAGGTATGTACAAACACTACCTAATCATCCAAAATTTTCCCAGCAAACATTACTTTATGACCATTAAAAACAAACTTTCATGCAATATCAATAGAGCCCTTTAAGCTAGACAATCTCTAATTTCAAAGATTCACTAAGGACCCCTCAGTTTGAATTAAGGTACAAAAAAATTTTCCATTAACGCAATAGTTTCAACTCTTATTACACGGTTTTCTTTCAAACTTAAAAAGAAACACATTCACTACCTCTTCCAAAACATTACTGGTAGCTAAAAAAAAAAGCTATCAACTTATTAACTCTTGACAGGGATATTGAATACCATGTAAACTTTGATGGTATGTCAAAATGTCATTGAATATTTACATTTCACACGAGATAACCTTTTCCAAATCATACTTTGATACAATGTGGACAGTTGTGTTATTGCAAAAGTTGCAAACAGAAGGAAAAAATAAGGTCATGGGCAAGTGGCACCAAGATTAACAACCTGAGGGCAAAGAAAAATAATCTGGCACAGAGTGGTATGGAGTGAACATTCAACAAGGAAGGTGAGCCTTTCCTGGTAAATTACAAATTTTTGGAATAGTTTCACAATCAGTTTTAGATACCACAGAGAAGACACCCAAGACATTGACAACTGAACCATTTGTCTCAATATATCAATCAGTTCAAAAGACCATAAAAAGGTTATGTTGCTCCAGGGCTTGACAAATTTCAAATTATTCAATACTGTATGGTGTTTTTACACAAAGATGGCTTTATATATATGTCACAATGTAGTTCATCAATTATAGATCTACAGTAGGGTCCAAGAGATATGGTCATACTGTAACAACTACAGTATCTATGAATCAAAGTTTTGGGTCTATTCAGTGGTCTTGATTTAGAATGTAAAGCAGGATAAAACAATAAATGATGAAGGCCAAAGCGAGGAAGGCAGCAAGCTGAAGCCCCCCTCCCCATTTAAAAGGAAAAATACAAACTCAGGGCTGCCAACAGAATGCTGAACATAAAAATTTTGGCATCCTTTTACAGCGGAAAATTTGAGACATTTTAAGGTCTTTTATTAGGTCTTATTTATCACATTAAAAAATATGGCCTTTCATTGAAGTACTTGCCTAGAACATGAGAGCAATATAAAGGTAATTTTCAATATGACAGTGGTTTCATGAGGACTTACATATTTTTCATCACACTGTACATACATACTAAGACAATGAAAGTGGGGGAAGGGTGACTGAAGTCTTCTCTGATGGGTAGGTCATCTTTCCTTAACCTGGAGCCACCACTGTTTTCAAAGACGGGCCGAAGCAATAAACAACTTGAATGTGAAAACTTGAACTTACTGCTTTTTCTGTTTTTATGGCAAAGAATTTATGGCTACCTTCATCTCCTGCTACTATTCCAAATGCTCTGGCATCTGTCGGATCACGAGACACGAATGAAATTTTTTGTACCTCGTGAAGATATTCTTCTCTCTGGAACAAATATTAAACACCAAAAGCATTAAAATAGGACTCTGTGATGGGATCTGATACCATATACAAACCAGTATTGGAACAGAAAATCACATTTTCATTAATATTGCACAAATTTTCAAGTGTTTAAAACCTTTAATGAGTTCACAAGAAAGGGTTTGGGCTTTGGAAAGACCACAACCTGAAACAGATGCATGGGGCTAGAATGAAACTTAAGTTAGCCTTACCATTTTCTACAGGTAACTTTTTGTATTAAATTGAAAGGACCCCCCCCCCAAAAGGTTGTTTTATACATGTATACTGTATTATAGTGTACATGAATGCACATACTTTAAATCTGAATTCTGCAGATGGAAGCAGCATGGTTATTCTGTAGTGACAGACCATGCAACCATCTTTCTGCTTGAATTTAAAAAAATCTCAAGTAAATGTTGTGCCCAGTACCTTACATGACATACAGCCGAAAAGTTGACCACATTTTCAACTCAGCAATGTGACTCTGAATTTCGTTGACCCACAGCCACTGATCAACTACTTTTTTCATTGTAACAAGTCAGTCATGTTAACCCATGATGATCCATAGTCCTCAACTACTGTACAGTAGATGACCAACTTGACCAATTCATTATGTCCCTGATCCTTTTTGTGTCCTCCATAAAAATTTCTTTTGCATCATTAATGATCAAGTATATAATGAGTGTACTTCCTCCCTTTAACAGAGGGTTGATCTTTTTGGAATGCATTCTTGGAGGATATGGAAATGCATGGTTCCTGAACAATAGACCTGACTTCAAAAGGCAGTCCCACCAGAGGGAGGGGTTAACTACATTGAACACAGCTGAAAATTATGAAGATTCAACTAGTTGACTAAAAAAGTTTGGGTTGTCAAGTGGCAGAGTGGTCTATTCAAGCTGCTGTGTGCCAATGTGTTACATATGTGCATCGGTTCTAGTTCAGCTCCATGTACATGGGTTTTTTTCCAGTTACTCCGGCTTTCCTCCCACTTGGCATAGGCTGGTCACTACAATCTGTTGCCCAGCTGGCGAAGTTGGTTGAGGGCCAGACTGAAGCACCTGTGGGTGGACCAATTAATTAGCCCGCTTTGCAGGTTAAACAGTGTTGAGTCGACACTGAAATCCGTGTGTGCTGCATTTTTAGAAGTGTATCATCAGTTGTGTTTAATATGTAATTTAATTTCAGATTGTGTAGTATCATGGCCCTTGATTCTGGGGGAACAGTGGAGATATTTTCCCACAAATTTTGCAAAATTCAGACACATTTTTTTTTTTTTTTTTTCACACAGCAATTTTTCTAAAAATGAGCTACTGTAATTACCACACCCCTCCCACTGAATTGGGAACAGTTCCACTTATATAGTTAGCTAATTGTTACAATATTGCATGAAAAACATTTATCATGGCTCTGTGAAAACAACAAATTGGAATAGACAATTGTATGGTACTCTATGACTGTGCACAGACAGCGCCTGAGCTCTGTATAAATGTGACTCACATGTCACCTGGCACCATTCACATGACATTCATACTAACCATTGTCTTCTCATCTAAAACCCTGACACCAGCTGTTGATATGTTCAAAATAATCCTTTGTTTATGTTCCCCTGTTACTTTCACCATAGCCTGTGAATGAATTAAAATAAAAAAATACATTTCAAATGTATTCAGTTTTATCTAGTCAACAGGATACATAGGACTATTACTTTCATTTTACAAAAAAATTGTATTTTCAAAATCAATATTTATTGACATAAAATGAAAGATTATTCAAACCAAGGCAGTACATTATCCTCCTTTTCAAGACATAAGTTTCTCACAGATAGATATTCAGCTATTTTGCTGCTCAAGGCTGATTTGTTTACCCAAACTTTCCAATATATTCAAATGATGCAATTTCTGTAACCCTTCTGCTATGCATTTTGATGAGATGAAATTATTGCTGGGGTTTATTGTTGACAATGAGTTCTTTAAAACATGAGCTCTTTAAACATAAGCTCTTTCTTTGCATGCCACGTTGCTGCATTTTGAACACAATATTTTCCTTCAGAGTAACTGCCGTCTTCAGTGTATAAAACACCTCTACTGTATCTAGTCCTAAAACACCTCTACTGTATCTAGTCCCATTTATTTTCATCCCACACTCAGTCACTTTCAAAAACACTTCTATCCTTAGATCATGGTATGGTAAGGTGAAACCAGACAATAATGACAGTCAGCACATTGCACTGTACATACAGTACTGTACCCACAATTTCAGAATAAGTACAGTATTACCTTAACAGTATCCTCCCTCCCACCACCATAAATGTTTAGCTGCACCTCAATACTAAAAATCTATGCCCTTATATTCCTTTAAAGTCTGCAAACAGCATGCAAAGTATGTAAATAATACAAAATACAGTAGTGGTGGACTAGTGATGTTGTTCCCCAAGACATGAAAGACAGGCAAAAGGCTCTGGGCAAACTCAAGTTTTAAAGTCTCTTCAAGTTCACCTTAAACAATCAAGTGCCCCACAACAAGAGGAAAGCCTATAAAAGCTGGTAGATTTAACAGCCAATCCCCAATTTTTGTAGTGGTTTACAGAAATTCTCAATTGGTTCAGTTCTTTGATTGACAGCTAGTTCAAACAATGCAGCAAAGTACCATAACTCACATTACAAAGCCTGTATTGCACACAGAGTGTTTTGATTACACATTAAGGTCTTGTATACTCACCCTCAAGCAATAAACTGAGGTTGCGTCTGGATGAGGATGAATTCCAGACAATTGTGGGAGGGGCTTAAGTAAGAAGGTTGGGAGAATTGGAACTATTTGGGGTAAGAGGATCAGGCCTTTAAACCAGATGATTAGAAGTTGAGGTTTAAACTGGGTCTACTCTTGTACAGTAACTAACTTCACTCAGACAAACTCGATACGGAACACAACTAATTTTACACTAGCAGTAATTGAACATTGTCAAACCTGAGTATACTGTAGCAGAATGTTTAAATGAAACTGCAGTCTGCAACTACTGTACACAGAGTATAGAACTCTGGGGCTATTCCTACAGTATGTACTGTAAATACTGTATGTTTGGACACTACAGATGTTGTATCCCCCTGAAATATTTGCACTGTTGATACAGCATATTCCAAAAATAAAAAACTGTGCAAGCTGGATTGGGGACTGATGAGCTCTGAAATGTCAAAATGTCATTATAATGTACTGTTAATTTTCAATAAGAATGCATGAAAATACAATTAGCCATACAGTAGTACAGTAGTTCATAACAATGCTCTCCTTTTCACACAGTAGTCCAACATCATCGTTAATTCATAAACTTGGTACAAACACAACAACGCTTTCCTTATTCAAATTCAAAATTAAAACATCCCTTCTCTGTCAGTAACATTAGTAAATATTTAATTTATACCCAAGTCAAGACAACAGGAAAACACTTGCTTGCAATAGGCTACTATAAAACAGTAATATAATACAAAGCACTTGGTGCATGCACATTTGTAAATATTATAACAGACTATTGTTTCTAAAGTTGAAGCCCAATATGGCTTGGAGCAATTGAAAGTTGAAATTCAGTACTGGGTTATAGACCTTCAATGGTTCCTTCGTTAATTGGTGTGTCAACAGGTGTTTATTTAAAGCTTATGAGCAGTCACCACAAGCTTACTTTGAAACAACAGTTTAATACTGTACTTCTTACAGTTTCTTTCTTATTTCTCTTCAAAGTATCTTTTATAAATATTTCCAGACTGAAATACTATAAACTCAAGTCTCAAGGTAATCCAAGTTGTAAATTTCACATTTGCAGAGACGAAATATCATCACATGACTCTCACAAGCCAATCATGAAACAGGACAGTGTACTACACTCTTTCAAGTTGAGGTGACTGCTCTTGCCCTTTAAATTGGAGGAGGGCTAGGAACATATTAACTAAGTAGCAAAAGCAAACTTTTTATTGGTGCACTGGTGTGTCATTAAATCCAATCTAACCAAGAAACTAACTTAAAGTGAACATATGAACTAATAGGTAATGCACAACATAACACTGTACATGTATGTACAGTCCAGTACTACATTTTGTATTGGTGGCAGCATTTATTGAATAGTCCCATGCATTCAAAGAGGACCGAAAAGGAATAGCAGCCATTGAAAACTTGTTTTTGACATGTTAATCTTCTCTTTCTACAAAATTACAACCGACTGTATGGTCAAGTGGTCAGAGCCTCAGACTTGTAGTCTGGAGGTTGGGAGTTTGAGTCCTGGCCAGGTCATACCGAAGACTTTAAGAATGGACCCTACTGCCATTGTGCTTGGTGCTCAGCACAAGGAATGGAGTAGGGAAAACAAGCCAGTGAGCGACAACTGGCAAAAAGGCCGTGACTGGCTCGACTTAAACCAATTGGTTGGAAACTCTGTTTTAAAACTCCATCTAACCTTACCTGGGTGAAAATTTTCAAATTTAACTTAAATTAAGGAGTTGGGCCCACAGTACTTTCCATGAATTTAACACATAACTAAAGAAAAAAATTGTCACTTCACTGAAAGCAATTACTCCTGAAATAAAAGAACTTGGCAAATAAATTCCCTAAAACTCCCTGGTTTGGGAGTCTATGAGGTATGATACCTACCTCCCATCACCCTACCTCACGGTATGTATGCCATTTTTACCGATTCTTACCATCTGGCAAACTATTAACACAGTGGTTACCCTACTGTACTGGCACAGGGGGTCCTATGCCCTGAAAGTACAGTACAGGTATAAATGGTATAGGAGGTAGGTGAGGGAAATATACTTCAGTAACTGCACCAACTTTGGGTACTTTGGATTGAAGATGGTAAATTGCAGGGCCTGATTGCCATTCTGGGGGAGGGGTCTAGGTATGGGAGGTGCTTGTGAGAGGGGCACCTTTCTCCTTTGAGAATTATTTTAATAAAAATTACAGCCCCCCTACCTTAAGAAGTATATTTGGTGCAACATCTAGCATCATGTGAATTATGTCAATTTTTTGTTCCGTTACCAAAAAAGAAAACATTTTCAGATTTGTGGGTCCATCCCCACTCCAATGTTGGACTGACTGTGCAGTTACCCTTCCAGTGACTAAAGATTAAGTGTTTAGATATTGAAATGTAAATTGCATTTTCATACAAAAGGTTCTAATATGACAACACTTTACCTTTAGTTTGTTCATTGCCTCCCCGCACATCTTATCACCCCTGGCTTCCTGGACTGTCTCCACCCCTATCAGCTTCCCCTTATAGCTGACACCAGGGGGTTCAAACCGGTCATAGTATAGATCATTGGCCAGCATCCTGCAAGAGAATATATTGGGAAACAGTATTAAAGGAACTATCATGTGTACAGCATGTATGTACATTGCAGCCTGGTGCTGCATCATAATGTGTGGTATACTTCACTCTCCATCCCTGCCCCACCTCCCATGGATTGTGGGTCATACAGCAGAACAGGCTCACAGTACTCCCAGCTTTCTGCATATGAGCCACTTTAGGGGAGGACCTAAACTTACCTGCAATGTACTGTATTTAAAAAAAAAACAAACTTGGACTTGGACTACAGTATACTTGAAAACATATTAGAACTTTTCCTCATCTACAGTACAGTACGTAGCCAACACTATATTTGTGTTGCAATAAAGATTGAATATTGTGATTAGGAGAGGTTTTGGTGATTGCATGTTTGTGAGCTGTATAATTATTTTTTCTGCAAGTCTCTTAATACAATATTTTTATAGGTTACCGCAAAAAATTCAGTACCATAATGAACTTTTTTGGCCGTCACGTAGCGAAATTGTGTTGACTGATTTGACAAAAAAGAGCCACTTTTTTGCGTGTAGACACTCCTAAAATTCAAAAATTTTTCAAAAGAGCACGGCCCCCGGGCGGGCGATCCACCAACGGACAGATCAGTTGGAGCCACATCTACTCTCATGGAACTTTGGAGCTATGGGTATCGCCGTAATCAATATTTGCTGTTGGACTTACCTGTGGTAACCACCAGGGAGAGATGACAGGAGAGGATCCCCCAAACACACTCTCAGGCACCTTAGCTACAGTATGCTACTGCCTACCTGGCACCATGTGTACATGTACATAAGGGTATGGGAAAGCAACAATAGCGGAACTTCCAAGACCCACACATTATTAGTTCCAGGCTTTGCTTGTACCAGAGAGCTCTGGTACAGTGGTGGTATGGTGTCATGTGCTACCAGAGAGCTCTGGTATGGTGGTGGGATGGTGTCATGCGCTGTATTTGGCATACCCCAAATTAATTCTGAAGCTCACGTACCCTATTAAAATCGTAAAATTCATTCTGACTTCTCATATACTAAACTGCACTGTACTTATATGCAATAAAGAAGAGACACTATATTCTTTGCATGCATAATGCTTTAATTAACCAGGGCAACCTACTGTAGCTTGCATTTAAGAAACTACCAACTTAGTGCCCTTATAAAAGAATTAAACACTAGCTTGCATAACTGGCTAAGTTACCTCAATCCACATGTACAATTAGCAATGATATACAGAACACTACGAAAAAGGTAGCTTGTAGAAAAGTATCTCAAAAATGAAAAACCTTTTTTACTACAGTGTACAGTACATACTGTACTCTCCTGATGTTTTATAAATTGTTCAAAGCTTTACAAAGAAATTTATTGCCGATACAGTACAGTAGACACGAAACTAAAACCATGTCATGGGTGAATAAAGTATCTTTCTATATCATATTTTTACTGATGTGCATATTAAAGAATAAAAGAGATTTATGACAAAGTATATTCTCACCTGTTTTGGTAACCTAAATATTCTCCAAACTGAAAATAGATGAACTAGCCTTTCGTAAAAAAAAAATCCCTTTTTTGTACAGTCCAATGAAATGCAGAAGAGTGACACATAATACCTGTACAGTATTGGGTTACACACAACACAGGATGGTTGGTATAGCTAGGAACCACTAGCCTAAGGGGGTGTCTTCCCCAAAGTAACCTTTGAACTTATCTGTGATTTGATAAATGCAGTCGCAAAAGAAGACTTGATGCAAAGCTGATCCAAAGGTTGATAAGATTGGATAAGGAACTACTTCGATCAAACAGTAGTTTACAAAGATACCTGATTACGCAAACAGGTTTCAGTCTCCGATGAAATCAGTAAGATCTTGTATCCATGTACTTTGAACTACTGTAATAGAACTAAAGTCTGCAAGGGTGCATGTTTTAAGACTCTGGAACACTGATGTAGGATCTGCACTCAATGTTGAATCAGTAACCACTTTATGTTTCATGATAAACACTATATATTAGCTGGTACACATACCACAGTATACTCCCACCAATGAGAACTGACCTCATTGAAATAGGTGAATGGTTTAATTTGCATATAAACTGTACAGGCCTTGAATTTTGAGGTGTATTAAAGATTGTGATTGCACACTATCACTCAGCTCAACCCACTTTAAGAAGTGTGATTTTTGCACACCTAGGCTAGGCTGGATGAAAAATGTCAGCTCTAAAATCTAGGCAGAGGGCTATATAGACATTTTATAAAATAACACACCTTGTACCACACACCTTTAGTTCCTGAGAAGTGTGATTTAACACACCTGGAAAATCTAAAACTCAGGGCCTGGACTGAACATAATAACATAGTTCAAAATATTCTTCACATGTAGTATTTTGTGCTCTGACTTAACCTTTAAATTTGAAAAAAAAAAAAAAAAAAAACCACAAGAATAAGGTATTTAGACCATTTCCATTTGGCAAGCACAAAATTTTTTCCTAGAATGAGTTCTTTATAATGGGACAAGTTCAAATTTTATTTTTGCGCATGCATTGAGTGCATGAACTTTCTGTTCAGGTCAACTGGTAGCAAAACATCTGTGCACTGTGCCAGCCCCACATAGCATTCTCTTCTTATGTTTGTTTAACATCAACACTCATAAAAGCATAACCCGTTGACTTTTGACCTAATGCACAATTACTGCTCCTTGAAAAAACTTCGAACTGGTCTATTATGACATACAGTAGTAACAGTACTCTGCCAAAATTTCTACAGATTCTGCCAGAATATTTTTATATTGTCCAATTTTGGGGCGGTGATAGAAGAGGCACAGTGGGGTATATCATGCCGTCACATTGCTTCGACCTTGAGAATGCAACAAAGACACCCCAGTAGATCAAAGACAGTGTGGGGTGTAACTGGTATCTGAGTTTTTCACATGATCTGTGCCCTCAAATGATCTACAGTATGCTGTCATTGTGTTCACATTCATAAAAACCAATTTACACATGTTTCACTGGCCTGTATGCTACAGTAAGTTAACCCCAAATGTTACCATACACATACCTTTTTGTGTATTTTAATATCCGCTCCTGTCAATCAATTAATCAGGTGTGAAACCTGACTAAGTGTGGGCCAGTGTAGTGAGCTTCATTTTTTCCCTGAAGCAATAAAAGGTAGTAAGGCAGAGAGAGAGTATGAATTACATATAAAAGTAAGAAGAAAAGTTTCATCATGCATGTCCCCTACATGCATGAGAGCATGCAAAAAGCATGAAATGTATGAAATGTGAATGACACCCATGAAATGCATGTGTATTGCTAGTTTGGCTTTGCACATGTTCCCTGGAGCTCCCATCATGCTGTACTGTATACAGACACATCAATATGTATGTAGGGCTTACATACAGTATATATATAGGCCTACTGTACTGCACAAACCAAATACACCTTGTATAAATTACTGTACATCAAACCAAGATCAATACAGTTAAGTGGTCTGTACAGAAAGTTAGTACTCCAAAAGATCATAGAAAATGGTCAGTGGGAATATGCAGTCACCCCCAACCTGAAGATTAAATTGTGAAATTTGCTTCAAAATAAGTTTGGGGCAACTTCTCTTAATTACTGTACTGTACCTGTCAATACAGAGTTGGCACATGCATCTAATTCACCATACAGTAGCCCAATGCTTCTCCAACAGTGCACTGTAAAACTCTGTCAGCTAGGTGGGCTATTTAAGAAATCTGCCTTAAAAAATATAAAGCCAATTCCCCATCCAACTACGGCTCAAGTACTGTATCTACATGTATGCTAATTGCTGACAAGCAAGTTGCAAGTTTCTCATTAAAGCTGAGCAGGATAATCTCTTTTGGTTTGTTGCCAATTAGGGGAAATAGCTACTGACAGGAACACAACAATTACAGTAGTACCTTGCAATTGTATATTTCTGTGGTCATGACTACTGTAGAAGACATGTCTTTCTCATATAAGGAAGGATTCAAAAAAATTCTTGGAAAGACTAGGTGGTCTTCAAGTTTAAGAAGTTAGACAGCACTGCAGTACAGTAGCCTACGGTATATCATGTACTGTACCAAGCTGTTCCTGTCACGAAATAAAACACAAAACCCACCATACTTCACTTACTGCACACTTGGGTTTAACTGCAACTGGATAAGATAAGAGAAAAAGATCAAAACACAAAAAAAGTATTCTTAAAATTCTGTTTACAAATTCTACTTTATTATTTCCCATTGAACTATCCCCTTGTGACATTTTCCACAGGGCACAGTGTTGTGCGTCATCTTTTACAGATAATTACTGAATTTAACATGTGACGCAAATTTCTTTGACCCGTGAGGTTGAAGGACAAAAATCCCTCTTCAAAAGATTTAAATTCTCAAAAAACTCTGGGGCATATTGTAATTACTGTACTTGGCACTTCATGCTGAGCACTTGCACTTACTACTGTAGCTACAGTGTATGTGTGCTTCACTGTTCAGTACATACAGTAGCTGAAAACATTTAAAGCATATACAGTACACTGCAAAGTACATAAAGTAGCATATGTACTGGCTTTCAAACACGAAAGACTGTTCTAGAGTTCCAAATCTGTTGCCTTTTCTGCACACTTGGGCACCTTTGCTGTGCAACCTACTGTATCAGTGATATCATACAATGTCCCTGATCTGTAACTCTACACACACTTGGTACTAAATTACTGTAACTCACTCCTAGGGACCCTGGTTTATTTTAACTAAAGCACCTCTCTGTCAAAGTGGCCTTTATATTGAGTTGCACCCTAATTGTCCAAGGCCATATCCATACATACATATATTATTACTACTGTACTACTGTATGCAAGCTAGACTCTGACCTTGCCACAAATCTGGGAAATAAAATCCCTGCATATTGTATAGTACAAATATGTACAGTACAAACAAAACATGCAATAAATTCTTACAGCTTTTCTGAACTGAAAGATGCTGTGATGAATATTCAGAAGCTATGCTGTCAAATCCCTGATTTAAAGAATATAATCAGCAGGTACAGTAGCTCTGACTTCAAGTGCCATAACAAATGATTGGAAATTATCTAATCACAATGTACTGTACAAGTGACAATAGTGCTTATACTTCCAAAGTAACCCTTTTGCCATGGAAAGGGAATCATATCCAGCCATACTGAGCCATGTATTATATTATTTGTTAGTTAGACAGAGTTTTACGGCCCAGTTTCCAAACTACTGGTTCAACTCGAGCCGGCCACGGCCTTTTTTTCCGGTTGTGGCTCAATGCCTTCCCTACTCCATTGTTAAATGTGTAGCCTCATGCACAACAGCAGAAGGTTCCATTTTTAGAGTCTTACATTATGAATACAAAGTACATAAGTACTGGTTTGGCCGAATACTGTTTTTGTCATTATGACTTCACTTGCTCAAAAATAAGGACACTCTGACAGGACCTCACAAAGGGGAGGTCGGGTGTAATAAAATCCTCCTTATCTGTCATTTATTTGTTGTAAGAAACTATCACTTCTAGAATAGCACTCAACCCCTGCCCTGTGAGGAACATTTTCCAGTTGACTATACACAGCCTATTAACACAGCTGATAAGCTACTGAAATGTCCAGTGATTGCAGAGTTAAATCTTCTGTTTAGATTATGAACAGGAAGCCTTTAACTACCCAAAGAAGGGCTCATATGTCACTAAGAAAAATCAGCCATGTTCACAGCAACCAAATTTAACTGGGTTTGATAACTGATACCCAGTTTATGATTCCAATACCAGAGTTTGGAAAGCAGATGAGGTCTAGTGGATTCCTCCATTTTTGTGCTCGCTATGCACCCAGAGGATACATAAAGTATCCTTTTCCCTAGAGTTTTTCATGTCCAAAACATGATTACACACCAAGGATTTACAATGAGCTATCCAAGGACCCAACTGAGTGGCAAAACAATAGTGATGGTATATTAAAGGTAAAGAGCAGTCCCCAAAAACTTATTTTGAAGAAAAAGCTAAATAACACAATTTTCATCTTATTTCTCTTCAAAGCATTTCAAAGCATATTTCATTACATTTTATGACTTCACTTTTGCATATTCAAGGTAAACAAAACAGTTATTTCTAGTAAATTACACATTTGAAGAGAAAACATGTTGTCACATGACTCGACCCAACAACCAATCATGAAACTGGACAGTCTACTACAATACTTCAATTTGGGATGACTGCTCTTGCCCTTTAAGGTTTTGCAGCAAAACCATGCGTAGGGAAAAGGGTTAAGAAGGTGAGGAAGAGGAGGGGAAGGATGTTGTGGTCAGCAGCTCATTCAGGTTGTAATGTTTTAAGTACTTTTCTTTGAGTTTATTGACAAAACTTCACAAGCAATTTACAAACTTGTTACAAAATGTGATAAAATTATAATTCAAGCAAGGTATGTAATGTTATAAATGCTACAGTACTACAGTGCAACACTACCACAAGGAAACTCTCATTCTTCAATGTTATTGGTTCGGGGTACAGTGAACATTATCTCATTTAGTCTCAGTTCAAGTTAAGTCAATGAGAACGACTGAATTGAGACTTAAAGGCCCAGTTCTCTCACCCCAAACAGTACCAATTCTCCTAACCTTCTTACTGAAGTCCCTCACACAATTGTCTGAAATTCATCCTCATCCAGATACAATGTCAGTTTATTGCTTCAAGGTGAGTACAGAAAAACTCAATTTATTATCAAAACACTCTCTGAACCTTTCATGCTGTGTAAACATAAGCTTTGTACTCTGCATTGTTTGAATAAGCTGTCAATCAAAGAGCTGAGCCAATTGAGAATTATGGTACCCCAGTACCAAAACTGTAGTTTGGGATGAGAGGTTTGGCCCTTTAAGGAGAAAATATTCCAATTTTCCCAAGCAGTCTCACTGAAGAATGAGATATTCTCTCGAGTTCTAAATCAATGTCCATCCTGGGCCCTTCTTACGGTACAGTATTATGACCACATACAGTAGGCTATAGTGGCCAGAATACATGTCTAGTATATTGAATTGATTGAATCAAGAAACACATTTTCCACTGCAACTCCTGCAAAAGTTAGTGTTGTAACAAGTCACGATTCGAGTCACTTCTTCTCAAAATGATAGTGACTAGATACAATTCAGGAGTTATTTCCCATTAAAAAGGTGCAATGAATCGAGTCGATGACTCGACTCGAGTCACTTAGAAGTTTTAAAACTGGTGACTTGAGTCACTAATCTAGTGACTCGATTACAACACTGGCAAGAGTGACATGTAAATGGCACTGGTACAGTACACACACAACACATCCAAATACTGCACTATTGTTATACTGAATTAACAATATTTCATTTGTGCAGTCCAGCCTAAAATTCAAAGTAGCTCAACACACTAACTACAATCCAGATGGCCAACTTCCTAACAGTAACACTGAAGATCTTCAACCTACAGTAGGCTATATTGTTTCCTGCAGTCTATATGTACAACCTGCACAATATTTTTTACATGGCAGCTTAAGTACATGCTTCAAGTACAACACATGTTAAGACTGCATGCTGCAGAAAACCAGTCAAGCTGAACATTAAAAATGCACTGTCACAGAGTTTGCCAAGATAAAGAAACACCTGTGAAGTCTTGTTCTGTTTGAAGCATCCGAGTAATTTAAGTTAAAAATCATGCGGACAATTGTGCATGCAGTGCATGATACAATACATACATATTCTTAAGTAATGCAGTGGATTTATTTATAAATAAACAATGTTCAGCTTATCTAACAAATAAAATTCTGTTTGAGTATTTTTATTTTCCATAGAAGGGGGAGTTACCCCTCTTCTACCCTTCCCAAGGAAAGAAATCAATCAAACCTTTTGCTCTCTCTATGGTCATTCTACATTTTTACTATACATAAAAACTCTTGCACTACAATATTTGAGGGGGATGTCTTCTGAATATAAGCAAGTTAGAAATGTGTTGTTCCTAGAACAACCACGCCAGTCCAATGTCAGATCTACTGCATGGTACAGTACTTTTAGTATCTCCAAACAGAACCTGAAATCAATTGGACTTCAGTAGTTTGGACCCAATTGCAATGTACTTTCAATGACAAAATGTTTATGGTGGGAAGGGGAGATGAAAGTAATGCTAGTTTCAAGTGGTAGAGGAGATTCTTACTGATGTAAAAATTTTGGGAGGCAAATACTTCTACATAAGCTCCATTTACTGAGGAAGTTATAGAATGAATTTTCAAGGAAGGTATTCAACTAAAAGCAGTGCAATGCATTAGGGAATTCTTTGATCAAAACTGATTAATTTTTGTACTTCAAAATAAGTTTGCAGGCACTTTCCAAGTTCTACACATTGAAAAAAAAATGTACACAGCACATGTCCATGATGAATGCTTTGTAATGTTTCACTGCAGGGTCAAGTAGGCTTGAGTGGGCAAATCTGTGACTGTTATCATGAGAAACATGACAATCAGGGAATACAATCTGTTTTCACTTTATTGTAGTCTAACATTAGAAGGAAGTTTAGAGCAAAAATTTATTTTTCACATGTGAAGAGTAAGCAAATCTGCATGGTGTGGTGAAACTTCGATTCAAATCCGACGCATAGGCCTGCAGTATTTCTCAAGATATCAGTGAATGAAGTCACTTGATTTATGTTCCAAAGCGATCTTGAGGGCAGCAGATGTTTTCACTTCTTCATATTGAAAAGGAATGCTTTGTTTATCCTTGTTTAACAGACTGTTGTGTTAACTTTGAAATTAATTTTACAGGAATAGGAACTCCCTGTGGAGAATGAAGAAGTTAGTTAAGGTCTGAAGCCACTTATGCAATCACATTCTGATAATACGGGATTGTCATAGAGAATATTGGCTGTAAATTTTAAAGAAAAACAAACAACTGCCCATTAATGTGAGGATATTAAGCCATACAGTCTGGGCTTGCTTCAAGTTAACTTTTTGTTAAAAATGTGATAAATTTACGTACAAGACCATATTCTGAGGACCATGCACACATCAAATTTCAATCCAAATTTCACCTAATTGTTTAGAATAAGTACCCTTCTAACATACAGTATCAAAGCTTGATGTGACCTTAGACCCTTCCTTTAAGTAAACACCAGTAGGCAGTATGCTTCCTTTAAACTGAGATGCCAACCTGCCAGTGTCAGAAAATTATTGTACAGTACTTCAATGGTCATCAAGCAACATAATTGTTGAACAGAGAAAATGGACAACAGCACCATTGAGTGCAATACTGCATACTACACTACTAGTTTTCATCCTAAAATCTGGAAAACAATTAGTATTTTAAATTCTAAATGAATAGCTATACTATATTGATAAAGCCAGGTACTGTAGGCTACTGGACAAATCAGTTCAATATCCTGGATCTGCATTGCATGAACACTGCCTACTGTACAGTACATACAGTATGTTGGGAAACTTCACTAAATTTAAAGGTTACTGTGGGCTGGAATCACCATATCCTCCCGTTGAGACATACTGTACCTGGTGAGGTCAGGTAATAGGGTAAGAGACAGTGAGGAAAGGTTTCGGTTGGAAGTCTTGAGAAACAGTATCATACATGATATTACGCTATGGATTGAGTAGCTAAAATTAAAGAAAGTGTAAAAAAGTTAGTGTAGGATGACTGAATGAGAAAAATTGAAAATTAGGAAAGTGAATGAGAGGAACTTCAGAGGTAAGAGATCAGAGAGGTACATACTATGAAGCAATCAGAGATAGGAATTACAAAGAGGTTCCAATTCATGTATATGTACCATAAGAATACAGGATCATTTGATGTCTTTTAGTCAAAAAATGAGCATGGATTGCACGATCGATTTACACATTCACCAATATTTACATGCTGAATGCTCAATACCCTTCCATACACTACATAACAGTTTCCAGTCAGATTTTTGCTGAATACATGAAGTACCATTTACTGCTGTATACATAATCTCTCAAAAAAAGTCCTTAACCGTTGAATAAACAATAACACTTGAATGTAGTATAGCAAGGTGATGTTAACGAACATCGTAAAAAAGCAGTTCAGAGGGTAAAAATTTACGATGATCAATAACAGTACACATCAACTGAAGTAATGTACATACTGTACAGTTGGGCACTTACAGTAACAGCACATGTAGGAAACAATGTAGTGTTACACACTTTACTGTAAATACCTTTGCTAAGTGCCCAGCTACAGTACAGTACTTACTGTACAAGAGTTTACTGTACAGTACTGTACTATAGTATGGGTCACTGGTAACAAACTTGGGGATGCTAGAGAGGAAGAATGTATTCTGAAGAGGGCTTAGGTGGATGTTGCGGGAGGGGCAGGAAGTGAAAGGTATCAAGTATGCAGGGTCCTGGATGTAAAAGACTAAAAAAATTTTTGAGACCATGAAAAGACAAAATGGTCTACATTCTGTGTTTTAATTAGCTGTATTATGGGATGGAAGGATGTGTGAGTCACACTGAAATATTAGGACTGAACTGACCCATCATTTAAAACAATGAGTACAATTAAAACAAAAGTACAATACTAGTCTGTAATAAAAAAGTATGGTACAGCACTTAAAAACCAATCTTTGGACCAGTCAACCATACTACGTACAGTACAATCCAGCAGAGCATTCACTGAATCAGGAATACTGTACATAAAATAAAGATGCTTAGCTGAGATGTTGGAAAACCATGATCATAAATGCTACTTAGGACAATTGCAATTGAAGTTGTGTAAGATGCTTGCTACGATACCCTACATGGTAAACTATTGACTATTCAGGCGCAGATCCAAAGGGGGCTGTTTTACGGAGTCCGCCCCCTTTTTCGCTACATCAACAATATAAAACATACATGAAATTAGCAGTGCAACTCCATCACACCTCTGTTTTTGCTTAGGTCCAGCCCCCCCCCCTCCCCCCTTTGGAAATGTCTGGATCTGTGCCTGCTGTTAGCACATATGTTAATAATTGGTCAACCTAACAGTACTGAGCATTTCAAATGCTCCTCAACTGTTCAACAGCTGATTTGCTTTAAAGTAACAGGGAATGTAACTAATTTTAAGGGCATTATTTAAAGTCCCCACAAATTTACTTTTCAACAACAGAAATCTCCCAACCATTCTCTCTTTTTGGTTCCAAGCACTGTTAATGATATTTTAATTAGAACATTTACGTTACTGTACATTAGGTATTTGAGGTAAATAAAGCCAACTCATAAATTTTACAATTTGATGAGAAAATTTTGTCAAATGATTCACAAGAGCCATCCGTGAAGTAAGATACAATAGTTTACCACACTAGTTGAGGTGGTTACATTTAACCTTTTAAGTGAGCAATATTGTTCTTAGCTTGAAAAGTTCTGTTAATAACAGTTCTCTTTTAACCTGAAAAATCCCATTAGCCTCTTCAAAGTATCTTTTAACATATATAAGGACTTTTATCTTGCATACCTGTGAACATTCAAGGTAACCCAAGCAGTAACTTCTACCACATTTCACATGTGGGGGAAAAAAATGTTGCCACATGACTCTCAACAGCCAATCCTGAAACAGGACAGTCTATTGGTACACTCCTTGAACACTTCAAGTTGGGCCAATAGCTCTTGCCCTTTAAAACAATGGTTATCTATTACTATGAAATTTCTTAAAAACTTAGGGAATGGTCACCAAGACCTGGGGGCCGTTCCACAAAGAGTTACGCACAATCTTAAGTTTGATTCACCATACTTAAGCCAACAGTAGATCATACTTAAGATCGTGCGTAACTCTTTGTGGAACGGGCCCCTGTTTATTGATCAAAATATTTGTCACTTAGATGACTCAAGATGAATTAGAAACTTTGGCATGAAATTTAAGTAGGTGGCACATGTATAAACTTCTTTTATAACTACTTCATGTTTGCTAATCCTTTTCCTTTTTTGGGTTTTCAATTAATATGGATGGTCAGTAGGGCTGTACATTTTTAGTTTATTCACTATCCGTTTAACCAATTTTATTAACTGGAAGTTAACTGTTAAACCGAAAATGACATCACGTTCAGCACATCAACAAAATCAACACTTCAAAAGAATGTCACTACTATTGATACAGGAAGTATAAGTCTAAAAATGGTGTCATAAACCATGTTCGCCGGAATTTGCGTGCTACAAAAATGTTCATATTTTTTTTATTTATTTTTTTATTTGTTTATGTGATCCTTTCACAGTAAAAGCACATCCCACAGTTACTGAAACATTCTCCAGATTATCTGAACTTTTCTAACATCCCACCAACTGTTGTTCTTCCAGTGTTTTGTCAAGGTAGCGGCCTGCACAAAAAATGGCCACAAAAAAAGCCAGACATTCCTTTGAATACTGCACAGCTGGTTTGTCTTGTTATGCAAGTATTCTGCTGTGTATGCCCATTTGCATTGTCATGAGTGCTTAGAATGGCAAACACTGGAATAGTAACATTAAAATTCCACTGATAGCAATTACTGCACTCGCCTGTTCAAAATGGTGACAGTGTACTTTAATCTGCCCGCACTCACCTTTTTATGAAACTGGTGAGTTTCTCCACGATTATGTTGGAGGAACTTCTTTTCACAGTTGAAAGACAAAATACTTGAAACTTAAGCAACACAAAGTGCCTCCATATTATTGCATTATTACATCGTTTGCTGATTGGCTTAGTAATCCTTTGAATGAGACTTCATTGCAAAATTTCCGGGATTCCCACTATTTGTGTGTATTTATGAGGGAGGGTGGCACTACACTGATGATTACTGTAGGAGTATCAATGCTGGCGCAAAGTAAACAATGTACAGTATCATGGGTACTAGGACTATGAAGCTATGCACATGCGAGTGTTCCCTGCACTGTTTAGCCACGCTGATTTCAAGTTTTCACATGCAGATGCTGGCGATAAAATGATAAAAGGAATGAAGTCCAATGTTCAAAATGTCGCAGCCTAAATACTGCCTCAACTTCAACTTGGGGTATTTCTGTTAACAGCAATCCTTTAAACTTGCTTAGTACGGTATGAATATCAAAACAGAAACTGACTCTTAGAATGTACAGCAGAGAAATGTACATGCAAACTTAGAACACAGGCCTAGTTACAATGTCACAGAATGAGGCATTTATAAAGTGCCAGGTGAAACCCTGAGTCTTAGTGCAATTAGTAATCCGTCTAATACACGGGCCACTTCTATGGCGTTTGGTGTACATACTTACTTAAAGGCCCAATCATCTCATCCCAAACAGTACCAATTCTCTTAACCTTCTTAATTAAGCACCTCCCACAATTGTCTGAAATTCACCCTCATCCAGACACAATCTCATTTTATTGGTTCAGGGTGAATATAGAAAGCTCAATGTGTATAATCAAAACACTATCAGAACAGTTCGTGCTGTGTAATATAAGTTTTGATACTCTGCATTGTTTGAATTAGCAGTCAATCAAAAAGCTGAACCAATTGTGAGTTTCTGTTACCCTATACTAGAAGTGTAGTTTGGGGTGAGAGGATTGTCCCTTTAAATGAAGGGATTTGGAGACACACATGCAAAGTTAAGCCAGGGATATTTACAGTAGAAACTCCACCAGCCACTCATCATTTGATATTTTAATGCCTTTTCAAGTTTAATTAACTCAGTTGACTTTCAGACCTGTGCGATTATGGCACAGTGACAGACTGAAGTAATTGGCATTTTATGTTAGAAATGGTTAAACGTAATGCATACTGTACGCCTTATCTGTAGATTGCCGCCACTGACTTTTGCAGCATCTTGTTGAGCTTTTACTCACACGTATGGTAGGGAGCATTAAACAAGCAGTATGCTCTGTTCATGTGGAAAGTCTGTGGGTTGAAGCGTTCTGAAAAGAACTAGGATGAACATGCCCTGATGGGGGAAAATTGCCCGAAAATCTTAAAATACAAGTGAAACCTGCAACATCAATCAGTTTTTACCTCAAAATAGAGAGACGCTGTTGGAAACTTTTTTCAGTTAATAAATAAGTAATTGTGAAGAAGTGGACCACTAAAGCATGAAAATTTGGTCAGAACCTATAAGATTCTGGAGTATGGTAATTGTAGAATACCCCCCACTTTTGAAGGTGCATCTAGACAGTGGAGTTGGAGTCATAAGAAGTGAGGGCGCAATTGAAATACAGTGTCGGTATATACTTATGTCTGATTTTGAGAAAGACACATGTGTGGCCAGTGATGGCAGAGTGATCATTTTTTACAAAAATATATTTGTAGCCTTCTGTACATTCAGAGTTGCAGTGACAGATAGTTAACTGATCAGTCTGAGAACTAAAGCTTTCAAGATATATTTGGAAGTGGAGTCGGAGTGGCAGTGACAGCAACTTTCATGATATAGTTGAGTAGGAACCGCAGTGACAACAGCTATCAAGATATGTGGAATCTGGATCACAGTGACAAAAGCTTTCAAGATTTGAAAATGGCGGAAGTCAAAGTCATAGTGATAGTAGCTTCTAAGATGAAAGTGGATTGGAATTTGGCTTGCATCCTCTAATACTTTGACCATGCATGCTTGACTGCGACTCTGTCATAATGATAGCCACATTTTCATGGGTCAGGTACTGTATAGTTTATACGTCACAACAACATAATTTTTGTAAACACTTCTTGAATATTTGACTATTCAAAGATCATACCTCACAAGTGACCCGCACCCAAACCCACTGACCTGCTCAGCCTTCTGAAAACCCCCATTTCAAATCTGCGAAGTATTTTAAGCCAGAGAACCACGCAAATTAACAAATATTCCTGTCACTGCGTAAATAGTGTAATAACATCATGCAATGCTGTGCTCAGTAGAAAAAATTAATGCCCACTTTGTGGGTTAGAGGTGGGACTTGTCTCAGAGTTTCCCATCAAACAAACCCACATTCTGGACTGTCTTCCTGACATTCTTGACTTGTTTTTATGGCTAGGATGCCATGCGAGATGTACGAAAGATATACAGGCCTACACTGATTGTGGTAGTGGCATGACTGTAGGTAAAATCAGGTTGATGTTTACAAACTGTACACACACCAAAATTTATGGCAACAATAACGATTGCATACTGTGATTAGGAGAGGTTTAAGTAATTGCGCATTTGTGAGTTGTATATGCAAATTTCTTACTAGGCTAGGCCATAACCGCAAAAAAATTCAGTGCCAGACAAAACTTTTTTGGTGGTAACCTAGTGATATTGTGTTGAATGATTTGCCAAAAAAGTGCCCACGTTTTGCATCTTGACACTTCTTTGAGGCCGGGCAGGTCTAAGGGTGGACAGATGTATGAGGCCATGCAGACCCCATGTGAGGGTTAAAAGTATGGAGCCTGGTACATTGTATAGGGTGTAACGTTATGGTGTAAATAAAATAAGAAAGAGAATTGTTGGCCGAAAAGTCTTGACAAAGGCCAACTCTAAGCTACAGTTAGGCCTACAGGCTTTCTAGATTGTGTTTTAACTTTGAGATACCCTAACATTACAGTCAATTTTTAATTCCAAAGGTATTTCCAAAGGTAATTCCAAAGGTATTCTACTATATTTTACCAAGACTGAATTGCCTTCCCATGTTTTATATTTCGACCTTACATGAGGTGTTGGCCAGCTTATTATTCCTAGTACTTGGCACCTGTGCCTAGTTACGCCTAGGCTAGAATCACTTTTTTAACTGTTATTGATGATAACTAGCCTTGCCTAACTTAGGCCTAGGCCTAGGCCTTGGAATAGCTAGGGCCGGGGCTCAGGTGGAGGCCCTTCCTTATGTTTAGAGTGACAGAGGCTATATTGTAACGTTACGCAATGTAAACAAATACTATAGTATAAGCCTGGACCTAACTTACTTGCATATAGGCTAACGGTGTTTGGCTACAGTTAAGGGAAATTGAGTGTAAACCAAAGCCTAAGGATGCTGACGAGCAATTGCAAACAACGCTTCCTCTTCTCGACCTTAACTAGGCTAGATTCCTTCGCACCACTTCAAGTTCAACGGAGGTTCGTTCAGGGGGAGGTGTACATTGGAATCACGGTGGGAGGATCAGGAGGTGCTTTGTACAGTCAGGCATTCCGATTCTACCGTACGGACGTGCATACGAGTAAGTACCACCTGGCACCGTACCTAGTCTGCATGCACACGTACCGCACCGTACATCGTACAGAGAATTTGAAATTCCCAAGATCATACGCAATAAATCCCAAGAGTTCTCTATGTCATTTAAGGGCAGGAGCAGTCATCCCAAATTGCAAATTGAAGAAGTGTAGTAGACAGTCCAGTTTCATGATTGGCTGTTGGGAGCTATGTGACAGTGTTTTTCTCTTCAAATGTTAAATTTACCATGAATAAAATGCTTGGTTTAAATTGTGTTATTTAGCTTTTGCTTCGAAATAATTTGGGGGGGGGGGGGGGGGGGCTGCTCTTAATTAATCCACAGTCCAAACGACAAGGAGGATCAGCCGTCTTAACTACATACTGTATTGTGATCAAAAGAAAAAACACAGGAAGTGTAACACTTAAAGGCACAGTTCTCTCACCCCAAACCGTGTACCAATTCTCCTAATTTTACTTGAGCCCCTCCCACAGCTGTTGGAAATTCATCCTCACCCAGGCACAATTTCAGTTAATTGCGCATCAGGATGTCTATAAAATTGGTCAATATGCAGAGTTAGATAGAGAGAGTTTTACAGCCCAGTTTCCAACCTATTGGTTCTAGTCGAGCTGCTGCTAGCTACGGCATTTTTTCCAGTTGTGGCTCACTGGCTTGTTTTCCCTACTCCATTGCTTATGCTGAGAATCATGCACATCGGCAGTAGGTTCCTTTTAGAGACTGTGGTATGCAGGTATGACTACTTGGGAAGCGACTCACCTGCCCCTTCTGCGTGAGAGGCGGATGCTTTTACCCCGCTTTGACCAAACACGCGATTGGTCAATGTGTACAATCAAAACACTCTCAGTACAGTTCATGATGTGTAATATAAGCTTTGGCACTCTACATTGTTTGAATTAGCTGTCAATCAAAGAGATGAGCCCTTTGAGAATTTTGGTAAATTATAAGAATTGTATTTTGAGGTGAGATTGGTCCCAACTTGAAGACCACCAGTCCACGTTTTAGACGATAGTTCACCGGAGACGTAACATTCCCAAGAGCTTAAGAAATATTCACAAGCTCTTGATAACTTGAGCTATCTTGAACAATTTTGTTTCCCAGGAAGTTATGGGTGACTCTTGCCAATGGATCAAACATCTTCTTTGAAATCCAATGTCCACAGTGGCGGATCCAGAAAGGGGGGGGGGGGGGGAGAGGGGGGTATGCATACCCCCTCCCCCCCCCACCGGTATGGTAAAAATTGTATAGATAGCCAGGCAAATTGTAGCCTAGGTCTAACTACTCTCTAGAAATACAAGTGATAGTTATTTCATTTTTTGATTACCATATTTTTGTGTCATATTCTTCAATAAAATGAAAAATTTAAAATAAAATACTAAAACCCCTTTTTGTGTAGACATTACGCAATGACTAATGCTAAATCTAGCGTTTTCTGCCAACGGCCGTTGGTAACGCTGTTTGTGACATCGCATGTGTGTCTATGGCAATACATGGGGCTACGACTACTGTCGGATAATTAAATGGATCAATCGTTTATACGAAGGCTTGTACGAGGATGTTGCACAGTGTGTAGGCAACACGAGTTGAGATATGAATTAATAGATGAGAAGAAGATTAAGTTCTGATTCACAGTGGCGGCGGAAGCATTAAAATTTAGGGGGGGGGGGCAATCAGTGAACAAGATGGAATGGTTGGACTCATGAGAGGAACCCTATGTGCGCATAGCCCACATCGCGAGCGCGAAGCACAAAGTCCCACTGGCGTGGGTCCAGGGTCCGCCTTAGGGCCCTGGAAGCTCTGAGATTCTACAAGCTCTCTCGTGCAATCTAAGCCGTTTTTGGAACATTTTACGGTGAATCCAATGAGCAAAAATGTGCGAAATATTTACGTTCACAGATAGCCTATAGGCTATTTCTTGGACATCAAACAGTTGCGTTGTTATGTGGGAAATTTGGGTTTTGTTAAAATCATTTTTCAAATCCAAAGGAAAAAAGTCGCAGTTATCTAACTACTCTAAAATCAGTTGCCCCCCTGTACTCGCCCTTGGTTTGGTACTGCACCTGTAAGTTTGTTTTGATTTTGTATTTTAATCGAAGGTCTGTTTCTTGAAATTCTTGTACTTTCACCGGGATTCATTTCAACATTCAATCTGGTGTAAATTCATTAATATTCACCTTGGAATCAGTCTGAATCTGCCTATGCAGACCTATCTGATTAGGATGAATCCGAACTTCTGAACAATGTGTAGGTTACCTCCGTATATAATACCGAGGTAGCTTACTCTTCCAAAGTTCCAACCGGACGGTCATGTACGTACGCACGCACACGTCATGCCAATGGAGCTACCATTCGGCGATTTTCCCATAGATGATACGTTTCGCTCATTTTTGGCGGATTCCGGATTCCAATCTGTTAAAATAACTAAGTTTGTGGTTGAGGTTCATGGCAATCACATTTCAGAGTTAGGTCGCAGGTTTCTGTAGGTTTCGATTGTTTGTGACATTTTAATGCAATGGCATAGTCTAGAATCTAGATCGTTGTTTGTTTTGAGGTTGCCAGATTCTGGTAATGATTTGTAGCCAAATACTAGGTCACAGGCATAGAGCATGGTCGCAGGGGACCGTGACAAGAATCAGCCAAACAATGGCAGAACATAGGCTAAGTCAATTTCGACTGCTCTGTTCGGTGGTGGGTCAACTATAGTCTCAACTTTGAATTGGTTCAAGGCTCCCAAGTTTCTTTTACTTCTTCTCTGATTTTTTGAGGGGAACGTCCCCTCGCTAAGAATTTTTGGGGGTTTTATTCCGTTCGATTAACAGCAGACAAAAAAAAAAAGAAATATTAAAATTAAACTGTATACAGATTGACTCAGGTGCTCGTCGTCTGAGGTTTGCTGTACCAGAGTGTGAGTGTGACCAAAACTTGCAAGCTCGGAGCTTTCATGTCTCGGGGAGATCGGAACACATGCAATCCCCTGATTGGTTAAAAGTTGTGACGCCCCAAATTAAATAAATATTAAGGGATGTGCTGATCTAAGAAATGACCAATGAGGAGGCTGAAGAGGGTGAAATTCAAAGATATTATAAACGTAAATACCAAACTCCTATCCCTTAACTGTTAGACGCGCTGACTCCTCACGGAGGCTCAATCAGAGGGGCGGAAGTGTTCATTTGACATGCGCACAATTCTATACGGTTATCTGTGTGCACAATTGTGCATGGGTAACAAAAAAGTCCATTGTGACGAGATGTCAGCGTGCGTGCATTTTTTAAACAAGTTCTGCACGCGCACAATGCATTTCTCCGTGTGAGGTCCGGAATAATTGACGCGTACTTCCGCGTGCTTGGAAAAAGAACGCAGTAGTTGATTTTGTGTTGTAAACGCGTTAGAATGTTAACGCGTGCATAGATGTGCGCTTTTGAAGATACCACAGGAACTGACCAATCAGCAAGTCAATGAACTTCAAACCAGTCGTTGTGTGTTGATGTTCAAATTTTCTTCAGTAGAAAACCGCGGAAGAAGCCTAAATCTGTTTCATGTAGGTGAAATTTATTGTAGAACGGTGTTTGCAAGAATTGCAATGTTTTAAAATCACACGTATTTCTAATACCAAAAGATATCAATTAACTGTTAGCTTTCAAAACGCCTGAACAGTGATCAGCACTTCCGCCCCTCCGATTCGGTCTCCGTGAGGAGTCACCGCGCCATTTTAAGTTTGGTATCTATGTTTATAATATCTTTGCTTTAAACCAAAGATATTATAAACGTAGATACCAAACTCCTATCCCTACACTGTTAGACGGGCTTACTCCTCACGGAAGCTAAATCGGAGGGGCGGAAGTGTTCATTTGACATGCGCACAGTTCTGTTCGGTTATCTGCGCGCACAACCACTCATGCGTAACAGAAAATTCCATTGTGACGAGATGTCAGCGTGTGTGCACTTTCAAAGCAAGTTCTGTACGCGCACAATGCATTTCTCTGTGTGAAGTCCGGGATAATTGACGCGTACTTCCGCGTGCTTGGAAAAAGAACGCAGTAATTGATTTTGTATTGTAAGCGCGTAAGTATGTAAACGCGTGCATAGATGTGCGCTTGTGAAGATACCATAGAAACTGATCAATCAGTAAGCCAATGAACTTCAAACCAGTCGTTGTGCGTTAATGCTCAAATGTTCTTAAGTAGAAAGCCTCGAAGAAGCCTAAAACTGTTTCATGTTAGTGAAATTTATTGAAGAAAGGTGTTCGCAAGAATTGCAATATTTTAAAATCACACGTATTTATACTACCGGAAGATATCAATTGACAGTTAGCTTTCAAAACGACTGATCATTGATCAGCACTTCCGCCCCTCTGAATCGGCCTCCTTGAGGAGTCACCGCGCCATTTTAAGTTTGGTATCCATGTTTATAATATCTTTGGTGAAATTGGCCACACCTTGAAAATATGGGATACAGCATACAAGTGGAACTAGGGCGAGGTAGTTTGTCACGTTAACCGGTAATACGTGACGGGAAACAGGAAAGGCCCTGGGATTCTAGGACAAAAGGAAGGGAGATTTGCTCTTAAACAAGAAGATGGTGTTCCTGATAAAGGTCATGGAGGGTGCGCCATACTACGGTACATGACACTACGTACAGTTTACTGGTTTACACATGACAGAATAAAAACGTGTAACGGTAATAGAGCACACGCGGTATTAAATTCACATTGACCGTATAGTTCGTTGAAGTAATGATTACCTACACTTTCAATGATTTAAAAGCTTGGGAGTTTCATAGTGGCTCAAAATATTGAAAAATTTGGCACCATGTTGCATCTCGACCCCTTTTCTTAGACACCCAGGCGGAGCATGGGGGCTCTGAAAATTGAGAATTTGGAAATTTTCCAATTGTGAGACAAGTCCACTGTGTGGTTTTGACAATTCATGAAACTACGAAAATCTCAATCAAATTTCTCCAAGAAAAGCTCCCTTTTCTTCATTATTTGATTCAAGAAAGCAAAATTCTCCGCACGCTTCGCGCGCCGCAAATTGCAATTCCTTAGCAGAAGTGCTCTCTCATACCTTCAATTTGGTAAACTTTTCCGAACTCTGGAAGTGATAAAATCGGAAATTTGCTACACTTGTGACCGCAGATCACCAAGTGACACCTTTCACCATATAAGGTGTTATTTTCATAAACTTTCTTTCAAAAAATTCCATTCTTTCTCCAATACAGGCTCCCAAAATTTCGTCGGAGAGCATCATTACGTAGGCGAACGATAACATTATGTAGGAACAACGATCTTTGGTCGCCGCCCAACCTCAGATTTGCCGATAGAAAATGCAAATTCTTCAGTGATCCCCCTGTTCAAAGCAGGAATCCCAGCATCCAAACTTTTCTTCAAAACAAGCTCCATATTTTCAAACATTTGGAAAGTGCGAAAATTTCAGCCCGCTCCGCGCGCTGCAAATTACGCTCCTAGTACAGTGGTAATCACACTTAAAAATATGGTAAAATTTGGATGCTTGCCTACCACCCCCATTTCCCATTTCCTGAATTCTAATAGGCATCAGAGACTAAACAGCCATAAATATGGTGACGCTTCGCTCAGTGTACATTTGATGTCCCATCCACATGCAGACCTCCACTGCAAATTCCTGGATCCGCCACTGAATGTCCAGCCACGATTGTAGTTCCAACATGCCAACTTTACCACCCCCTTTTTTAAATTCTAACACCAGATGATGAAAATGCATTTTATACATGGTTAAATACATTAATTAACCATGGTTTAAAAAAAAAATTGAAAAATCCTGTAAAAGTCGAAATGCCCATAACACCCTCATATTAGTGGAAATAAAAGTCAAAGGGTGACGAAGTAAGTTGTTGAGTGATGATGATGGATACATACTAACAGTTGGAGTGGTGCTTAACCCTTTTCGTCCGGCTCCAATCGGGGCATATTTGCGCGCCTCGGGAGTGGGCGGAAAAGCCGACGTAGCACGCCCCGCATCAGCTTCCGTGGGCTATTAACCCCGTGACCTCTCTCTCTCTCTCTCGTTGTTGTGGCGGAATTTTCGGGTAGCTACTCGCAGTCTCGAGCTCCGCGTGAAACAGTAAAGATGGGTGACAGCCGCGCTCTCCGCCTGGGGCCAAAGTGACCCGTAAGACCAATAAAGGGTTAATTAAAGGTAGTGTGACATGTCAGCAAAATGCACTGAATTTACTTGGTAGTTACAGAGCAAGACCTCCTTTGTAAGAATCCGTTGGAATTATGTCAATATCTTTTACCGTTCTCAAGATATACCTCTTCAAAGGTTTCTGAAGCAACTTGTTGGTTATGCAAAAATAGTGATGTTGAGTGTTGCACAGTGTTGACATTTCTTTTGTAACCCTATATGAATTATCTCTTTATTACTCATCAGATAGTTTATAGTTTGGTGATTGATACTGATGATTTTCAAGAACACAATTTCAACTTTCAAAATAAACCCTCCAAGAAACTCTAATGTTACAACTGCCCTTGAAATGAAGATTGCAAAAGCAAAAGATAACATTAGTCATATATGGTATGTCCCTCCCATGACATCACAAGGGAACATCACATTAGCTCCCGTTCGAGGCCGCTAAAAACAGTTGGGTACGTGAAGTGTTCACCTGTTCACCAACTGCTGATAACGTATGTGACTATACTGAAATAAGGTACACATTTTTCCCAATAATGGATCAGTCAAGTGGTGGTTTACCCAACCTTGATATCGAGCCACATAATTAAAATCCAACAATTTTAGACACTCAAGTTTTCCAAATTTCAGTACTGTCACATACGCATGGGCGTCGGCAGATAAGGGCAAGGGGGGTCGCCCCCCCTTGAAAATCAAAAATTTGAAAAAACGTATAAAAATCAAAGCAAAAACCCAAACAAAACGTGATTTCCAAGTTTCTATGCCAAAAATAGGCTTTAGAAATGCCCTTTCCGGCAAATCTGGGAGGCATTTTGAGCTGAAATTTTTGCACGTTTCATGCCAATTCATGGTGACTCGGAGGTTTTGCCCCCGTATAGAAATTTTTCCCCCTCCCCCTGACTTTTTTTCTGCGGACGCCCATGCACATACGTGAACACTGTCGGTGCTGGACTGTCGATTAATGTACCCTGGCAATTGTTTTTTAGCGTGTACTCAAACGTATGTACCGAAAAATGTGGGTTCCAAACCAACTGCTCTGCCTCTCCTGAGCCTAGAGGGGAGACCAGCCGGGGCAATGATGATTCCGAGTGAATGTTAGGCTACTAAAAATTTGAAAATGACAACCAATCCAGATTACTACATGTGCAATGGTTAAATGCCTACAGGGAGCTTGTTTCTTCCTTGAATTCGGAGGTAAAAAGACTTTTTTTATTTGTTTTGTTTGTTTGTTTGTTTTGTCTTTTTTTTGCATTTTCAAGTGTCGGAAGTCAGTTAATTTTTTCAAGGGAAAAAACTTTAGCTCAAGATATTTCATCTTAAAGATTGGTTACCTTTGCTAAAAAATATCTCGATTTTCAAATTCAAGTTCATGAAAATTACATAGCACATTATTTAAAAGAATTACTCCAAAGCGCCTTACAAAAGAAAGATTTTTCAAAAAGTCACTAAATGTTATGTAACGTGTGACATTGTCTCATGCAGATTCCTTTTTGTTTATCTGCATAATTGGATGCACATTTTGTCCTTGAAGTTTGATACTGTTGGCCTTTCAAGTTCCTGTTAGATCTTCGCCGTATGAAGGATAAAGCAAACTATATTGCTTAATATTCCTTGTGGCTGTACCAAAATTTATAAATAGACTGAATGCAATGCCGAATTAATTCTCCGCAAGGATTTCAATTGCATGATTTCTCATCAGTGATGCAATTCATCTCAAGGGAAAATTGCTTCACTTTGAATATTTGTGTCTTCCGAATAGTATTGAGATATTGAGATTCATGAAAGAGAATTTTCTGCATATTTTGAAGTAAATGAACTTTGTCTCCGGACAAAGCCTTCAATCTATTCTGTGAAGGAAACTGGTTGACTTATCAGGGTCCAAAACACTCGGAAACGCTTCACCTTTGACACAGTAAGTTGGTTAATACTACAAATTCCAATTCTTTTGTAAAACATTGTAAATGAATATATCACACAAGGCACTCAAGTGCCATTATTTTAACAAGTAGGGTAATATCTTTCCTCAAAAGTCAAACACTTCTAATCTGTGAAAATTTATTGATATTTCATGGTTATGTTATATTGGACGTACCCGAGTGGGACCTTCGATCGAGTTAGTTCGGTAACGACCTAAGTTGGTCTGGAAGCGTGAAGTCCAGTGTCTCCACAGGATGCGTATGCGTTGCATACACGTCACATCCCAACAGGACCCCACGTTTAATTTGAAGTTTACCCATGTCTTCTGGATCCATATACCTCTCGGTAAAGTTCATGTTGTGCATTCAGAAAAATAGTTTTTGTGGGTCAATCATGCGTCAAATTAGTCTTGGTCAAGACAGTAATTTTTCCACTTCTCAGATGTTACAAATGAGGGCGCTTGCCATCTAGACTGTAAGTGTCGTTCATTATGGGTTACTAACACCGATCTCTATAAATGAACCTGGATAGTGCTTCGTCTATAGAAGCACGTACAAATAGTTGAATTCACCGCGAAAACGGGACGGTAGCCACACCACTCCCATTCTTACGCTACCGACTAACAGCTGAGGGTACAGTGTGCAGAAGTTGTCAGTCACCGTTTGTTATTGACTTCTTAGCAATCGTGGTGGTGAGGAAAGGAGTTTTGGGTGGGGGGGGGGGGGAGGAGACTGTAGAAAATGTTGGGGTTTTAAAAGTTAGCACAATAAGCCTTTCAGAGAGCCATGCATGGGCAGACTGAGGACCCAAAAGGTGTAAAGTAGTCTATGGCCTACATGTGCATGATGAAATTGTCAAGTTGGAAGCAGCTCCACGGAGTGGATACTGAAAACATCTTAGAACCCAGGCTGTAAAATGACAAAAGAAAACAAAAACACGGTCTCATTTTAAACTTGATGCTCTCTTAATTTAATCACCTCTTACCTATATCACAAAATTAAAAAATGATTACTTTTATGTGACAAATTACATTGCTTTGGTTTCAAAATATAGATTAAAAAATAAGTTGCACTTGATACAATGTAAAAATAATTATTGTCATACAGTCATACTTATAGCCCACATGTAGTCTCTCAAAAAATTATTTAACACCCTTGAAACACTCTTTTAACCCATACTAGTACCCACACCAGTCTTCATACCCGTGACTCTTCCCCCTCCCCCTTCGAACCCCCCCCCCCCCAACTATGGCAATTTCTACTTGTAGCCTAGCATTCTGCTTTAAATTTTCTTGACTCAATATGAGCAGTTCCAAGTGGGTGAAAGTGTTGAAAGCTTCAAGAACTTTACAATTAAGAGTTGAATGTGAAAAGTATATGCTCAGCTAATAATGTTTATTGCCACAACAGCAAATTATTGTGGTCTGAAAATGGTTACACTAGTGATGAAGATTTTGCGCCCCACCAAGTCACACTCCCCACTTCCCCCATTTGAAAGTGGCATGCACTGTTTGCAGGGAGTCGCTGTTTAGTGCAACTCCCTGTCTATATGCATCAGTTACCTGAACAAAAAACAACAAACAAACTGAACATGACTGTGCTGCAATATTCAAACAAAGTGAAAAACGGTGACCATCATACGGCCTTATTTTCTATGGGGGGGGGGGGGGGAGCATTTTTTTTCCCGAATTATGTCATCGTTTATCATGTTTTGCCCATTTTTTTGCCCGAATAGACCAACTGCTATTGCCCGAATTGGGAGGGCCAGTGCCCCGACCCCCTACACCCCGCCTCGTATGCCAGACAGTGACAATTTAATGAGTAACTTAAAGTGGTATAACCACAACAACAAGTAAATGACGTTCAGTGTAAGTCTAATTGACCAAAATTGCAACGAAGAGCATTATAAAGGTGCACTGCAGCCTCTTGAAAACAACAAGAGTTGTCTTAATATGCTTTTTCAAGTAAACAAAACCGTCCCAAACCCACGGGGACCTTTACTGGCCCCAGTGATGATGCCAACTATCAACAAGTTTTTCATGTGATTGAAAATCATGAGGTCACCCATCCACCTGTCAACTAAAGAGCCTTGTTATTTGCATATTTTTGTTTCTACCTAGCCACTTACAAGTGAAATGTTCTTTGGCAACCTTTTAAACTGTCGATTCGTGCGATTGGTAGCCGCACATGACGGTATTTTTGTTGCTAAAGTGCCCAATTTCTTATGAAGTTTTGCTAACTGCGTAGCTTTATTGTACATTAGTGGTTGCAAGTGCGATTACGTATTCTGTGTTTTGGGAGTGGTAAGATGGCGGCACGGTGACTTCAAAAATACTGCCACAAGCCCTATCCAGGTTATTTACAAAGATCGGTGGTACTAACAGTTAGAATTAGAAATTGTAATGAGGGCGGACTGTAGGTGAGAAATTTAACAATAATTTACTGGAAGATGCAACACCGTCGTCTTAACACAATACTAGCGCCAGATATGATTTCTGCCATGCCCTTTTCCCTTAATTTTGAGAGCAATATGCGACTCATAAAATATCGACTCATAACACCAAATTTTTTGGGGCTGGAGCCGAGGTAGGCTCTGGATAAGAGGTGTGCCCTGAGAGAAAAATGAAAGACAGGGACTCGTAGAATTCTGGCAACAGTTTCAATCTTAAAACAAATCTGGAATCATTTTAAATACAATATGATAATGGCGCTCTGCTTAGACAGTAGGTCCTATCATAGACAACCAGTATGCAGTATGCAACCAATAGTATAACAGTACCTAAAAGTTTGTCCGAAAACTGGAAGGGCACAGTCTATTTGGTAATTTTCTGGCCATTTTTCAAGTTTAACTATGCTTGTTCTATTAAAGTGAACATACAAGATATTTTGCAAACAAAAGCGCAAACTACTGGTTGATTTGATTCCACTTATAACCCTCGGAAATGCCATTATCTGCTGTCTGAGGTTGCGATTTTCAAATTTATCTGTATAGACCTACTCAGATGATGATTGCGCTCCTAATACACTTAGATTTCGGGAAGCATTACTCAACTTCTGCACTAGTAGCCCATAATTCTACTCTTTTAAAAAAGAGTAAATTTACGCACATGATTTTTGGCAACGATCCAATCGGTTGGAAACTGGGTCCTAAAACTCTACCTGACTATCTAATTTCTGGCCACGACAAGTATAAAAAATTAGAGGTAGACCTACAAATCTATCCCCTGCCTGCAGGCGCCGATGTGTGATGAGATGTCGTCCGAACGAATAATAAATGTGTTTTAAGTCGTTTTCATCCCTCCAAAATATACAAAAGGTGGGTATGCTTCCTTCGTAATTTTAATCCCCTCAAATCTGCTTTGTTCTTTTATTTAAAAATTGTCTGAATTACGACATTCAAATGGTTCAAGGGTAGCGAATTTTTAACAGAACTAAAGAATTCTGAAAGATGTCAGCAAAAGGCCTGACACTACTAGCTTGTTCCGTTTCCTAAAGAAAACTCGTTGAGGAAAATTTCAATATCTTTCTCCTATGTAAAGCCCGCAAGATGTGTTCGTCCTTGTGGAAGTTTGAATGTTTCTGAAGCTGTTTTTTCACTATGCTGCGAAGTACGTGGAAATCTGTACAGGGACTAGCGTTACATTGGTTTTGCCAATATCTAACTTTAAGCCTCATCATGTGATTGGTATGGTTATAGCCTGATAGCGATGTTTCTCTAGGACACATTATTTATTCCAAAATTAAAAATCCTCAACACATGCTAATGCTGTAAGTGTCCCTGAAATAAGGTTGCACAAAGAAAGGATAACGTTAGCAGTGGCATTGGGCTATACCCCCCCCCCCCTTCACGGATGCTATTTTTTTTTATCTAAAAATTCGTTGCTCTGCTTTACTAGCACAGTTTCTACTTCAAAAGTAGCATATGTGGCACCAGATTGCATGTAAGGACACACAATTTCTCAAAAATTTTCAAAGGGGAAAGGATCGTCTCTTCAAGGTCCTTCAGTGATTTAATTCTCCTTAACCCTTTACCGTTGTTTGGGTCCTTTTGGACCCATGCGGAGAGCGCGGCTGTCACCCGTCTTTACTGTTTCACGCGGAGCTCGAAACTGCGAGTAGCTACCCGAAAATTCGGCCACAACAAGGAGAGAGACAATAGCTCAAGGTCACAGGGTCAATAGCCTACGGAAGCTGACGCGGGGCGTGCTACGTCCGCTTTCCCGCCCACTTGCGAGGCGCGGAAATGTGCCCCGATTTTAGCACCACGGTAAAGGGTTAAAATAAAATAGGCAAATTTTGTCGAATTTCAATTTTACTTGAAAAAGTAGACCCTGTAACAACCTGGTGGCACCGATTGCTTCTGAGGACTCTAACTTTGTAATAATTCTTAAAAGGGAGGGGCCTATACCTTATACTCCTCCCCCGGCCGGCATAGATGTAAGTAACGGGAGCCGATGGAAGCAGATGATTCAGGTGCGATGACAAATAGTTTGCCACTTATCATGTTAGATATATTAAGGGTAAAATCATTAAAATCCGAGATTTCGAGCAGTCACATACAGGTTTCATCAATTCAGCGGATCTTGAATTTAGCCAAAAGTCACAATAGACCAGCATTAGCATATTTTCAATTCCGTAATATACTCCCCGAAAGGAACCAAGATCATTTACATAATAGTGGCGTGACATATTATGCGGTAATATTCTGATCACTTAAAATGATGCCGTTTTTTGTTGTTGCAAACAAAAGCTAAACATAAAGATTATTTAGATTTTCTTTTAAAGCATGAAAATGCATTTTTCGGACATCTGAGGGGTAGCAAATTGTATACGCTCCATGGTGGTGTCGCTCCGCTTAGATAGTCTTTAGGGCAATGTTACATTTATGGGTCAAAGTATGTTTAAATAAGTTTTTGATCACTTTGCATTTTGCGAACTTATTTTGAAGTGACCATTTTATTGCAAACGACAAACGAAGGTAGCGACTCGTTAGATTCTTCGTATAAGTCTGGAAAATGATATTTACTTCCGGCCATCTGAGAGGTGTGATTTTTCGAAATTTCTCTTTGCTCCGCGCCAGCCAGTGGTGGCGCTCCGCTTAGATAGTCTTTGAGGCAAAATTTAAGTTTTCGGGTCAAAGCATTTCTTAACTCTCTGATTACTTTGCAGTTTTTCGAAACTTATTTTGAAGTGATCATTTCATTGCAAATGATAAAAGAAGATAGCGACTCGTTCAAGTTAGATTCTTCGTATAAGTCTGGAAAATTTCCGGTCATCTAATGGGTCTGGGTTTTCGAAATGCTCTCTACGCTACCCGCCAACTAATAATGGCGCTCCTCTTACATAGTCTTTACAGCAAAATGACGTTTTGTTGCAAAAAAAAAAAAACTGAAATGATCCCGTTTGCCTCTGCCGATGAATGTTCTTTTATGTTTGCTCATAAAAGTGCAAATTTAAATTATTAGTACAACGGCCAGTTAATGGCTAATGGATTTAGGCTGAAAGAAATTTTAGCTAATTTGTAGACTTTCAAAGCTTTTACTCGAAATACCTAACTTTGCCATTATCATGTCACCAAACCTTCAAGAGTTACATTCTACGTACTTTGGCTTCGCACGGAATAAACTGGTGTGCCTCCCTCTTCCCCGCCACGAACCTCCTTTTGGCTTAGGCCCAATAAATATGTACAAATGGAAAATGACAAATCAAAAAATTAAATTTGTTTAATGTTGTTCTCTCTCTCTGATTTTTTTGAAGCCGACATGTTGAAGAACTAATGTGAAAATTAATCAAGATTTCAATTATGAAACATTTGGTGCCCATTTTCTTTAAACTTCTATTTTCCAGCTATGTAACATATCTTACTACCAAACAGTGGCGTAGCCACGGGTGGGGGCTAGGCCCCCAGATTCCCTTCAGCCCCTCCCCAGATTTTTGGCCCCCTAAAAAAGTAATGGAAAAAATAAAAATGTTTGAACGGAAATAAACTTTGAAGTATCTCCTCCCAAAACAGTAAATAAAAAAAATGTGCAACAAAAAAAACATGCATGAATGTGTGTAAAACACATTTTGTGCGTACGTATGAAATCTAGTAATAACTTTAAAATGCCTGCTTTCACTAAATTAGACACCGTGTGTAATCTGCACTGTCATTTATTGCATTTTCACTTCAAAGATGAAACGAAAGTTTCGACGACAAACTTTAATGTGACTTTGTTAGGTTAAGACCCTTTCTGCCTTTCGGATGGCTGGTTGTTTTGCTGAAAATAAGGCAATCATACACTGGAGACCATTCTTGCCGACCATTCTTATACTTTATCATACACAAAATATGCCGTAAGGGTATGGCTCTGCCTTCGGATAATTCTTCCCTTCCATCCTTAACAAGTGGGCTTATGCCGTGCCTTACTCCTGCCCATGACAACTGCCACCAAAGAACGCTTTTTTCGACAAGTCCTCTTTTACTAGTTGGCACTGGCGTCAGGAAGGATTTGTAAAATGTCCACAAGGTCCGGATTTCATGTGTTTCCCACGTGATCCATACTTCTGCTTTAAGGTTCAAAGGTTTTGAGAGATTTATTCGTAGTATTTTAATTTTGACCACGTCATGTACCGATGACTGAACAAACACTGCACCATTTTGCATCTGGACACCACTGAAAACCGGAAATTGTTTCTTTGGTAGTATGTGTGTCACTTGTAAAATCTCTACAAAAACTAAAAGTGAGTAATTTGATATTTTTTTTTGCTCCCCAAAAAGAGAAAATCCTAAAACTTAGGCCAATAATCAGTTCAAAGTTTTGCCAAACAGCACCATTTTGCATCTAAGAAATCTAACGCAAAGAAAGTTTCTCAGAGGGGGCACAACTACTTTGGGTTTTCCTTTTAAAGGGTAAGGTACTGCCTTAGGTGTGCTGAAATCCATTCAAATATTGCCGCATTTGCGATCTACGTCCTCCTGAAGTTTACAATTTTTCCCAAGGGAAAGGGAGATACCGGTTCCCTTTAGTTTCACCCCCCGGGCCACAGATCAGAAGTGCCCAGTTTTGGGGTCCCTAAAAAGAGTATGTATTACCATTTTTCATAGATTCATTTTTTATTCTCATTATTTGAGAAGTGGCAGACATGAGATTCGTATTTCAAGGCTGGTACATCCAGCTTAAAACACGTGGGAAGTGTCGTTTTCGGCCATCTGGAGGGTTTTTAAAGCCCCAAATTCAGTGGCGTAGCTAGGATTTTTTCCGGGGGGGGGGGGGGGCAAAGGTATGAAATTTCCCCCAAATTTTTCCCAGTCAATGTGTATGTACTTCATATAAAAAATGCAAATTTACAAGAATAACAACATTACCATGTCATTTTGTAATATTACCTGCATTTTTAAACTTAAAGTATAACATAGAGCCATTGGAATTAGCAGCTCATTATTTTGGTCAACAATATCTGGTTTATTTGTATGTACTAACGCAGCGGCGTACCCAGGATTTCTCTGAAGGGGGAGGGGGGGGCATGTAGTATGATCTAAGGGGAGGGGTGTCCGGAAATTTTTTGACGCAAAAATTTGCTGCAAGATTGGTACATGCAAAATGGTGCAAGATTTTCGGCTTTGACAGGAACAGTGTAAAAAGTTGAATCGTGGTGGTTCATGAGGATAAAACTGAAACTTTTGTGTCTTTACATGCATTCTTAGGCTATGCCATTTATGCTACCTTACGAAGTAAAACTTGACATTAAATTTGCACGCTTTTAGGAGTCAAAATAAAAGAGTATTGATCGGTATAGGATTTGTGGTATTTCTTGGCCACAAAAAATTACTTTGTCATAAATATTATCTATAGTAAGCGGAGCGCCACTACTAGTTGACGCGGAGCGTAGAGAAAATTTCGAAAAATCAGACCCCTCAGATGGCCTGAAATAGCATTTTCCAGACTTATACGAAGAATTTACCCAGTCACTACCTTCTTTTGTCGTTTGCAAATAAAATCCTGCCTTAAAAATATGTTCGCAAACTGCATAGTGATCAGAGAGTTAAGGGGTAATCTAACCCAAAAATGTAATTTTGCCCAAAAGACTGAGCGAAACGCCACCATTTGTTGGCGCGGAGCGTAAAAATAATTTCGAAAGATCAGACCCGTCAGATGGTTAAAAATAGCGTATTCATGTAAAGAGAATCTAAACATGTAGTCTTTATTTTTATCGATGCCACCAGTGGGAATCAGAGTCTATCCTTTTAAAGTAAAAATTGGAATTTGACAGAATTTGCCCATTTGTAGGAATTAAATACTGGCATCACTGAGGGACGTACTTGCAGAAACAATCCTTCTCCTTTGAAAATTTTTGAAAAATTGGGTGTGCTTATATGCAACCTGGTGCCACATATTCTATCTTTTGAAGTAAAATCTGTGTTACTAAAGTTTAACTACTTATTTTTAAGAACAAAGAAAAATGGCATCTGTGAGGGGGGCATCGCCCAATGGTTTCCCCTTCGTACGCCACTAAAAGGAGGCCTAATAGTGGCTCGATCACACAGGATATCCTGTTAGAACAGCAGTCTGTTAAGTGAAGAAGGCTACAAGGTACTCATGGACCCGCTTATTGTTACACCCCAAGTGAGCAGAAAGCTTTTTTCCCGAACTAGCCTGTAAGCCTCCAAGGATATGGCTAAGTAACAAAATCTAAGTATGCCAATGGATCCCGTTCATTCTAATTTGTAGACTAACTTTAAGTTAATCGTTGGCCATGGATTGTTTCAGCCCCATCCATCGTTATGTACACAGAGTAAAATCGGTATAGCTACTACTAGCTTGCATGACAATATAATAAACTCGGGGAGGTCTACGTTAGTGACTTGTCAGTTTTCACATCCTTTTACTGAATTCCCAAAGTGTACAACGCAGAGACTGTGTGCAAGGGGATAAGTTTGGGTTTACAGCCTTTCAGTGTTAGTTGTACTGTCTCAGCTGTTGTTAAATTCCTCAATAACAGCTTCATGTACACTGAAATGCACTGATCATAAAAACCGCGTATATACAAGAGAACATTCAATCTGCTACGCGGCGATGACATTTCTGTGGAACGCGAGTAGGGCCGGTTCATGCGACACAGACGAAATCTCAAATCTAGATTAATTTGTTGCATGAAAATACGAATTATGTATGAGAAATGTCTCAAAATTTTTTATTCTAACAAAAATTTTGAGAAATTTTTGTTAGAGTAAGAAAATTCATCAAATTTCCCCAAATTATTTTCCAGGGGGACAACTTGCCCCCCTGCCCCCCCCCCCAGTAGCTACGCCACTGCCCAAATTGTCTTGTACGCTCCGCTCCAACTGATGGTGGCGCTCCGCTTATATAGTTTTGCCATGTCTGACACTCGGAGGTACCAGTCCCCCCCCCCCACATTTTACCCAGGCCCCTAAAAATTCCATCCTGGCTACGCCACTGCCACCACATAACATAATTACGAAAATGTAAATGAGGGACCAATGGCAGATAAGAAAAAATTTCTAAACCGTGGCGGTCGGCAGGTTGTATGAAAATACTGCGTTAGTAGTTTAAGTCTCTTTTCTTTACCTCCTCATAATTTTTTAATGTGAATTATGTCTGACATTATTTAAAAGCAAATGAATGATAGGAGACACACTCACTATTGTTTTCTGTACTTTTGTTACAATAGTACAAAAGATAAGCGTTTTGGGCAAAACAATTCTCACTTGGACATGTTATTTACTATGATTTTTCAGTTGATTACATTAACAGTTTTTTTAATTAATTTTGACTTGAAGTGCAACCACGTAAGTTACATTACATGGTATTGTGAGTTACACGGACAATATATGTTGACCCAATAGAGAAAAATCTGCAAGGTCGAATCCACAAACTCATCTAACCTCACTTAATTTTTCAAAGCATCCTATAAAAACAACTGACTGAATTTCAAATCTTTTGCTATAAGGAATAGCACCATTAAAAAATATTTTTGCTCAAGGACTATTACATTAAGTGTAACTTGCAACATGAGCATGAACTATGCGATGTCGGCAAACTTTTTTTCCATTCTTCACGGCTTTTGAGCGATTTATTCTCCTGTTCACACACTAGTGAAAGCTGATTGCAAAACAAATAAACACTAAATATTATTTGTTCTTAAGTAACATAGTTGTAACTGCAAATGTAGGATATGGCATAAGTTTGTAACTTAGGTTATTTTTCCTTTGGAATCTAATACACATTGAAACTCATGCAAGAGTCACACATTGCTAACATCAAGTTAATGAACAAAAATTTTAAATTATCACTGTATTAACGAGGGCCCCCATGTAGAATTCTTCTTAAATGATTCTATATATCTTTGTTAACATGGAAACAATAACTTTGAAAATATAATACGGTACGTTTCTTGTGTTATTGGCACTGATCGGTGAAGCTAAAATATCTTGATCTCAATGTAGTTTTCTCCCGAACAAATTTTCAGTCTGTGTTGCATTCTGCGATTGCTTTGACTTTCACCTAATGATCTACTCAAGTCCCGAATACATTATGTTATCTGGATATTGAATGGCATATTACAAAAAAGGATTGTGCCTTGAATGAAACAAAATCGTATAACTTCTTTTTTACAGTAACCGCATTGTCATGTACCCCTCCTACCTACTGTACCAATACTACCCTCTTTAATCTGTTGAACATCCAAGAACTCGAGATGTAATCTGGTGCAACATTTAATATCTTTTAAAGTCAATATTTTTGTACCTTTTGAAGTGTGTATGGGCAAAACTTATCTAGGTGTATCCTTTTGGAATTTGCTTTTGGCACTGGGCCATACCATGGGTTATAATGTTTAAATTTTAAAAAGAACACGCAAAGATCACCCGTTCTCGGGAGGGATGTCCCCTTTTCCGGTTTTCAGCGGTGTCTATACAAATTAGTGAATATATACGGAGCTCCTAAAGTGCCAGTCTGCATGTCATGATGGTGAGATAATTTATCTGACCAAGTTATCATCTTTTCCCTAAGAAGTCGACATGGTGAGATAATTTATGTTACCATGTCGACATCCTAATTTAGGAAGTCGGCATGGTGAGATAATTTATGACACCATGTCGACATCTTTTGCTTAGGAAGTCGACATGGTGAGATAATTTATGTTACCATGTCAACATCCTAATTTAGGAAGTCGACATGGTGATATGATTTATGTTGCCATGTCGACATCTTTTGCTTAGGAAGTCGACATGGTGAGATAATTTATGTCACCATGTTGACATCTTTTGCTCAGGAAGTCGACACGGTGGGATAATTTCAACTATATATGCCTATGTATAGCCAGTTGCCCCAGGCGCGGATCCAGACATTCCAAAAGGGGGGCAGCTGACTTAAGAGAAAGCATCGAAGTGAGTGAGTTGCACTGCTTATTTCCCGTATGTTTTATTGTTGATCTGGCCGTAAAAGCCCCCTCCCCCTGGAGCCACGTCTGGGCTGTCCGCATGCCAGAGTGCATTTAGTGCACTATATATACATGTGCGCGCATTGCCAATGTATGATGTCCGTGTATGCATCACAGTCATGTATACTGTACGTATATACGCACACCTACGGATTGCTTTGCCTTGTATATGCACACTTACAGAAAATCCCGGCGTACGATCACGAAACGCACCCTGGCTAACATGCAGCATGCAGTGTCGGACACTGAGTGCATATACATAGACGTACTTAGTTGAAATTATCTCACCATGTCGACTTCCTAAGCAAAGGATATCGACATGGTAACATAAATTACCTCACCATGTCGACTTGCTAAGCAAAGGATGTCGACATGGTGTCATAAATTATCTCACCATGTCGACTTCCTAAATTAGGATGTTGACATGGTAACATAAATTATCTCACCATGTCGACTTCCTAAATTAGGATGTTGACATGGTTACATAAATTATCTCACCATGCCAACTTCCTAAGCACAGGATGTAGACATGGCAAGATGAATTATCTCAATATGTCGACTTCTTAAGCAAAGGATGTCGACATGGTAAGATAAATTATTTAAACATGTCGACTTCTTAAGGAAAAGATGACAACTTGGTCAGATAAATTATCTCACCATCATGACATGCAGACTGACACTTTAGGAGCTCCGTAAATATATGTTATACATTAACCTGGGTTTCTTTAAGTCAGACCCTAAAAAGACCAATAAAGAGTCACCTATATATGTAACCACGGATTATATCGATGGATCACACAGCTCGCCCCTGTTCCGTAAATCCGAAGCTTCTGATTAATGCTACTGGACATACAACTTGAAAATCGGATTCATCATTATGGGTTTTTTGCACAAATAAAGTGTGGATCCAGACTTAATCTTATTTCGTTTCCCAGCACGCAAGGAAATGTATATCTTTAATCCTGACCCACGCCATTGGCGGTATACCGTTTAAGAAGAAATCGCTGACATCTACTTCCCAACAGAGGTAACGTAGCAACCACGTTCCCACGATTGACGCAGTCTCCAACGTGAATTAACCCTTTACCGTTGTTTGGGTCCTTTTGGACCCATGCGGAGAGCTCGGCTGTCACACATCTTTACTGTTTCACGCGGAGCTCCAAACTGCGATTAGCTACCCGAAAATTCGGCCACAAGAGCGAGAAAGACAATAGTTTAAGGTCAGGGGGTCAACGGCCTACGGAAGCCGATGCGGGGCGGGCTACGTCCGCTTTTCCGCCCAATCCCGAGCCGCGCAAATATGCCCCGATCGGAGCACAACGGTCAAGGGTTAACTCCTTTCATTCGGACTCCCCCATTTATAAAACCACTCGTAATCTTTCACTGATGCTTTCACTTTGGAAGTAGCGGTATCACCTACTATTTAACCTTTAATTCGACACTTAATTTTCCCCAGTAAGAAGAGAAGGGATGGGGTGGGGTAATTTTCCCATACCCTAGACAAGAAAGGACACCACGAATGCCTTTGAGCAACGGGAGCATGGTCCGCGAAGACGGGGAAGGGGGGGGGGGGATGGGGCTCCCGGCGAGGGGGGGGGTAAAACCCCGTTTTCTGCCACAGGCATATTGGGCTTCCTTACGGTGCTGTATATTGTATTGTTGAACATATTGGGCCGCTGTGGTGGTTAGCCCTCAACTTCAAAATTCGCTCCGCGGACCCAGAATTTATCATTAGGTTTCTATATGTCATCCTCAATAGAAGTTTACAAGCAAAAAGGAACACCATGGAAACTTCGTTAATTTGCAAAGGTTAAGCACTGTGCGAACGTAAACGATGAAACGAAAGATAAGCAGGAGACAAAAACTGATAATCTCTCAACTACCCTACTTATGTCTTTGTTTGGTAGAGTAGGGGTAACTTAACTGTTCTACTTGGTGGTCCGAAGCTTTTGCTCCGAGATCTCGTTCACCTGGATGACGTAACCCGCGCCGCGCGACGAGAGTCACATATCATTAGCACTTAAATTAGAATTACTCCAACTGCTTATTTGTAATGAGAAATTTAGAAATAACTTTTTCTACGATCTTTTTTGTCTGATTTAGCCAGGAAAGTCTTATTAGTTATTAAAATAATACATCTCCAATTGAACGAAATTTGAAGCATCCAAATTTTTCAGTGCAGAAAGTTCTCCTCATGTTTTGGAATTTTCAAAGAATTATTTTTGGGGCTAAACATCTAAGCCCCGCCTCCCACGCCTACGGTTCTGAATATTTTCTGAATATGACGGTTTTAGAGGTTATTATTGAGACACCTAGGAAAAATATCATCTTCAAGTATTATTCGAACTGCTAGTGAAATGTTACTTTATGATGATTGGAAATTTATGAGCCATTTTGATGAAAATCGTTAAAACTGATGAGAAAGTCACTAGATGAAGGTGTCTTTGGAAATACTGTCTTCTTCAAACCTTCCTCAGCTACAGCTAGCAAATAATCAGCAATTCCAACAATTTTTCAGGAGCTCAGCAGTACTCCAGTGACAGGGAGTCGCCCTGGCAGTACTAATGAGACACCAATTTATAGGGATATTAAAATAAGGAGAGAGGCATTGCTTCATAGCTTCAAGTTGGTGCAGAGGAAACGTCCATGCTTTCAGAAACTGTTTTATGGTGCACGCGCCAACAAAATCTTTCTTTTTTATTGTTTTTGATACTGTTTTCCTACATGTAACTTTGCAAATTGAATTAAAGCATGTAGAAAAATTTATATTTTATATCTATGGCCTTCTGTTTTATATTGCAGGCCTCACAACATCCCCTCTCTTAAATGAACGGTTGTTGGTTCCAAAACTGAAGAGGGATGCTTTAAAGGTTTCCAAGTACCCAAATAAAGGTTTTTCTAGGTAAATTAGATTTGTTTACAAGCACGATGAAGGGAGTTAAGAGCAAATTCATAACTCAACTCTCAGTCCATAAGATAAGATCTGAATTCATACCAATTTGCTGGAACCCAAGGACTTACATATGATTCTATTGGATAAGTGATGTTGTCCGTCTTCAACAGTGGACATGAACAGCATCCCTACACTCTTTACTTTTTAAAGTCATCAAACAAATTCAAAATGCGAGTTTTTGTAGATTTTAAATTTTGCTGTGGGGGCTAAAATAATTTTACTCTTTTATAATATGTGAGGATGGAGAGTTTTGGGTAGATGCGCACTGTTTAACAGTGTTTCTTGATTGGCTGTTGCTATTGTATTGTATCGATTGTATTCTTTGTTAGGATTAGGGATTAGGTAAGGCAATAGAGCCATCATTAGCCAGTAAGAAAATTTTTTGTTTAACAGCCTGCATCGCCCAGAATTTTGTGTTATGTCCCAAACCCAACAAAATGTTTCCTCTTGTCCCGCCCAGGATTAACACCTATGAGTTACCGGCAGGGAGGGGTTGATGCACTGTTTAACAAGGTGTTTCTTGATTGGCTGTTGCAATTGTATTGTATCGATTGCATTCCTTGTTCGGGTTAGGGATAAGGGCTATCGTTAGCCAGTAAAAAGAACTTTTTGTTAAACAGCGCCCATCGCCCTGCTGGAAATGGTGCTCTAATGTAGTTACAGAAAAAAAAAGAAAAACCCAAAACAAAACAAATAAAAAACTAAGTATCGATGTAGTGCCGAGTATATTTACCTGAGGCAAAATGTAACTCATAATGGTTACCATTAGATCATGCCTCTAAAAACATTCAATTTCCAGTCCCCATCTCTTCTTCTGTCTGTTTCAAACTGTAAAGGTTTTAGTGTTTTTGTTGCGAATATATAATGTAAATATTCCAGATTGCATAGTGCATTCAGTATCATTGTCTATGGTGTCCAAATAGGTACATGAATTCCATTTGCATGAACGCATTCTGAAATTCAATTTTGTTTGTTCCCATGTTAGTGTCTGAGAATAAAAAACTGAACAAGATTCAAGACTAAAGGCAAACCACAAACTATATGGAGTTGATGACAAACAAAAAGGATTGAAAGCATCCCACCTATGTAGAGAATGCTTTCTTGGTCTCTGTCCACAGAAATGTCCATGAATATATGCCCCCCCCCCCCTTCCCCCTGAAAAAAGGTCCTTCAACGGCGGTAATTATCGTGTCATTTCACATTGAATGTGATCTTATTTAGTCTAGTGGGTCGACTGGCCAGCCAAGTTGGTTAGAGCAGCAGCCTTTTGGCTATCCATGTCAAGTCATATCAAAGACATAAAATGGGACCTGCTGCCTTCTACCTTTGTGCTAAACATAAGAGATTGGGAGTTTGGGGACAGGAGTAAAATGTGTGAAACACTAACTGGGTAGCACTGCAATGCCTGGGTTGGTTTCAATAGGAGCCTTAGGAGAATATCAAGCTTGTGATCAGGGTTGTCACCAGCCCAATTTGAGTGCCGGCTAAACATCTGGCCCAATATTTGTACCTCACCCTACCCCCCATGGAGTCCACCTCATTTTTGACCCATTAATTTTTCAGCTGTAATGAAAATTTCATTTTTTTTCAATAATTCAATCATTTGCAGTGTAGAAAGGGGAAGTAAGAAATTCCCGCCCGAACCACTCATAAACGCTTACCGCTAGCGCTAGCCGTAGTACGGCAAGTTTTGCAAACCCTCTCAGTCATTCAGTCATATCATCGTAACGTTATTTTTATCGCAATCTTATCAGACCAGGACTAACGGAGTTGCCGCTGATTCGATAAATCAGTACATCATTTATACTACAAAGAATAGCAGGGTAATATAGCCACCTTGCGATACTAAAAGTTTAAGCTACTGCATTATGTGCAATAAAGATTTTGGGCTGTATATAATGCATACCTATCATCATGTGTGCATGGCTTTCTCTGTACAAATTACTTTCAACGTTCGCTGAATTTTGTAATATCAATTCACAAGTTGTGATGGATATTATTATAGCAACATGAGCATTGTGCAGAGTGGATATGTGTACTCCATAAATCAAAACTATTATTATTATTCAGTATTACTATTAGTGGTAAACAGATGGCAGAGAAAAAAGGTGGTAAACAAATGGTAAATGAATATTTGTTGCCGAAATCATCACATGCACCCAATTTGTCCAAGAGGATACATGTTTTCAAGCTAAATACGAGTACATATGATACATTTCTGAAGTAACTAAGACTGAAAGGCATTATTTGACATGCATGCCTACAATCATTGTAAGCCCCTAAACTTGACATACGTATGCAAAACGTGCTCATATGGACGGACTTTGTTCACAAAATACAGTCGATACATGAGCTACAACAGAAAAACTTAAAACTGTATTTCACCTTGGCTAATACCTATCTACTTCCCACAATCATAATTCTGGAAAAGCTTTCCCAAAACCAAAATAAAAATGTACCTCATCTTTGTACATTCCCATTCTTTGACAAAACAGGATTGCAACTTGAACATTGGAATCAGCAGTAAACCAATTTGATATGATGATTCCTCTGACAACATAAATGATACCTGCCTTGAAGGAATCTTAGCTGACATTACTCAAAACTTTGAGACAAAATTCACAGGTAATGAAATAAACTTAATAGTTATGTAGGAACATCACTAGCCGATCATAAAGACAATGGGAAAACTGTTGTTTGGTTATTTGTATAGAAAACTAGTCCAAATCGAGGCAGCCAGGCAGGGGGTGGGTAGCACATGCACCTGAACCCTCTTTTGATCATCATACATGTTAAAATATGTTTCAAAATGTCTAAAATGTAGCCCTTTGGATGCCTCTGGACCGAAACTAAAAAAAGCTTGCATCCCCTCGATTGACACTTCCTGGTTATACCTATAAAGACTAACGCTTTATTTCATGTTACAGAAAGGTCATATAAACTCCAGGATAAATTCATTCTGGTATAAATATTGTTTCATCCAACTGTGGTCCTATCCCAACCATCCCGATCATAATAATCACTTGCAGTTGCTGAAAATACACCTGTCAATTGCTATACAACAGTTGATTACAGCTTAAAGAGCCCATGAAATGACTCAATGACAACATTTGGAGTCATTCTCTGACACTATCTATTAACAAAAAAAGCATTTATTTTAAAAAATTCTGCCCCACAAAAGAGAAATGCTCAAGTGACATGGTGCCCCTCTCAGCACAACAGCTGAAAAATGTAAAAAAAGTAAAAGTGCATTGAACCAAGAATGACATCATCACAGGAACCAAACTTCACAGTGTGTGTATTATAATGCCACAGTATGTTTAAGTAACATTTTGCTCACAGATTTCGTAGCATGAGACTGACCAAATAATTTCTGAATTATATCTGAAGAATGTCCCACTTTAAAGCCAAAATTATATCAATCAAAATTTGAAATTCTCACTCCTGATTCCTCAAGAGAGGAATTTTGTCGTTATTCACTTATTTAAAGCTGCCCCATGCCATCATGTTAGGCCTATCAGTTTGAATTTTTGGTTCCAGCAATCTAGTCGATCTATGACTAGACAGCCATTCTTTCAACCAGAAAAGAGAAAATATTTCAACTCACATTCTGTCAGATTGTTGAATAAGAAGACTGATATCTCACCCGGATTCCTTTGAACGACATCCCTTCCAAGTAAATTTGTCACAAACATTAATGTGGAAATCATACACTGGATCTTGTACTAGCATAGGCTTCAAAATGCATGGAGTTGAAATAGTAACTTCTTGCCAACTTTTGATATAAATACAGAATACTTCCTTAAATAACCAAAATATCAGCTAATCCCCTTTCCCACTATAATCACTGTTCCTTTTCTTTGAACCAAGTCAAACTGCAGCATTAGCACATACATCCAAAACAACACAGAACTTGTTGGTAGTATTTAAACCACTGTGCAGAATGGTATACAGTATCATATGGGCCTGTGTTATGAGAGAATCACTGCTTCCTCCCCAACAAAAGTAATCGTTACATAACACTGGTGGACAAATGGATGCGTTACATACCCCAGGAGCCTGAGGTATTTTTCTGTGTGTATAACCTCTTACCAGGGAACTTCCAAACACTTGTACGATGTATACCAAACAATTTTCCCTGTAAGTTGGCTCAAGGAATATTGAGAAGTCACAAAACTCCATTTGCTGAACAGGGATATTCCTAGGTGTTGAAACCCCCCTTTTCACTAGTTTTGTGAAGCAAACATAGGTTTAGGTTTTATAATGATAATTTGTTGATTATATCAATCACTTTAGGCCATCTATACATGGTAAGATTCTGTAACATCTACAGAGCAGGGTATACTCCAAGTACACTGTAGTACACACAATGTGAAGTTGGGTTCCTGTGATGATGTCATTCTTGGTTCAATGCACTTTTACATTTTTTAGCTGTTGTGCTGGAAGGGATACCATTTCACTTGAGCACTTCTCTTTCGTGAGGTGGGATTTTTTAAAATAAATGCTATTTTTGATGATAGATAGTGTCAGAGAATGACCCCATATCATTGTTACTATTCATTTCATGGGCTCTTTAAGGTGTCAGCATTTCCAGTGCACTACATTCTTGTTTTATGATCTTCCCTTGTTAAAATACAAATCTGGGGATCAAATTCCAAGGTAAGCTGCATAACACTTCAGTCTTGATCTACAAAACAAGATATGATCCTGAGCACTTGGGCAGATTCAGCTTAGTGTAAATGCAGCCAACATAACTGTTCCCTACCTAATTTCCTTCAAGTTTGTTTTCAACTCAACAAGATCTTTCATAGGAAAGATAAAGTTCTGGAAAGTCCATCATTAAGACACATTAGATGTTATCAGTACAATTGAAAAGGAATTTACGACATCAACAACGGCTACAGCTATTTCATGTATACACCATGAAACTTATTATTGCTCTGTATTTTACTGAAATTACAAAATACAAGTTATCATTTTTGAATGCCAATTTTTAAGTTTGCAACTTTTTTTAAATCTCAACGTATAACAGATTACTTATGCCATCATCTTTTCAGAAAAATAAAAGTTCCTCCACAAAATGTTTGACATAATGACAGTGGAAGGCAAGAAAGGTTATGACTTCCAGGAAGTATTATAAAGACATGAATAAGGACGAAAGACATCAAATAAAAGAAATAAACTTCGTAACTTTTAGGTCTCTCAGCAGTTAGTAATCACATGTCTTGGAAATGTTTTGAACATAAGTGTATCGTCACATTTCATTTGTTTATTCTTTACAAAACCTTTTTTCAATAAAAGAACAAAAGGCCAAACAATTGATTTTTTTTTCTGCTGTGGAAATGAGCACTTAAATGATTTTGCATTTTGCTTAATAGCATAAATTGTAAGAAAACAGAAAGACACTATAAACTACATTCCACCCTCACCTTGGCTCCTTCCCCAGTGACTAGAAAATAAAAAAACAAACAAGCAAACAAACAAGCTAATAAATCCTCAATTCTCATAATTCTTCATGTACATCTACATTTCCAGAATTCAAATCTATTTTCTTGTTACATAATGCTGGTGTTGTCATTTTAAACTCATAAACACATCTCTCTGGTTCTGTTGCAGCTGTTAGCTGGTTCTCCTTCCCACAAGTTAGTTTCACCTGTTGAAAAAAAAAGATATATGCATTATTTGGAAATTCTCATTGATAGGAAAAAATAATAATACAAATGCCTAAACATCAAAAACTTCAGCATATTTTTATTCACCGTATTTGTGTGTGACTAAATTTTTTTTTACATAAATATGTAATCATGACAATTAATTTTTCCAACTAACATGTCACAAGCCACTTACAAAGAAAGAGAAATTAAGTAACTAGAAAGCCAACAGGCTTAGTGATTCCTTGCCATATGATATATCAATAGCAAACATGGAAACAAACATGACATGCATGAGATCCCATACAATTATCCTACTGAACTGAGATACCTTACTAGTAAGGCCAAAACTTTTTGACCTCATGTGACCCAAAATGACCTTTCGACCCCTTAAAAACAATAGTGATCACCTCACCAACACGTCCATCAACATGAGCAATTCAAAATTAAGCTTAGTACAGTATGAGCATGGAAGTACTACCTCCATGGTATGAGATCCCTCACAGTTATCCCCCTAAAAATATTATGTTTAAAGGGTTTTATCTTTTGTCACCTCAAACCTTTGATCTCCACAAACAAGAGGAATTTCTCACACAGCTTTAACATGCCAGAAAACTGTTTTGTCTCATTACTTGATAAAGCGGTATTTTGAAACCATTTTTATCCAAAGTTTGATCAATGGGGACAGCTCACCTTCTGAAGTCTCTGTCTTCCGATGCCTCTATGTTTCCAAAAGTCTGCTATTGAGGTTAGTGTTTAAACAAGCCCTCATCCAAACACTCTCCTACATGCATTGGATCAACAAACTGTGTTCTCACATACCCCACACTCGAGGTAACACTGTGTTACCTCACGCCAGTAACGTGGGACCGCGGGTTAACACAGGGTCGGTGTTTAAATTTCGATCCACCCCAAATCGCAGGGTTAAGCAGTTTTAAACATCGTGTTTGTTTTAATCAAGCAAGGTCACAGGTATTTATGGCACTGATGACAGGTATTTTCTTACATTTTACTGTAATCGGTGTGTAAAATATTTGACCTCGTTACTATGGTAATGCTATCCAATCAACGAAACACTGGGTATGTGAGAACACAGACTAGAAAACACAGGGTTAGCCTGCGGTTTTGTCTGATTGTAAACACGAGTTAACACTGGGTGTTGCGGGGTATGTGAGACCAAGCCTAAAGAGACATCTGAACAGAGATGTGTAACCTTGGCTATTAGTGATGGCAATTTTTGCTTTATGGGGAAATGCCCCACCCATTGTCTATGGTATCCTTTGCAAATTAACAAAAACTGATATCTATATTAATCCATAATTTAACAAGACTTTTAATTTGCCTTTTGTCTACTTATACTGTAGGTACAGCATAACACACAGTACAAGTTTTCCTTGTTTGATACACAGTATACAACATTATGCTTGCTCTTATTACCTGAACTAATTTTAAACGACAGCAGCAATACAAAATAAAATCTTAATACTTTTGAAAAGTGTCATTAAGGGTAATCTTGAAGCAATGGTTCTATGCATTAAGCTTAGTGATACACTTTTTTTTTTTTGGGGGGGGGGGGGATAGTGACATGGATAAAATGAAATGTGAGACAAGAATTCCCACTCGATGATGATATTTGACATAACTATAATCCTTCACATAGGGGTTACTTTTTGGTGCAGTTATCCAGATTTATGCAGAGATGAGGCAAGTAGTATGCTGATACATTTTATGCTATCAAAAATTTAAAACAAATTTTACAATGAAACTTAAGTGATAAATAATCACTGTAGAGCATATTGAAAATGTAAAGCAGAAGCACCAATGTAGATAGACACCAATGTTTCAATCTGTGTTCAACAAAAATCCTAATACAAACACACTATTTGTTCAATTCCACCAGCTTTTATGTAAAGGACACTATTTCTGAAGGGTGTCAAGCTACAGTATTTCTAAGATGACTTTCAGTTTAGAAACTTGATCAAGTGTACATGAACTTCTCCATCTCCAGACAATGGCTAGGCAAACAACTTTTATTTGTGGTCAGATGAGACAAGATAATGTGGACAGTTATTTTATGCTTGATTTTGCAGGGGTGTGACTTTCATGGAGGTCTGACATTTTGACCACAAATAGAGTACTAAATGCATGCAGGGAATGGCAGGAAATAGGAGTATATACAAACAATGGGCTGTCATGGTTGTTATGTAATGAGATAAAAATAAGCTTTCTTCAGAGGGTTTATAAGAGTCAATTAACACCACTTATACAGTAAAAAGCTTAAGTCCATTGAGCTGTATGTTTGTATGAGGTAATCAACTGTGAAAAATAAGGCCAGATAACTGTTACCAAATGGCAAAGAATGGGTCAGTCACAATTTGATTTGCTCTATTAGGCAATGACAGTTCATGTGCGCTGAAGGGTATTTGATACCAAATGATCAGTATGAATTAGGTTCTTTTTTGTAAAGCTAATTAACTGTGGTATATCTAATTAATCAATTCCCATTTCCAATTCATGCATGCTTGCATGCACATGTCCTCATGAGGACAGTAGGCACAAGGATTGCCAAATATTAGCACTTTCTGCCACTAAATTTAATGTTTTCTTCAGATTTTTCTTTAAGATTATTGAAAAAGCAATGTAAGTATGTTATAAAAGAGATTCTTGTGCATCACACAGAATACTCTCTGTTCAAAGTTTACACTTATGAAGTTCCACATCAGTCATCTACTTAGTGTGCATAGAAGCATCTTCTAATATTTTCAGACTATGTCCCTAAATGACCCTTGTACAGACTGTTTAAACTCACATGTTCCACATCAGTTTCATGGAATTCTATTTACTTGTGGTTGCAAATCAGCAATACCCATTAGCATTGAAGCATGTATGCTAGCCTGATGAACACATTTTGCCATTTAAGATTTTATATTTTGCTCTGCCCACTTTTCATGAATTAATACTTGGAACTTAATGTAATAACAGGGTATAATTTCATGCCAGAATCAACATACTGCACAGTGTTCTACCATGTGATGTGCCTTTTTGTGCACCTAAGACCTTCTTCCTATGAGTTTGCTTCAGTACTTTACAAATACATTTTCAAAATTACCTCACTAAAGAATTTAAATAGTGAAGTTAATGATCTGTTCCCCAAAAATTATATACCTATGCCTTTTACATTACCCATGCCAAATTATTCGTACGCTTTCACCCTAACCGCTCATGTACATTAACTTCAACAGTTATACTCTTTTGAGATTTAGTGTTTGCAAGGTTTAGATGTTTTGAACTCTGATGACCCCAAATGACCTTTGACATCCAATAAAAACAATAGGGGTCATCTACTCAATATGGACAATCCACTTGGTAAATATGAGATTCCTGGCAGTTACCTTTCTTGACATATGGTGTTTACAAGTTTTTGAGCTTTTCATCTCTAATGACCCCAAATGACCTTTGACCTCCACCAAAAATAATGGTGATCATCTACTTAATATGGGCAATCCACCTGCTATGTATGAGATCCCTCACGTATTCCCTTCTTGAGATACAGTGTTTACAAGATTTTGACCTTTTTTCCTCTGGTGACCCCAGATGACCTTTGACCTCCATCAAAAACAATAGGGACCATCTACTCAATATGGACAATCAGCATGGTAAGTATGAGATTGCTCACATTTTTCCTTCTGGAGATATCGTGTTTACAAGCAATTTCCAAGGCATTTACATTTTGACCTCTGGTGACCCCAAATGACCTTTGATCTCTACCAAAAAAAATACGGACCATCTACTCAATGTGGACATTCTACATGCCAAGTTTGAGATCTCTGGGGGTTACCCTTCTTGAGATATCGTGTTTACAAGCAGGCGTCACACACACACATACACACACACACACACACACACACACACACACATACACACACACGACATCACCATCGCATAGATTCCTTGCCTGCCTTCGGCAAGGAATCAAAAATAGACACCCATCACTAAGATTACCAAGATTACAGGATTCGTTCACATTCAAAGGGACAAATTTCTATGATCTTTCGATGATTTTCAATGACCTGTACTGATACTTCCAGGACCTTTAAAAAAATTCATATCCTCATTTCAATCTCGCCCAAAATATATTATATCCAAACATTGGGAAGGAAAGTTGAAAGAGTAAAACTATTTCCTAAAATTCCATGACTTTTTGAGGAACTTTCAAAAATTACTCATTCTCCCTGATGTTATATTCCCTGCAAACTCAAATTTTGGTTATCCCTGACTATTCCAGGATTCAAGGACATGTATGCACAACAATATTTTGGTTTGAGGCAAAGTAAAACTCTAACTGCTCTTTCACTGGCACCAAATTTGAAAGATGCAGAATAAATGATATTTACACAGCATGCACCAAATAGTGCTTCATATAAAGGCCATGTGTGCTTACTAGGATGTGGCCTAAATCAACTTAGGTTTTGGTTGTACATGGAGTTAAAGACATTTCTTTGTTGGGGGGGGGGGGGGGGAGGGAGTAGGGGGCAAAAAAACTTAGCTGAACAAATTTGAACTATTTGAGATAAGGAGACCTGAAATAAGCAAAATACAAAAAATAAAAATAAATCTCTAAGCTTCAATTTTTTCAGTGATTTCAGTGTAAAATATTGTCATTTAACTTTATGGACACTGCATGGAACTTAATGTTCATTCTTGACTCATGGAACCCGCATTGTGAATCTCCCTTTGGCCAAACTGATTACACAGACGTCTGAACAGGATAAACCAACAAAGTGAAAAATTGTTGCACAAAACATGGCCTACATACAAGTACACTTGCACAGATATTTATTTTAAGGACATTTACACTGTACAGAGGAAGCAATTACATGGCAAATTGAACAAGAATCCTGGAATAAGGCCATTTGGTGACACGGTCAAGTGCATGCGCCATAATAAAGAGAGATCATGAGCGAGGTTTTTAGGTTAGAGCCAAGCTGACAACTTTATGACCTACCTGAAACAATTGAAACGGGGCATTGAAAATGGCTAGTAAAAGTTGTGTTTTGATTACAGCACCAACAAGTTAAGTTAATTTATTTAAGTAAATATTGTGATTGTGTATTGTATTTACATACACAAAATACCTTTTATCACTGAACTCAGACTATCAAGTCTTAATGCCTTTCTTATTCAAGAGTCTTCCTTTGTATGAGTTAGTAACATTGCACCATTGAAACTTTGGAAACACCAAATTCTGTCACTTGGCTTCTAACATTTTTGTGTATTTCGTATGTCTGTATTTGACAAGTATTCCGTTTACCCTCGCAAGATACCTTTCATGGCCTTTCTTTGTTTTTTGTGTGGACAGAAGGTGTTGCCAACTGCCATCATGAAATTATCTCTCTTTACAGTATTAATTTCTATCCATAAGTGAAACATTTACACCAACAAATGTATAGACTTCATCTAGAGGATTTAACAACTTCAATTTGTCAGATTATGATCATTTAGTGTTTAGTTGGGATTACCATATATGTGTAAAATGCTCCAAACAGTGTCAGTAACAAACTCATGTTTATTGGATTTACCGTATCAATGTTATCACTGCTGACATGTTAGACAAATTTAACCTCTATTACCAACATGCTGAAGCGTATGCTACATGTTTCAAAACAACTGTTGATACAGGCATCAAAAGGGAATTTATGTTTGGATAGCATAGAATGAGAAGATGAATATTTTCATGGACACTTTTCTAGGAAAAAACAGCATATCAGGGATGTTGGGTTAGCTTTGGAAGAGAAGAGATTTGTGGTGAACACCAACTGAATTTAATCTAAAGTAGTACATCATTAAACCTTTATTTCCTGATATAATCATTTAGTGAATAATTACTCTCTGACACCATCACAGCACTAATGGCTGGGATTACATTTCACTCACTAAATATGCATGGATGGAAAAATTTGGGAAGATGGGAGGCTCTGTCCTGGGAAATTTGGCCATCTGGAGGGAAGTTTAGGCAATTAGAGGGAAATTTCCAATTTCTGTACACAAAAACATAGGAGGGAATGGTGGGAAATTTAACTCCCTTCCAGGGAAATATACTCCCTTCATGGGAAATAATCATTTTTTCCAGCCCTGCTAAATATGAGCAAATTTCATAAGACATATTCAAATCTTGATGTTCTAAATATTTTTTTGTAAAGTCCACTCACCACACAAGATCTATCTGGTCCATTCCAACATTTCAGACCACCTGTATATTTCATTTCACTATACTTATTGTCACTTGGGCCACTCCACTCACCCCATCTCCTGGAAGAAAAAGACAAAATTGTGTGAGATAAACAGAACTGAAAAATGACTTTCAGGTTTAAAATGAATAAGAGTCATTTCCTTTAAAGATGAGGAAGCTTAATTAATAGCTTCCAAATTATAAATTTTACAACTCTGGCATCAAATTCATATCAGCACCTTAAAGAAAGAGGCTATCAATTATACAACTCAAGTCATAGCAGCTATAAACAAACACGACTTGTTTCACAATGTAAAGCATAATTCTAAAAGGTAACAAAACGAGTTCAAGCAGAACAATGCCAAACTATTCACATTCATTAGTCTACAAACTAACACAATTTTGTAAACAAAATGGAAATCACAATGAAATGCAGATTCTAATTCATCTTCATTTTGTGAGTACTTTTAAATATGGATGCTATACCACTATCAACAGAAAGATGGAATAGACAGTGTTGATATATTTTATAACATAGGTAACTGTTCTTAACTAGCTGTTTTGTTAGTGTGCTTTACCTGGACAAAATTTGTAGAGGGTGCTCAGCAGCCAGACAAAAAATGTACAGTACCACACAGGCAAAATGTTTAGCTACCCTGACAGACATTATCAATTCTAAACATTAAAACATTACAACAGCAATAATTTAGTGTGACCATTGAGTAATAATACACAGAAATGTACTAAGCCATCACAGAAGGCAATTATTGACATTTATCATCTATTTTAGCAAACAACTTTCAAAGAGAACATCCCCCTTCTCTTATAGACAGTGATTAGTTTTAACCCTACCCTTCCAGACTTTCAGAGCACCAAAATAAAAACAAAAACAATCAGTGAAGAACACTGAAAACATTAACATCTTCTTAAGATCATTAAAATATTAATGAAGAGAGTTGATTAATTAGTTTACTCACCCTAAAGAAGTCTCAGACCCTCCTGACTTTGGTCTTTGACTGGCTTTGTCAAAGACACATAGCTTATATGTATATCTGAAAAAAAAGCAAATACTTAGTTCTGCAGAAAGGGATGTTTCTGATGGAATGCAGCCCAAAACATGTGAAAGGAAAACCATTTTACCCCATCCCAACCAACAAAAGAGGATAGAAAAGTCATGTCATAATTCAAATGATGTGCACTACAAGTGAACCCAAGTCTCCCTCCCCCCCCCCCCTTTCCCCATCTCAATGATAACCCACCAAATTATTTAACATAAAATGTTAACCTTGTTGTTCGCTCATATTTGACAACAAGTATGGATGGGTATTGAATGTAAAGTATGAATATTTGGTTGGATCCTGAGAATTTTTAAACAGTAATTTCACAATGATTTTTCAAAAAAGTTATATAAATATTGTACAGGTGTATGAGATCTAGGGTAAAAGTAGCTACTTTGGTAAAAGTGGGTTGACATTACCATTGTGGGATACTTTGTTGATGGGAAAAACATTTATTTCTTTCAGTTTGTAACATTTCAGCCTTATCCCACTTTCCTTAACTTCTCAAGTACAACTCACTTATATTTTGAAAAAAAAAAAACAAAAAAACAATATGACTTACTCTCTATCTGTATATTCAAAGCATTCTCCTTGTAGTGGCTGGAACTCTTGATCAGGTCCCAGATCAACCCCAAGTTGTTTTTCAAGAGAGGAGACTTGTTTCTCAATATCCTTCATACGGGAATCTACTTCATTGAATGCATCTCGTGCTTCATCAGCAACTGAATGGAAAATAATAAAATATTTAATGTATCCTCAAAGTGAGCAACAACATATAGTTGGTACCATAAGGCACCATAGCACATTGCTCAAATTTTTTGGAGGGCAGGGGAGGGGGAAGGAGTGGGGAAAGGGAATTGTAAGATATTGTTAGGCAGGGGACCTGCATTAATGCATCAGATGTCTTTATAAACTATGATTTAAGCTTTAAAAATCTGGACATTTATGTGACTCTTATTTCAATTTAAAGGACTTAAAGCTCAAATAAAATGCTTCCAAACTTTGAATCCCAATGTTAATAAATAGACAGAATTTTATATGGACATACCATTGTTTATCAATACCTTTTCCCTTCAAAAAATTGAACAGATTCATTATAATCTACTTCTGACAAAACCCTTACCTTTTATAAGATTCTTTGTGTGTTCATTATACTCTGGCATATCCTCATCTGCAGCTGCCTCTTTTTTCTTTTGCTCTCTCTTTTCCTTCATCTCTTTATATCTCCGGATATCTTCATCATCATCACCGTCAGCATCACCATCATCATCGTAATTTTCATCATCAAAGTCTTCCTCGTCATCATAGTCATCATACTCATCTTCAAATGCGGCATCTTCATCCTCCAAGTCTTCCTCTGCTGCTGCAGGAGGTTCTGCAAGTGGGGCATCCCCAGGGGCCTCAACAGTTGGAGGAATATCTGTAGGCTGTACAAGGAAGCAACCCCCCTTACTTTGTATGAACTAATCGACGATCATGTACAGGGGGATGGGGGATCACTCAGTCGGAGGATTTACGGGTTTGAGAGGAAGATGAAAAGTTTGAAATCTGGAGAGATACACTTAGCATTCAAACCTTAACCACCAGAAAAATGGTTGTCAAAGCAAAAAAAAAATAAAAAAGTCCTAGAAAATTCTGATAGCACAAGTATGCCAACGTGATCAGTCGCCAACCACTGAAGTGCAGAAAAGCAAAAAAAAAAGGTCATCAAAATCAGTGCTAGTTGGGCAAGTCGCAGGTTGTGCCACCCACCTTCGAAATCCTGCATACACCACTGCTGGTGTACCTTAATTCATAACATTCTCTTGAGAATTACGTGACAATATTTCTCTCACTGAATTTACTGAATTGTGATATTTATGAGAAGTAATCTTTGCATTGGATATTAACAGTTTGCAATACTTTCATTGTGAAATATAATGAAAGGCACTTGGGAAAGAGACAAAAAATGATTCAGATAAGTCATGACTGTCTTTGGACATCTGCATACAAATTTTCAGCACCACAGAAATAAAAAACTAAAAGAAACATAAATAGATATCTCACCTCTTCTTTCTGACTTTCGTACTTATCTTTTATAGTCTGCCAAATTTCTGCCACAAAATCTTCTTGTAAGACTTCTGGTTTGCTGCCTAAAAGACCCTGCAATAAAAGAAAACAGCAAAGATGAACAGTACTAGCAGACACCTTAAACGATTGGCAAATGGTAATGGTCCATTAATTCCACTAAATTCTCAAGTTTCTTTACGAGATATTGCTATTTCTACTTCACCAGCTGTTCTCATCTCACAGCTAATTACAACAGACTGTGCAGCAAAATGCACACAAATACCTCTCATTGAAAGAGTGCTACTCACAACTGAATTAGAGCTGTTTCTCAATTCTTTGCAACTTGTCCCACTATGAAAAATCAAGTAAATTATAGAATGTAAAAAACATATTTTAAAAATTTTAAAAGCAAGATGATTCAGAATATTGTAATTGTATAATATTCTCCACTCCCCATGATATTACAGGTATCATCACAAGTCTACAATCAGCCTAAAAATTCTGTAAAGATATCTGCAAATCATACCTTATAGTCTGCAGGTATTAAGCCACAGTCACACTACAATGAATTTGAATCAGAATCGGATCCAATTTGTAAGGTTTTTGTTAAACCCTCCTTAATTTCCCCTCTGACAGAGCCAAAAAATTGCCAGCATGTGTAAATATGTAAGTTCTACCTCAGTACTACAAAAATTAATTTTTGCTGATTATTACATGTTGATGCATCTGCATCTATAGATAGCCATTGTTAGACTTGGCTTCCAGATAAAAAAAATTTATGTCAGTGTGACGACATGACAAAACTCAGTTGGCATTTTATTTTCTTGACATCAGATGCAAATCATGTATTTCCACTCTTTGACAAATTTTTGGCTCTTTCTGACCAAAGATGGAGGGGAATATAAAAAAAAAACCCAAAATCAGATCGGATTATGAATTCCGTTGCAGAATGACAGCTGCGTTAGCCACAACTGGTGCCCATCTCTGATCTGAATTTCAAATTTTATTAATTCAAAAAGGAATAATTATTTTGAAGTACAATAATAATTTTCAGGCCTCACACCAATATTAATTTTCTTTCCTGAAGGAATATGAAGCTCCCAGAAAAAGTCAACAAGACCTTCTTTATGGACTTAATTTCTTGGTGTATGGCTTTCAGCTTTCAATAATTCTCAACAAACTTTTAAGTCTCATAGTAATTATAAAGAGAGTTTTAAAACTTAAATAAGAACCACAATTTATCAGTTGCCATGGAAACTAAAGCATCAACATGCATCATTATCCTTACCATAGCTTCTTCTGAGGTAAATTCATTCTTATCATCTGGATCAAGTTCTTGATGCATCTGTATCTCTTCAAAGTTAACTCTGAAAAAAAAAAAGAAGAAAAGATAGACCAAGATAATGTTCTAAACATGTTCTTTGTCAGCTGATTATTTACATACGTACTTTTCTCTCTGTTACATTTTTTGTTTATCCTTATTTTTTTTGGGGGGGGGGGTCAGAATGGGAAAGGATGGATGAATCTTCCTTTAAAAATGTATTCATCTTTTAAAAAAAAAAAAAAAAAAAAAATTAATTAATAGTTGTGAGTACTATCAAATTCAAGAGAAGCAAAGTAGCTCACCTCACTTACAGATATGGGGATGGGCATACAGGTTATGACTTTGTATGATTAAAGGATATAACCTTTCTAAGCAACTCACAAGGTTTTTGTCCACGTTTTGAAACGGGGCTTTAAGTAACTTGATTAGGGAACTCTGGACTGCCTAGGGTGAGGATATTTACCCTTTTAAACTCAAATTCTAATTCAAAATGGACTAAGTCAGATTTGGATGCCCTAGTAAAAATCAGTGACCATTTTGCCCTTTATTTTAATACAAACATTAATGCACTGAAATTTTCAGAGCAGAGTAAAATGTTTTAAAATGTTAAAAAGGATCATGTTGATGGTAATTTCCAAGTGATAATGCTGGTAAATATTGATATTTGCAAGCATATGTTTCAAGCATTTGTAAGAGTTGGACAATTTATTCATCCCATCCTACACCTGAAATAAAAAGAAATATTCGAGTATTGTTACAGTTTAAAAATTAGGATGCTTTTAACAGTCTTCCTACTGTAAAATAGGATAAGTAACAAATTTTGAAACAAATGAAATTTTGCTATATGTTTGAGGCTTGCTGAATAAAGTGCAAGAAATTCCAGCAAATTTAAAGGATGCTTTAACAAGAAGCTTTAAATAGATATAGCTTGAAAGACTCAGTTGTATGTTTTCAACTTCTCACAATGTCATTGGTTACAGAGGTGTCAGTGAGAGAGAAGAAGTCCACAACTTAAACTTGTACCTACTTTACAAATTTTAGTGTGGAGTAGTGGACATTTGTGTGAAATGATTTAAGTCAGGGTGACAAATGCCTTTTTCTAGATGTGGATCACCATCTTGTTTTTCCTTCTCCAGTGCTTGAATGAAATGGTAGGGAAAGTGTAAAAAATTGATCCTGAATGATAACATAGGAACTTGCTGGGTGAAAATAAAAACAATGGGAATATCCCCAAAATGTTCATTTTCCCTCTGTAACCCCCACCACACAAGGTTTTAAGGTAACTCACTTGCCATCTTGGTTTAAATCAAGTTCTACAAAAGCTACAGCTGCATTCTGTCTGTCCTGTTCCTCCTGTCTTTGAGCCTTCACTGCTTCCCATTCTGCTTTATGTTTCTCCTTTGCCTCCTTTTCTGGACGTTCTGCCTCTTCTTTTGCTGCCTCTTTCTCATCTTTCAATTGTTCAATCTGTTCTAATTCTTCTTTCAACTTCTCTAAGGATTGCTATGAAAAAATGGAACCAAAATAATTAGGTACAAGTAGTTTAGAAGAATCATTAGACTGGAGTTATGACCCAAATTTTAATCCTGACAATAGTCTGGAGTGCATTTTGGACAACTACACAGCTTTTTACAATTTCAAAAAAAGATAATAGCATACTTCTTCACAAATCAGTAACATTGTAAAGCGCTAAATTACTGAAAGGTGGTGGGGCTGTGTACGTAGGTATATTTTCGATAAGTTAGATGAGATTTTACAGTTCAGTTTATAACCAATTGGCTCAAGTTGGGCTGACCACAGCCTTTTTTCCAGTTGTGGCTTACTGGGTTGTTTTTCCTACACCATTGTTTATTCTGAGCACCAAGCTTATTGGCAGTAGATTCCATTTTTTTAAGTCCTATGTGTAACCCGCCCAGGAGTCTACACATTTGAATATATGGAGGAGGAAACTTAGGTGTGAAACTTAAGATGGTAAACCGTAAGTTCTCCTGTTGAGATGTTTCATTTGTAAAGGACTAGACTGAGTCAATTTTACGGGCTAAGCCCCCCAAAAATTGACTAACAATGTGCACAGAAAAATTTCAAACAAAATTTAGTTACACACCAACACAATGAATAGTCCACACATACACTGCACTCTTTGGGGATAATTCCAGAATCATTTCTCCTATATTTAGCTGCCTGCACATAAATTAATAAACTTACTTGTCTATCTGTTTTGGCCTGTTGTCCTTGTGAGATGTAGCCTTTCCTAACTTCAAATCCTTCATTCTGTATCAGAGCCTCTTGATTTTTGGCTGCCAGGTGAGCTTTGCCAAGTTCTTTGCAAGTATTGACACAAAGTGACCTTGTAGGTGAGTCATATTCATCTGAAGTATCACAACAATCTGCAGAAAACATATGAGTTTCAACAGTAGCATTGTTTCTTTAAATAGTACTCAAACTACAGTAGTTAATTAGTTAATTAGTTTTACGGCCCAGTTTCCAACCTATTGGTTCAAGTCGAGCCGGTCATGGCCTTTTTTCCAGTTGTGGCTCAGTGGCTTGTTTCCCCTACTCCATTGCTTATGAGGAGCATCACCCACAATGGCAGTAGGTTCCTCATACTGCAGTACAACAGTGTAATCCCTAGTATGTCTTGTAGGTTAAAATGAATAAAACTGGATTAATTGTGAACCCTGACTATATATCTATGCAGACTTCACTGACTTCCATGTTGAGTTACAAAATGTTTATTTTATTCACTGCATTTAGAATAAAAAAAAGATAAAAACTGTAATCTCCTGATATGAATCAATTACACCTGATATTTTATTGTACACCATATCCACAGATAGGCCAATAAACTTCAGCGCTGGCAAGTTTTTGGACATAACTCTGTGCAAATATGTGATCTGAAGTATCAAAGACTAAGCATGTCTATTTCACTGTTACCTTATCATGTATAGTGTGCTGACTGGTTTTAAAGAAATTTATATTAGAAAATTTTTTTTCCTTGCTTTGCCTTCTGCATATCATTTATCCTGTGTTCTATCTGTTGCAACTGTACTAAACACGTTTTCCTTTTGTACTGTAGTATCTTGTTTGCATTATATGGTTTCTACTTTATTACTGTACCTGTTTCAAAGAAAGTGTTTTGCCTTTCTTGTAAAGCCCATTAGGCTTTGCAGTTTGGTTTTTCTTCTTTTTTTTTTCGCTACTTTTGTCCAATTGATTTTAATTACAGTACTGTACATTTAAATTAATGAAACAATCTCATAACTCCACACATTATAAAAAGTCGGTGGAGGTCAATATAAAAAGAAGGTGGAGTAAAGATTGGGCAAAAAAAAAAAAAAATACTGGGGCTCACACCTTACATGTCAGAGATGTGCATATTTTACATTTGCCTGTTCATTTCCAGGAATGAAATTGGAAAAGTAGATCTATTCATATGGCCAAGAACTTTTTTAGAGAACAGCTTTCCCAAGATAAATAGTAATAAACAAGAAAATGAATAATCCCATTATTCTCAGCTACCATTTCCCTTGACACACAGTTAATGCTTAGTACTTTAGAACTAAAAGATAAGAACCACTGAGATGTGGAAAGTCCACAAATCACCCTCAATGTTGTAAATGTCAATTGTTACAACAGGGGCAAATCAGGGTTTTCCAGTTTAAGACAATTTTTTTTTTACAATTGTGGGTGCAATGTTGCCATTAATTCTGCTGACATGGGAAGAAGTGCTAAAGCACCCCATTTTGTCCAGCCCATCAATAAATGATTCCTGTGACGATAATCCATTATTACCATCCACTCAAAACTCTGGCCAACATTAAAGATTATAATACAACCTCTGCTTGGAAAATGCTTTTGCTTCGTCTGAGTGTTTGATTTGTCATACAACCTTGAATCTATTAAAAAGTACACTCTAGTGACCCAACCTTGGATGTGATACTCCTGCAGACTGGATAAGATTCAGGCAGATTTCCTAAAAGTTGACAATAATTGCACAATTTCAAAGTGAAAATATGATGATCCATCATCTACTGGACAGTCTAGAGCTCCAACTTTGATAATGTCTGGACATAACCATAATTTAGTAAAGGGGTAATCGTGATTCCACTGTTTGATCTCTGTATGATCCCAAATGGCCTTTTGACCTACTTTCAAAAGAACAACTTTGATGACCCATTATCAAATCAAAACCCTGACCAACTTCACTAATATCTGGTTAAAACCCACGATTTAAAGGCTTTGAAGTGATTTCACAATCTGACCTCCTTATGATTCCAAAAGACATTTGGCCAAATTAAAAAAAAAACAGTTTTGACCATCCATTAACCACTGCACACTCTGACCATATTTCTTAGAATAACTCCAGTGAGTTGAAGGCATGTGAATAATTTCACTGTTTGACTTTTACAACGACCTCCAATTGACCTTTAATGTACTTAAAAAGATGGAATACTAGTGACATATTTTTTACTAAAGACACATGGCTAATCTGGAAAAGTTTGAAATTTATGTAACCCAAGGGTTGCAGGATTTTATATGATTACACTGTTTGACTTTTTGTTTGAACTCTTCTTGACCAATAAATGACTTATGACCTACTTTAAAAATAAAAACTTGATGACCCACTATATGCTTAACACTTCTGTTAAATTTGAAAAGATTTGGGCATAACCACCAGCAGTTTTACCTTTGTACGCTTTGACACCTCACAACCCCATCTGACCTTTGACCTACTTGTTCTTACCATAATTCACCAAGTCTTTGATATGTGTAGTAACTAAATCCACTTTAACAAGGATCGGTCGAAAAACATACCAGCAACAGTATTTTTTCCAATGTTGACACATGGATGGATAGACAGACAAATGAATTCCCATGACAATAATTCATCAAGTTAAACTAAAAAATGAATTGGTCAAAGGTCAGTGTATTCTTCCATTCTTGGATTGGTTATAATAGCAAACAGCAGTGGAAACCAAAGTGTTTTGTACTGCACATAACTGTATGGACTATCCATGCATCTACAAAGGGCACATACAATCTGCAAGAAATATCTACTCTGCGAAATAAAATGCTCCTCTGTTCTAAAACAAGTAGTTTTTGTTATAATTTTATACGCTATCCCTTAGGCCAACAGACACGGGCACAGGCTACAGTACACTATAACACTAACAGTATACAAGTTGAGCGATATTTTGCACTACTTTTCTTGACCAAATTAAGCTGCCACTTACCACAAATGCCATCATTTACTCTTGACGATGGAATGTACATAGGTTTATAACCCCTGTTGTTGCAATGGAACATTCCACTTGGGCATGCAGCAGTGCCTAGATTAAAGAAATGTAAAAAAATCATCATTAAAACAAGAGGGAATAGGTAATATTGAAGTGAAATGATGAAGACAGAACTACATTACCATCATCAATGGATGCCCCAAACCAGTTATATGATTCAGAAAGTCTCCAAGAGCTTCAGTGAACATCTACAACTGCTGATATGAAGGCAATTGACGCACCTAACCTCAACTTTCTGATTAACGTTCTACCATAGTAATGCCCTACAGTAGAGGATTCAAAGTTTTCTATGAAATAGTTGTAAAAGAAGGTTTGCAAACATCCTTCAGCAAACACAACTGCTGAGAATAATATGACTGCGAGATTGGATAATTGACAAACTGAATCTTATATCAGCCAGTGAATTGTGCTGGAATTTGATCCATGCCATACTGTACAAAAGCATGTTGCACAATTATGGATCATGGGGCAGCTTCAACCTTGGTGAATGAGCTCATGAATCAAAGTGTTGCTAATATCAAAAGAATGGTAAAAGCAAGGGCGGTGGCCAGTCCATCTTGAGTGTAGGATTATTGTCTGAAGTGGCAAATGCATCTTTCCTAAACCTCATGGAATCAATCTTGTATTTCAACCACTTTTTTTATATATTGCCCCCTTTTTTCATTTTTACATTTTTACTTGTTCAATGGTGAATGCTTATGTATTGTTGTTCAAGGATATAATCATCCATCCAATAATAAATAAATATGGTATTGGAATAATTTTTTGTTACATTTTGTCCTTTTGTACATTTTGAGTCAAAAATAAGGCATTTATGAACAATTTTAGCACCAGTCAGATACCAACTAAAACTTTTTACTGATACTTATTCCTCACCCAAATCTTTGCCTGATCATTAAAAGTGGCATCATATCTTTGATATGCTTCATAAAAAGAAAAAGAAAAATGAAAGCGATACAAACCTGGTTCATCTGTTCCATCTTTGCAGTCACAATAATCATCATTCACCTTACTCTTTGGTATAGTTAGTGATCCATCAAGGCAAGTGAACTTTTCACTGTCACTGTAGAATGGGCCATCTGTAAAATAGTATAAAAGCAGAAGAGAAAATAATTATAACACAGTATCTTCAACTAACATTGAAGAGTAATGTGAGAAATGAACAGATTGCATTGAACTTGTTGGAGCATCATTATGTACTTTTGCTATGATACAGTATGGATGCAGGCTTTAGAAGTATATACCCTCTGTTTGTTTGCTCAGTTTATTTCCATACAGTACAAAGCAACTTTTAAACAACAACATAAAGAGTGATAACAAAGAAAAATAAGAAAAAAAACATCCAATTAACAGCCTCATGATCCCTCATCTGCATCAAAATTCAGAACAGGGTAACAGACTTAAACTCATCATCATCGTCTGTATGTTGCACAGCCCTAAGGAGGCCCAAAAGCGTCAGAGCAGGAGAGAGTGGGATCAGCAAGACACCAGATGACCTGTGAAGGTGTCCAGGGTCTGCAAACTGACAACTGTATAGTGCAGTATCTCCTCAGTTAGTTTGTTCCAATCAAAAATTGTTGAGGGAAAGAAGGGAGACTTACAGTATACAGGGAGGTTTTGCAATAAATTTACTTGAGGATATTTCCAAGGTCAATCACAGTACACTTTTTGGTCTCTTTCACTAATTTAGGAATAGACGTGGGCCACTCCAAAAATATGGAGGCCAGCTTAATTTATGCTATTGAATGTCTTGGTTGAGCTGTAGCGTGTTCATGCATACTTCCATACAGTTACTGTTAGAATATTTTGATAGAGAACATGCAACAGAAATTATACATTGTGGTTGAGTAAATTTTCATTGGTTAAAACTTAATACCTTTGACCAAAAACCATTTGATTTCTTACATTTTATAAGGGTATCAAGTGTGACATAAAATACAAGCCCTACTCATGATTTAATACAATTTGTTTTGGAAGTAGGTATGGTTTCATTTTACTTTTAAAACGTAGACAACTGAACAACATACTAATGCAAACATCTAATGTAGTGACCAGGCTTGTGTGTTCTGGCACTGATGAGCATTCATATGAGGGATCACAGTGTAACATTTGGTGTCTCAAATATTAGTCAATTAGTGAGAGGGTTGGTGCTTATTGTTGGGCACAAATCTCTAGGTAAATATTTGGTAGGTTATCAGGGCCACTCCCATAAGAGGTGTACATTCTATGAAGCAAGGTGGCAATGCCATCACTTATTATATATTACAAGTGGAGGGGGGGGGGAGGAATGTGAGTTGGGGTGTTTCTGTCCAATAACCAAAAGAATGACCGAAAATAATCTCTTGGGTTAAGACCGATCTGAACTTTTCAATAGATCGTATGTGATAATAATATAAAAACTGTAATTTATGGTCAACCAATAATCCAATGTCTTTTTCTGACATAACCCCTCTAAGTCTAAGGTAGGTCTAGGCCTACCACAGTAGTCTTTACAAAGAATAACAGTACCATCCTCATCCCACAGAAAATAACATTTTTTTCATGATCAACATTGCTCCAACTCATTGCTCCAACTATAAAGTGAAATAATTGAACACTAATGACTTTTGACTATGAGGATGATATTTAACAACAATAAGCAAAACTATCCAATGGGAAAGGGGATATGATACAGGGCAATTCCAATTACAGTGCATACATTAAGTGATATAAAACTGAGATGAGTGTACATGATAGCTGTAAGTACTGACTGAAGTAAGGTTATCTTCTATTTTAATTAACAGAAAAGGCTATGGGAATGTTCATAACAGAAATTTTAGGAGGAAAAAATTAAGTAAGGGGTGAGAAATCATGAATAATTTTGTGCAAAGTCCTTGGCACTGTACAGCAATCTGACCTAGGCTTAAGTGGGGTCCGTGCCATTCCACCATTGGCACTTTCCGCCATAGTAAATGTTCCCATTCCGCCATAGAAAAAGTGCCAATCGGCCATGGTGGAAAGGCACTTTTTCTATGGTGGAATGAGCACATTATTCTGGACAGTAGGATACATTGGAACTTACCAGAGGGCAAGAACAGGAATGGAGCTTAGAAATTTGTTTGAGGTATTATTTATTGGTGCTTCACGGTTGAATGAAACATGCAAAATCAATTAACCGATTACAGATTAAAACAGTGGTCAGTGTCAATGAACAGTTACGTCTCTTTTGAGTACAATGATTGTAGCCCCCATACATGTACACAGTTTTCTCCGCAGGTCATTTTTTTGTGCAGGTGCTGTTGAGTGATCGGCATCCTGGGGGAGGGGCCTAAGGGGAGGGGGTGCCCCCTGGAAAATTTTTGCTTCCAGACGGGTGGCTAGATGCAATATGGTGCCATCTTTGGTGCATGATTTGAAGTGAAAATAATAAAAAAAATCTATTTTTTTTAAGGAATGTTTTGCCTTTATTCCTCATCTTTCAATAGAAGGCAGAGACAAAGATATGGGGCAAAACTAAAAGTTGGTCTTAAAACGATCGCCATGTTCTGAAATGCATAGATCTGCAATTGAAAAAAGTATAAAAAATTCAAAATGGCCACCAATTTGACCTCGGATGACCTTTAAATTAGTGCCATTTTTTCGGAACCACACGTTGTCCCTATATACCGAGTTTCGTTCAAATCGGACAAACTTGAAAAATTAGCGCAAATTATGTTAATTAGCTGTCCCCAGGGGTGTGGCCATTCCTAAATTCTAACTCATCCGAGATTTCCATAGGGCCCATACTTCTGCAAAGTTTCAAGTCAATTGGTCAATAAAGCAGAGAATGAGAGCGCTAACACGAAAAGCGTCCAGCGGCGACGGAGACGGCGGCGAACACAAAACCATAACCATAATCAGCTCTCATTTTACAATTCCACAGACTATTTTCCTTAATCAAAATGTGTCCAACTTCATTCCAGCTATACCTGGTTAAGGGTGGTAACCGTGTCTGCCGCCCCAATGGTTTACCATGTTGAGCATGTCCTGTCCTTAGTAGAGCTTTGTTTTATGTACGTAGTTTTTCTTTTAATGAATGTCAATTAATTATATTCAGCATAACTGTATGTGTATGTAAAATGTTTGCCTACCCATAAAGGTAGCCAGAAATAAAAAGTGACCAGGAAATGGCAGATTTGCGTCACACGACCTTTGGAGCTTAAAGCCTCTGAGGATTGAATAAAGACAGTAACCCTTTACATTCTTTTTAGTCAAATTTCTGAACAACTATCCATAAACAGCTGAAGGAGGAAAACTAGCTGCATCATCCACTTGTTTGCCAAATGAAGACAATTCTAGCCTGACATGAGTCCAGTGGCCAACTGGCAAAGAGTGAAATACTGTAAATATACAATTTGCCAAACAAGCAATTCATTCTGACTCCTGTTTGGTTACTGTACACAACCCTCTTGTTCTTGAGCTTGCAGTTGTACATGGTTTTATTTTGGTGTTTGTACCTAACATTATTACCCACCATTTTATTTTTAGTAACTAAAATTTTGACGAAAAAAAAAGTACAACATATCAACTAAGGTTAAACTGGTTCATTACTATAGGGTGCAGTTTAAACACAGACCCAGGGGTGGCACCAGCGGGGGGGGGGGGGGACTGGGGGGGCCTAAACTTATTTGTTTTGTTTTGTTTTGTTTCGCAGAATATCATAAGCCCTTCCCAAGTAAGTTACATCCACTGAAAGACAACACTTGACCAAACTCACGGCCCACACACCAAAACCATAGTTTTTTTTGCCAGCTCGGCAAAAGTAAACACTATTCCTATACTAGGAAGTGTTTACTTCAATACTAAGTACATATACAGGCGCGGAATCTAGACATTCTAAAAAGGGGGCATGACTTAAGAAAATGCATGGGGTGTGAGGGAGTTGCAAAGCTAACTTCCTATATGTTTTAAGTTGCAGTGGCGAAAAATGGAGGGCTGAGGCCATAACCTCCCCCTCCCCCCTTGGATCCGCTCCTGAGTTATATTCGATACTTGAGAAGGGTTATGATATTTTGACGCTGTATTGGAAACTTATGACAACTACAAAATGGGCCACATGTCGAAGTTTGAAGTGGAGGGGAGGGTAATCACTAAAGGCGGTCCAATATATTTAACGATTTAACAGCAATATAAGGTGGCTAGAAATGCTTATGACACAAACGGGAGGAACAAAAATCTAGAGCCCCGCACCTCCAGCATCGTCAGGGCGGCCCCTGCTTCAAAGATATTAATTATCATTTGGCAAAAATGTGGGCGCCCATGCACTGAGTAGCATGCCCGAAGAGACAGCTCAACTCCAAGCAAAACTGCTAGTCGAAGTTTTAGCGTGAATATTATTTCACTATTAAATCACTGTAGTACAAAATAGGGTCCAGGAAGAACAAATTTAAAATGGATACAAAAAATTAATAAAACGGATCGGGTAACACATGCTCTACAGAGTCAGTAATTGGAATCGGGCATGATTGCCGCAATTTCTAGTAGAGCTATAGCCACATGGAAGTTCGAAAAACTTTTACTTGAAATATCAGACCAGTAACTAAAACCCTAATCTGCATGGAGTAAAGTCTTCCCCGCACTGCGAAAGTTCATACTTGGAAGTAACTTGATTTGTGCAAGTCGTACACACAGCCGACAGCTTGAGAGCTCAGAGCTGCATCACTGGGAAAGAAACAGATTGGTGACGTCACTAGAAACCCTCGCAAATCTTAACCTCTGATTTGTTGTAGGTAATGTCACGACCTAGCACATGACATTTTAGTAAATGGTCATTGGGGGGATAAAGGTGAAGGTGAAAGGAAAAGCTTTGCAGGGGACCACGATAGTCCAAAACATGTTGGAACGTGTATTCCATGCAATGTACAATACATCGTGCATAACTACGTTAGAAGTGGGACGGGCCAGCGCTAACAAAAATCGTCAATTCTCAATCTGCGGCGACTGCTCGTTTAGTTCAGATTTAGGCCAACGCGAGTGTTGGGGGGTTGGATTGGGACGAAAGGCTTCAGATTTAAACAGAAGTAGTGGCGTTTTGTTCGTGATGCACGGGAAATAAATCCTGCTAGTATTCATTGGCGAACCAGACCGCTCATTGAAAAGAACGCAAAAGCATATTTTCACCAAATTTGGCCTACACCTAGTACGCTATTTTAGAAACATGCTGCTAGCCAAAACTTAGAGAGGGCAATCATACTATCTTAAAAAATGTCTTATTAAGGGTCGCGACAAGGTAAGCTTACTGTTGCATACAGTGACATAGGTAAGGGTGAGACATGGCAACGGAAAAAATTGAAGTGTTCTGTTAGTTGCCTAGCCACAGATATTTTGAAATCACCTTGTCAAGATAACGAAATGGTGAGTTTATTTTTTTTTCTTAGGTGTTATAGTACGTTTATGCCAATCCGAGCAGGTGGTTGTCCTGTATTCTGACCTGCCGACACTTGTGGGCGCTGGTGCTTTTGTGTCCGTGGCATTCCCACTGTGGCCCAGCAGTGTCGTAAGAGGCGACAAAGGGAAGAACTTGCATTTTATTTAAACTGTGTTTGAAACCTTACTTAAACTTAAACATGTTATTTAGGGCCTTAATAAAACTTTCACTTTTATTGGAGCATAGGAACATTGAGCTGAATGATTGGGCATTGGGCCCGGTAAAGAAAACCAAAGAAAGGAGTGTTGATACCTACTGTACAATTACTTGGTCAAGTATTGCATACAGCGATGTTTAAAGGCAAGAGAGTCTGAAAAATAGGACTGTAAACCCTAGCCACACCAACACGTGAAACTTTTTTCATCAAGCAATGGCCCATCCATATTTTCAAATTGATTTTCAAGTCGAACAGTAAATAATTTTGGTTCACATTTCACGGCTCCACATCCTTGTTTTATGGTTATCAGTATATACCAAGGAAGGCCCGGAATGTTGTTTCTACCCTGATTACCCAATTCCATTGCTGAAGCTTCTAGGCCTAGGTCTTTTCTTTCTTGTTTTTGTTAAAGGCTAGCCGACGGTAGTTTTAGGCCCAACGTAGACGTCAGTTTTTGCAAAAACTATATTGCCCCAAATTCACTGGAAAGGTGATGCAAATCCCTAATATTTTTTCAATGCAATGAAAGACCTAGCCTACTTACGAAGAAAACGCATTTGAACACCCTTAAATTTATTGTTACTAACAATAAAAAACCTGGCAACAGATTTTTTAAAGTCAACAATGAGGACCAAGTTACAGTGAAAGTCCTTTTAAAGTGTAGGATATAGATCTCCTTTCTTTTCAACTCCCAAGAAATGCATAGTTATCATTACTTAGGGGCTTTATCAATGTTCTCAGGGTTCACTGTTTCCGAGGTTCAATGTTCCCAAATCTTCGCAATTAACGTCCACATTTCTAGGAACATCGAACCCCGGGAGTAATGAACCTTTTAATCATCTCTAAATCATCGAGATGTATGGAAACGGGGAACAAGGAACCTTGGGAACTAAGAACCCAGGGAACATTGGGTAGACATATTGGGGGTGCATAATCTGACAACAAACTGGTGAGAGACTGAGCCGTTAAACCAATTTAACAGACATCAAAATACTGAAGGGAACACACATTCTGTGAAAGTAACTGTAGCCTAGACTTATTACAGTATAGGCCTATATACTTCTGAGAAAGAACTGAATGTTTTTTTTTTTTCATGCAGTACATCTGCAAAAGGAAAAACAAAACAATATTTATAGAAATCAATGAGAGTTAACACAATGAGTTTTTTGTTTAACCAAAAAATAAAGATGTCAATTCTTCAAGGAAAACGAAAACATGAAGGTTTTGAAAGGGCAGTACGTTACTCTATTTTCAAAATGGTCCAAGTATGTAACCAAGTTAACCTGATGCCATGAAATTTTGTTTCACGTTAAAGGTCACTTGCAAAGATCGTCATGTGAGTAAACGAGGTGACAGTAAGATATCCTAAAAAACAAATGTTATTTTCCATCAATAAAGATTGTTATGTTATGCCGCGATTGCAAAGACAACTTGCTTAATGTACGTGGAGCAGTTCTGTTCATTTGCAAGTCACACCTGTGGGTCTGAAACATAAGTTAATCCAGTGTAAATTCGCAACCCGTTCAGTTATACAGTGAATCAAATAGCCGTACGAACAACACAGTCCTTTAATTTGCTTACCCATTTAGTCACTGAATGGGCTATTGTTAGTCGCTATTATTCCTGGCGGACATCGTTCACCCGGGTCAAAACCACAAACTATTGTTCGTGTCTATTGAGTTCTTTTTTATCACCGGCGGTAATGCAGATTATCCGACGTTAAAATCGGCGATCTTTTTTCTACTTGGCGATATCAAGATCTGCAAGAGAACTTTTGGCAAAAAATGCTGCTCAGCGATCGGGCCGTAAGTTACTATAACCGGCCATAAGGGGCGATAAAGCTTCGGCAATAGTGTCACCCTGGACGTAACAACACTGTAATTCATTTAACTGACACATTATGATGAGGAATATATCAGGGCTCCTTAATTTTATGACATTTGAATAAAAATTAGAGTCATTGTAGTTCGGTCACGAAATGGCTATGCACTCTTGTACAGGCTGCCTGTAATATGTGGGTAGCATAATACATTGAGATTACCTACCCAGTGCTGCCCACTAAGGCACAACTCAGTGCTGACTGACCGTCCGTATACAGACCGCTTGTCTGTACACATACTCCATTGACTATATCGTTGAACCAGACTCACCAGTAACGTGATATTTTCCAATGTATTTTTACAGTCTGATTCACTATCAAATATCAGTGCGTATCCAAAATATCCACATCCATTTTTTTGTTCGGGCGGCAGCGTTTTTTGTGCAGGCGGTAACTTTTTGTACGGGCACTGTCACGCCCTTCTCAGATTTTGTGCGGGTGCAGCGCCCGGACAAATCGGCTAGTGGAGAACACTGGTACACACTTGCAGACGTGTGATTAAGTTGATATCTTTGCTTTGTCTTAAGACATTATTCAGTCACTGTTCATACATTAAAAAGGATAAAACTGTATACACAGCCTACAATCAAATCCATTAGTAAGAACCAAAGTTCTTACTTTCTTAAGCCCTCTTTACACTTCCATTCAATCTTTTCAATGAACATTCATGTCTCTAGGTCTATGCCTTTACTGTATGACCTGGACTTCTGAAAATGTTTCTGTTGATGCAATGACAACAATGAGCTAGTTTCTTTGATTTTTTAGAGTGCCTCTCCGCCAAAGGTTTCGCCATGGCGGAAAGGTGCAAAACCTATGGGGGAATGTTATGGCTGAATGTACTGATGGCAGAATGACTTGGGTACTAATTTAGAATCCGTGCCCGGAAGTAGACATAGGCCTAATTTTACTCACTTCACAACTTCCAAAAGAGGTGCTGAAACTTTAAAGTTTTTTTTTTAAAGTAAAAAACCCTTTTCTTTTTTTCGAGGAACTGGGCTATAAGTGTGTGCTGTGGAAAGAAGTATATGGTTAGTGCTGCGGAAGACCGAAGAAAGAAAAGCATTGTTAGTACCGGGACCCGAACCCTGGACCCTAGCAGTAAAGCGATTCTAGCATGAAGACCAGCGCGCTTGCCTACTGCGCTACGAGCGCCGTTGCCGGTGGATGGGTTAAAAATAATGTAAGTACTGTCTAATAATACTATCTATTACATATAGCTGTAGGTATACGTATATACGTATACCTAAAGCTAACTGTATGTACTTGAGAGTGTACATATATGTACAGTATGAGATGTATACGTAAATGTTTATATACCCCTACATATACAGTTCTTATTATGCATGCGTACAGCTGCATATGACCCACCCTAACCCTATACCTATGCGTACGTAACCCTTATATTATGCGTACGTAACCCTAACCTTATTACTATGCGTACGTAACCCTAACCCTATTACTATGCATACGTAACCCCTAACCCTACAGCTATGACGCAGTTCCGGGCACGGATTCTAAATTAGAGCCATGACTTGCAGGGTTGTCACCAGCCCGATTTGAGTGCCGGCTAAACAGCTGGCCCAATATTTGTACCTCACCCTACCCCCCATGGAATCCACCTCATTTTTGACCCATTAATTTTTCAGCTATTATGAAAATTTTATTTTTTTTTCAATAATTCAATCATTTGCAGTGTAGAAAGGGAAAGTAAGAAATTCCCTCCCGAACCACTCATAAACGCTTACCGCTAGCCCTAGCTGTAGTACGGCAAGTTTTTCAAACCCTCTCAGTCATTCAGTCATGCCATCGTAACGTTATGTTTATCGTAATCTGTTCGGACCAGGACTTACGGAGTTGCCGCTGATTCGATAAATCAGTACATCATTTATACTACAAAGAATAGAACGGTAATAGCCGCCTTGCGATACTAAAAGTGTACGCAACTGCATTATGTGCAATGAAGATTTTGGGCTGTATATAATGCATACCTATCATCATGTGTGCATGGCTTTCTCCGTACAAATTACTTTCAACGTTCGCCGAATTTTGTAACATCAATTCTAAACGCCCCCAAATAGTTTGTTCACATTTTTCTCCCAAAAATCAGAAGTCTTTGAAATTGCATGCGATGTACCACACGGTGTGCTGTAGCAAAAGAGAGATTCGTGAAAGTGTGTTACGAAGAGTTTAATTCCCTTGTTTCTTTTTATGTTCATCATTAAGAATGTGGTTCCCGCCATGCATGCTGCAGTATCTTGCATATAACTGCATTATTACACTTGCACAAAATTAGCGATAGCATGCTGTTTCCAGCACATACATTACTGTGTAAATAAAGCGGTGCGAAGCCCACGCTGAATGTACGAAGTTTGAGAAGAAGATTGTCGTCAGTTGATCGTGTGAGGCTCCGCCTACAAGCTTATGAGTGACAGCGATACATGCCTGTGTGAGGGATCTACTCTTCCATGTTTTGAAAAACTTGGTAGGGGCATTGTGACCTGATTTCAGAAAAAAATGCATGTTGCGCAGCTTTTTGGAGACGATCGTTGTATACCAAATACAGCGCTATATACCAGTATACAGTAGTATCATTGAAACCTTACCGTACAGGCAGGCAAAATACTGCGTGTATATATATATGCCAAAGGTCATACTACCGTTACTATGTACTTTCACTTTACAGAGCTGAATTCGTAAATCCGACTATCACTCTTATGGTAACTTTTTTAATACTTCTATTTATCTTGCCGTCTCTGAATTTCTCAAAATGATGTTCAGCTGACATCACAAGGGTATTGAGTGTGTTCAAAATTGTCACAAATCCATGCCAAATAACGATTTCACAGACTGCATTTTTCAAGTAGAAGATCATTTTTGTGCCGGTCGGAAGCCTTGCATTTTAGGTGTTGTACCGGTCGGCAATGTCTAGTGCCGGTTAGTCCCGACCGGCGCCGACCGGCGTGGTGACAACCCTGATGACTTGTATTTGGCCTAGGCCTAACTAGGGATCTTGTGCATATGCTAGGCTATGTAGGCATGTAGGCTATATAGCCTAAGCCTAGGCTTTAGCTTGGCATACTTCATAACAGCCTAGCCTAGCCTTGCTATCACTAGCAATTGCAGAATGCAACACCCCTCCTCAACTTGGAGAGACAACAATAGACCTAGGTCAAAGGGCATTCAAGTGAAACATTCGCTTGAGAACGACCAAAAGCTGGAGTTGGGCGTTGCATTCTGCAGTTGTACCGCAAATCGGTGATACTAGTGTAGGCCTAGCCTAGGCCTACTAAATTATGTTAGCCTAGGCTACCTAGCTTCTGTAAGTTGTAACTGTTAACTGTTAGGCTAGGCCTAGGCTACTTGGGGTCCGGATCTCCTTTGAAACTTACTGCTCAAGGAAACACCGCGAGGTCTATTATTTTGACCACTATTGACTTGAAGTTTCCAGCAGAAGAATACAATGCACACATAGATGTGAAAATCTCTGATCTTCATCATTTTGGTCAAAATAATTTTGTCCTTTCGGGCTACCAACAACCACTGTCACACAAGTTATGTCGGCTAACGGGCTACAGTACGTCTGCGTTACGTTACGTGTCGCTTTCTGCATGTATTGTGTGTGTCTTAGCTTTACCTAACATGTTGGATCAGATCAGTAGCTCAGGTGGTCTCACAAGGTCTCACAAGATCGAACCTAGCAAACATTTCTCGTGATATTCATTCATACATTTAATTTGGTTATATTCATCATATGGCTAAGTCCCCCCCCCCCCCCCCCATCGGACTTAGCCCAACTGGAAAATGAGACCACCTTCAAGAGGGCAATTAATAACTGGTTAAGGCATATGGACTGGGAGACCAGACTGAATAAGGAAAGTAAGACGTGCCTCACCAATAACAATGGTCAGCTCCGATTTGTTGATATTATTGATAATTATGCAGCGTTACAACTCCTTCTAGAGAAAACAATACTCTTGATCTAACCATCACCAACATCCCCAGGGCATACTCTGAAGTCTGTAATTTTGATTCATTTAGTGATCATGACGCTGTCTTGTGTAGGCTGAGACGTTCCTCTTCTAGACCTAAGCAACCCCACAGAGTAATTAAACAGTGTCCCATAGGGGATTGTAACACAATGAGATCTGAGACCAGAAATTTTGCCACTGGTTACCTAAATGGCAAACAAGATAACCGCACAGTTGAAGAAAACTGGCTCCTCATTATGTCCTTTCTCGAGAGAAATGTGGAGAAAATCATCCCTTCAAAACTCTCGAGAACTAGGAAATCCCTTCCCTGGGTCAATGATAGCATTTTCAGGATGATTAAGAGGAGGAACAGACTCCCTGAATAAGAAAACAAAGCCGCCATATTGACAACAAGTGGGTTTTCGTGCTAATATCAAGAAGGGAGTGTTTAATTCGCACAGGAATTATATCAATGGAATGATAAATGACATAACCTTTGATTTTAACTTTCTGGAAGTACATTAATGGCCAGCGAAGGATAAACATACGTTTTCCCCCTCTAGCAGACATTAGATGATAAATTTGACAATAGTCAGGTATTAGACCGAGGCCCTTAACAGTCAGTTCAGTAGTGTTTTCACAAGAAAGCTCCTCAATTCTGTGCCTCTCCAGAGACCTACTTGTAGTAGAATGAATAATATTTCTATTTCTCCTTTCGGGTTGAAAAGTTGTTGAAAAATCTAAAGGTTAGCAAAGCTATATGGGACAACATACACCCACAGGTTCTCAGAGAGCTTGCAACTGATCTAGCACCAATGATCAGTTATATTTTTCAGTCACATATACAGTGCGGTTTCCCAAAGTTTTTCCTTCATAAAAGTCCGAATTCTTCCTAACAGAAGTTCCATTTTTGAAATTATTAGTTTGAAAAAGGCAAAATTCCCGACGCGCTTCGCGCGCTTTAAATTTCAAGCCTTAAAGCTGTAAGTTATCACTGCAGTCAGTGGATAATTTGTCCTAGCCGCTACAGTGCCGTTTCCCTAAACTTTTCTTCAATATGAGCTTCCATTCTTGTCTACAAAAGGCAACAAAGTTTCGAGAGTTTTTTAATGTCGCCCAGAAGCCTTAATCCGCACTCCTTAGATAACACGATCTTCATTCGACATGCTATCTCAGATATATGCTAATAGGAAACGCAGGCTTCGATAATCCCCCAAATATGAAAATTTCCTTACAGGAAACCCTAAATCTAATCTATTTTCTGCAATACAAACTCCATATTTACAAATGTGTAAAAGAATTCAAATTTTCGGTACGTACCTTATACAGTAGTGTTCACACTTAAGAAAAAAATCAGATTTATTAAAAAAAAAGTGTTCTTGCTCGTAGAAAAAGCACAAAAAAGCATAAAAATGTACCGTTTTGTCAATGGGGGTAGGGTGGGTTGCATGGTCCAAAGTTGTCCCCCCAACACTTCCCTTAAGACCCTAAGACACCCACAAACTAACACAGCTCAACTAGTGCACAATTGGGAAACCTCTATGCTATTGCCCCCCCCCCCCCGACAGTCAGGTCTTGTTACGCCACTGCCCAAAAGACCCGACAGCTCTCCAGCCATTACGACCCCATCGCCATCATTCTACTAGTAGGTTCCCATGATTTTTCTTAACCACTAGCTTAAAGTAACAGGAGCAGGGGACGGTTGCCCCACTTGAACTTTTGGGATGCTACATAAGCTGATTTTGTCGGTGCTTCCTTTGCAGGATGGATTGTGAAAAATACTCCTATACGCATATGGCATATCTAATGATCGTTTCTTCGGAAATAACAAAAAAAAAGTACAAAAAGTCAAGTTCGCGCACTGTCATCTTCCATTGTGCTTTAATTAAAGTTGCCCCAGTTTCAGAATTGGTTGTTTAAGGTTCAGTTCCAGAATTAGTATATTGTTCTTCCTTATGTTTATCCACCTTGTGCCTTTTGGCTTTGACATAAAAAGCTAAAGGTGCAAATTCCAGTGAACTACAGCTACAACTTCGGAAAGTCTCAAATTTATATGACGTGCATCAACAACGGGTTTCTTGCATTTTACAGTAATACCCTTGGTTTACATGTTTTACATGATGGCTATAGGCATTCACTAATTTGAAGCTAACTGTACGTATGCGTACGGTGAGTGAATTTATAAAGAAATTTCATTACACTTTTCCCACCATGGAAAATTTCTTTCAAAGTGAAAAACCCCTGAATTCTACCTGTAATTTGTATAGTCCTGATAAAATTTTCGATTATACTGTGTTCCTTGCAAATTCGGAGAATGTCCCTAAGAGTGTTCATTCTTTTGAATGTTCGAGAAAGTGGTTTTCGCAAAGTATTTATCACATGGTGTCAACCCTGACAGACCACTACTAACATAACGCTTTTAGGTATACCAACTGTACGGTGTCGATGTCCCTACGTTATTCCTGGAGTACGCGCGGGTCTGTTGGGATGGATGAAGGGTAAGGTTGGATCACGACCACACCGATGCGGAGTGGCCGTGGTACGATACCATTTTGACAATTGTCGGTACACTGACAATCTACTGTCGGTGTAGCTGCCTTACTATTAGCCCCGTCCGCTCATTTTTGACACCTTGCATGTGCCTACTGATCTCGACCCCATATAATGCCGGCCGGACTCAGTAGCGTGTGTAGAATTTCGAAGGAGGGGTGCACAACCTGTCATTCCCCCGACTGGTACGGATTTTAATGACTTTTTTTTCTTTTTTCTTTCTTTTTTTGCCTTTCTGCACTTGCAGTGTCGGCATACTTGTGCTACCCGAATTTTTTAGGACCCTTTTTTGCTTTTGCAACCATGCATTGCCTCCAGAGGGATTGGTGTGTATTATTAAGATTTGAATGCTCCACGGCTGACTTCGGAGGTGGAGGAGCCCTTTCCCCCGGCCACTCTTTAAACACGCTATTGGTCAGACTTGGGGTCTGCATTATGAAAAAGAGAAGTTTCTTCTGGAATAAGTCCTAGATAGCAATTCACCACCTGAAGTGAGGAATCTACCTCAGCATCACTCCAGCATCTCTAGCTTACTTGGAGTTGAGAAGGATTAAGGGCGACATACTTCAAGTTTTCAAATTTCTTTCCGGATGCAAATCCTCGTTTGTCTTGTAGTTGTTTAAAGTTTCAAAGTAATTCTCGAGTTCGTGGCCATTGGAAAAAAACTTGAAAAGCGTTTCGCAAGAATCGATTTTAGGAAGTTCAGCTCCTCGGACCAGGGAGTTGCTAGAGTTGTCATAGAGTAGAACAGTCTCTTAGAGTGGGTCTAACGTGATTAGTCAGTTCAAGCACTGTTTGAATAATTTGCGTTTACAGTGTTGGCCTTTTGAAGGCCGTCTTGATGCAAAATCGCTAGATTTCCGACTGCAATAAGAATAGTCTTGAAAGTTAGATGCATTCCAACTTAAAAGATTCTAGGTGACTTGTCCTATTTGCCTAAAGGGCAAGAGCAGTCACCCCAACTGGAAGTAGTGTAGTAGAATGTCATGTTTCATGATTGACTGTTGAGAGTCATGTGACAACACTTTTCCTCTTCAAATATGAAATTTACTAGGTAGTTAGATAGAATTTTACGGTCTAGTTTTCAACCCATTGGTTCATGTCGAGCCGGCCATGGTCTTTTTTCCAGTTGTGGCTTACTGGCTTGTTTTTCCTACTCCATTGCTTATGCGGAGCATCACCGTGACGCACAACAGCAGTCGGTTCCATTTTTAGAGTCTTTGGTGTGGCTGGACCTGGGAATAGAACCCGGACCTTCCGCGGGAGAGGCGGATGCTCTTTCCGCTAGACCAAAAACGCGGTCGAAATTTACTAGAAGTAACAGCTTGTTTACACTGAATGTGCAATATTGAAGTTATAAAATGTGATGGAAGATACTTTGAATAGAAATACGAGGAAAATTGTTATATTTAGCTGTTGTTTCAAAACAAGTGTTGGGGGACTGCTCATAATCTTAAATGTACTTCTTTCCTTATACCCCTCACTTAGTTTCTTAATTCTTAACAACAAAGTACCTTGGTAGGCTGATTCTGGTTATCCTGCACTTTTGAATTTTTCATTGATTTAAACATCTCATTGGAAAAAGAAAACTCAAAATAACGACTGCTTAAATTCTGCTAACAAGTCTGGGGAGTTCCGTTGCCGGATGTCTGACAATTTGAAGGGTTCATACTGTGTGGTTATACATACTTTGCATTTTGAATTTGAAGTCAACAAAAGAGCTGTACCAATTGAAGATTTGTGGTTAGGGTGACGAGTGAGTGAAATGCCTATTTGTTTTCTTTCTACTGTGTATTTTGTATGAGGAAGACAATCAAACTTGGTTTCGAAAGAATGGTGTATAGTTAAATAGTTAGATGAGATTGAACAACACACCATTAAACGAATGTGTTATAAAGTATCAGTCAACTCTATAGAAATTTCAGTTTAAATTAATTCACTTAAAAGTATAAAAAGAGGGCGTTCGGGCGAGTTAGGTCCGTCAGAGCCTGGCCTATTTCCCTCCCTGACCAAAAGGACTCTTCGCCTCTAAATGGAGGTACTGTAGGTCATTTTCACCTGACCCTACTAGCATGGTAGTTCAATATTATGGGAAAGACCATTTAACTGACTTCTTTCAGTTCATGCAAATTATTTGGGTTGGAGGGTTATATATTATTATATATATTATATATCTGGCCAAAAACGGTGGGATGGTTGTTGATAACTAGCAATTTCCGACTAAAAATAAAGGCTGCATGACAGAAGGACGTATAGCTTCTTTGGGAAGCAGTTTAAAGTTTGGTTTCGTCAAAAGGCCCTTCTCCAGAGGCTCGGGAGGACTTTGGAAAAGGTGCATGACAGAAGGCCTTGAGGTAATTGGTCAAGGGTTGTAGTTGAGTGGACGTATAGCTTCCTGGGAAACAGTTTCAAATTTGGTTTCGCCGAACGGCCTTTTGCCAAAGGGTCGGTAGGACTTTAGAAAAAGCACGGAGATGTTCAGAAAGTCCTTAACAATCGCTTCTTGGCCTTTTGAGTAAGATTAAGCGTATCTGTTCTTTTCATCCAGTCTAGAATGATGAATGCATGACAGACCATTGATGTAAACGGTGTGAAGGAAGTGAGGTTGCTAGGTAAGTGTTGTCCTTTAGTGAACGTAATAACTTCTTCGGAAAGCTTCGGGAAGTTTCAAGTTTGCTTTCGCCGAACGGCCCTTTGCCAGAGGGTCAGGGGGACTTTAAAAAAGAAGCAGTGCTATACATGACAGACAAATAATTTACATGGTCTGAGGACCGCGAGGTTGGTCACGTATTGTCCTTCAGTAGACGTAATAGCTTCTTCGGGAAGCAGTGAAACGTTTGCTTTCACCGAACAGTCATTTGCCAGAGGGTCTGGAGGTATTTACAAGAAGCAGTGGCGAACGGCCCTTTTCCAGAGGGTCGGGAGGACTTTAGAAAAAGTAGAAGCAGTGGCTCAGATCATTTATAGTACCTGTTCTTTTCATCCAATCTAGAATGGAGCCATGTATGAGAGACAAATGAAGTAAATGGTCTGAGGGCCGTGAGGTCGGTCAAGTGCTGTCCTTCAGTAGACGTATAACTTCTTCGAGAAGCAGTTTATAGTTTGGTATTGCCCAACGGCCGTTTTGCCAGAGGGTCGGGAGGACTTAAGAAAAAAGCAGTTTGATTTGGGAAGCAGTTTAAAGTTTGATTTTGCCCAATGGCCCTTTTCCAGGGGGTCGCGGGAGGACTTAAAAAAGGAATTCTACTGGATCGCTTCTCGGCCCTTTGGCTAAGATCGTGTGAAGTATCTGTTCTTTTCATCCAATCTAGAATGAAGCCTTACATGAGATACCAATTTTGTAAATAGTCTGAGGGTCATAAAGTTGGTCAAGTGTTGTCTTCCAGTGGACGTTAAGCTTTTTTTGTAAGCAGTTTATAGTTTGGTTTTGCCGAACGGTCCTTCGCCAGAGGGTCAGGAGGACAATATAGGAAGCAGTTCGATTAAAGTACATGAATGGCGTTTATAGACCTAGGTTATCCATATACAGTGGCGTACTCATCTCAAGGGGGGGGGGGGGCGGCATGCAGTATGTTGTGGAGACCTTTGGCCTTTTCAGGGAATCTCGCTGCAAAATGGTTTAAGATTTTCGACTTTGATAGGGATAGTCTTGAAAGATGAATTTTGGTGGTTAATGGAGATAAAACTGAAGATTTCGTCTTTTCACATGCAATTTATGTCATGTCATGTCAGCTAGCTTTCGAAGCAAAATTTGTTTCTAAATTTGCGCATTTTTAAGAGTAAAAATAAAAAGAGCATGAGTGATCGGTATAGGCGTACGGGAACATTTCAGTTTTGGAGTTTCCTTGCACGATATAACGTAATTCCTGCATTCTGCCATTAGCGCTATCTAAGCGGAGCGCCTCCATCAGTTGGAGCGAAAAGTACAGATTTTTTTTAAATCGGGCCATCTGAAGGCCGGAAATAGCATTTCAAATACTCATTCTTAGAATATAAGCAGTCGCACCCTCTTAGTCGTTTGCAATAAAATGCTCACTTCAAAATAAGCTCGCAAACCGCAAAGTGTTGAGAAAGTTATGCTTTGACCCGAAAACAAATTATTTTGCCCGAGAGACCATCTCAGAGAATCACCACCATTGGTTGGCGCGGAGCGTACAGAAACTTATGACAAATCATAGCCACTCAGATGGCTGAAAATTACATTTTCATGCTTCTAAATAGAATCTAAACAGTCTTTATTTATAGCTTTCGGTCGCAATAATAAAAACTAAGCGACTTGCTAGGTGATCAGAAACTTACCAATCAAATGTACCACACCATTAGAAGAAATGGTCTTGAATCCTTTCGAGGAACACAGTACAATGGAATTGCTGAAAATATGCTTAAGTTTCTCTGTTGTGACTCTTGGTTTAGTTCAAGATCCGCATGAATTGATTAAATTGTCTATGTGACACCTCGAACTTCCGACTTTATATAATTTTACGCCTAGAATCTTTGTATAATAAATGGCAAACTGCACATCTGAAAACCCTCTGCTCCACTGTCCACGTCTGGTACGAGCTAGTGTGCCGACACGGGAAGGAATCAGAGAGATGGCCCTCCCTAATTTGGAAATTTTTAAAAAGGTGGGTGTCCTTACATGCAATCTGGTACCAAAAGGTCGACCTTTTGAAGTAAAATTTGGAATTTGACAACATTTTTTAATTTTCGTTGACTTTTATTTATAAAATTTCCCACAGGAATTGTTAAAGTAAGATTTTTCTTACTGTACAAAGGATATAACATCCCTTGTGTCACAGTGATTAAAATATGGTTTAGATTTGCCTCTTCACTCTTAACTCATGAAGGAGCAAGACTAATCGATCACGATATACAGATTACGGGATAAATTGTAGGCCCCTTTGTTACAATAAATTTTAAGTGAAAGTTTTCCAAGTAATTAAATACGACTAAACATATCTACGTCCAGAATGTGAAAGTGATAACTAATATTCGTCACGAAAGAAAACAAGGTTCGACCACATTAAAATACTTTACAAAAAATACCATGGCATTGTAATACCTACGCTTTTAGTTTACTGAGTGCATATAGTAATTATGGTACATTGTTTCTCTTTTATTACAGAGAACACAATACATGCATTATTATCACACTGTGACTGATGTCTGTCGTTCAGTTTTCTCTTATTCAAACTTAACTGAGAACTGATCCAGCAAACTAAACATGGGACTTGCTTCAAGCAATAAAGCCTTGAGTTTTCTGTTGCTAATATTTGCATTCCTTACTGTCGCTTTCGGTAAGCAATGATTTAACTAATTATTAACGTGTATGTTCGGTTCACTTTAAAAATGAATTCTGATGGATTTGTTTTGCTTGGATCAAACCATTAATGATCTGTCGGATGAATATTCTGGTAGAAAGTTACACCACTTTCTTAGATCTGAAAGCTCACCATATAACATGTGATGGATTTATGTCATGACAAGTAATGAAAAAGATGAATAAAGATATCTAATATTTATTTCCTGACAGAAAACCAACCGTTCGATACCAACAACGATCCTCAATTTACTGTTATCGCTGGTAACAACGTCATGCTGCAATTTAACGTAAGTTCAAGTTCAGAGGAGGTGATGTCATTGCAATGGACACAAAACAGAGAAAATGTCATAAGTCATGAAGCAACTGGTTTTAACTTGATCACAAGATTTGGGAGATACACTTCAGCGATTACTTTGGAGAGCAATAGAAGATACATTACATTAAATATCACTGAAGTTAAAAGCGAGGATGAGGGTGCATATTCTTGTGAAGTATACTTTCAAATAGGAACACCAGAGTTCAAATTTTGGACTGTACTAGTCCAAGGTTGGTAGTATTCACTGTATTTAGATTCTAAAACTATTTTTAAATTGACTCTACAAAGCTGCAAAGTATTTTAGAAATGTAACTTTAAAAAAATCCAAACGTGACTGACCATAATGATAGCACAAACTTTGTCAAAGGAAAGGGAAATGAATATCCACAAACATTTCGCCTAAATTTAACTAAGCTATTATTGAAAGAAACTAAGGAATTAATAACATGTCACGGTGCAGAGCGCTGTTATTTGTTTTTTAGATTTTCGTAAACGTGCCATCGTGAAAGTCATACCTCGCCACTCCTATTTCTTTTTCTTAGATGATGAAAATGAAGTAAATCTTTTTAATTTTCATTTAATTGCGTTACCTTTTAATTTGATACACTTCATATAATTTGAGGGCTTTGATGGTATTTCACGTTTCGCCAGATTGTGCGTAACTAGTTAATAATCAAAATATTCAGAAACAGAATACCATATTTTTATTTGATAATTTTGAGGAAAAGATCAACACGAATTATTTTTTCAATCTAAATCTGAAAATCGCAAAAGTATCAAGCTGAATATTTTTCTCAATGTGAAAAGAAAATAGCAGCGACTTACTCAAGGGCTCCGTGTAATGATTTGAATTTGTAACATGCACAATTTTAACATTATCGACTCTTCAAGAAAGAACAGAGGGAAATAAATTCTTTTTCGAAGAAAATTGTTTTATAAATTATATTTTTTCGGAGAAAAATTGGTAAATTACTTTTATTCTTAACCAACGTTCATGAGAAATTTAAAAGTAAGTACTTACTTTTATTACACATAAGTTTAACAATATTGGAGTTAAAATGTCAAATTACACTGAGAAATAATTTAATTTCTACAGTGAACACAGGATTAGTTTCAAAAACATGTTTGCGTTTTTATTTATCAATCAAACCTTCTGGTTTTAAGCGTAACTTGTAACTACAGATATTGATATAAAACTGAGACCTGCCTGTACTGTTGAAAAATTGATGTAATTTTACAGAACAGAACGTAAAAATATGTATAATTAAAAAGTTCTGGCAAAAATTTGTAGGAATTTTCAGGTAATCCCTATTATGTAACTCTTCAATATTTGACATGTAAATATGCAGCTATTTTTAACATTTTACAAGAACACATTAGCACAGGAGCACAGTTGAAGCATTTTGAGTAAATGTAACATACAGCTTACAGTTTAAAGTTGATAAAACATTCATGCTCCATATATATTACACTGCTTAAGTTTTTTGAAAACTGGTCCACACTTAAGCATTTGTCCGTCCAGATAAATATTGAATGAGGCATGCAAAATGTACAATGTTTCAAACAAGTGTCTGATCTCTTGTAGATGGATTTAGATGGAGGTTTACGGCCAACGGCAGTATGTTCCATTTTTGGAGTCTTTGGTATGGTTTCTTGTCCTGCTTGTGAACGAATCTAGGGTTGGCTATGTTTATTGCACAGAACTATTCCTTTAAGTTGATCTCATTTGAAGAGAGGGTTCAAGGGAGTTAGTTTAACATTTGAGGATTAGGAATCCCACTGGCTCATTATACAGGATATAAAATATTTAAATGTAGGCTAGTGTGAAAAGAGTGAAAAGTAAAGGGCCAACATAATTTTTAGATAAGTACCCGGAAACTATCATTATCGAAAATGTCAACTAATATACCAATACTACTGTTTATTCAGACACCTGACAAAAAAGAAGGTGGACATTGAAGGTCTCACCCTCTCATCCTAAACAGTTTCAATTCTCATAACCCTCCTACTTAAGCCCCTCCCACAACCGTCAAAAATTCACATTCATCTAAACACAATCTCAGATTATTGCTTCAGGGAGAGTACGCAAGACCCCAATGTGTAATCAAAACACTCTCAGACCAAAACATGCTGTGTAATAACTCAGTCAGCAATATCCGACGGTCCCCTGGCGGCCATTGTTGGCTTTCAATCGACCATCAATTCGTGGTTTGCCAACTGCAGGATCGTTGGAGGGCATCGGATGTCCGCTGGTTACATCCGGGTGACAACCAATATTGCATTCTGGGTAAAATTTTTCCAGTTCTATCGCCATCGGAGGACCGCCGGTGATCTATGAGCCATCTGACATTTTTCCTACGAAAGAGGAAGTGGCCTACAGTGGTCCGTTGCGGAGCCGACCATATTTGCTGACACGGAAGACATTTGGTATTCTACATATTTTGAGCTTGCTGATCGATTGATGATTTTTGTTGACTACCGGTACTTCAAAAATTGTAGTTTTGGGCGAGAGGAAAAGCTCATTCCATCATATTAGTGAGAAAGTGGACTTTCTATACGAAACAGGCTGCAGGGTTTATTCCTTATTCAACCGAGCTAACACAGTCATCTCGACTGGTAAGGATGGGTGGACGGGATGAATAGTAAACATTTTTTCATTCATAAAAATATACTCAACTGAATAGAGCCCTATTAAGGGTATGATGACATGCTTGAGAAGTGTCCAGACTCAAGAGACCCAAGTTAGAATCCGTTTCAATTATTGCAATATCTTTTAACATTTTCTAAATGTACTTCTTCCAAGTTTAAATATGCCTGAAAATTTTGAATTTCCAAAATAAAATCTTCAGGAATCTTTCAGGCGTCTTTGAAATAAATGTTGTAAGTTAATAACAGACTAGGACAACGTTAGCCATATATGGCATATCCTTCATGTTTGTGCATGATTAGTGCAATTCAGGAGTTATCCTGTGAAATAGTTAATATTTGATGTGTTTTCGACATCATCTTTATTTTACATCAAAAGCACAACTTTGTCATTTTCATATTATCTGACCTTTTAACACATTTAATTTCATCCTATCTTTCCATTTTTAACGCCCGGGTTACGTTTCTTCTCCATTGCGGCAAACGGGGATAAATCTATACCAGAGCCATGCATGTCGAGCAAATTATAAGTGGACATGCAAGTGGCCCCATAGAAACGCTCGTGATCTCAAAGCATTTGTTATATAAAGTGACAGTACAAATAAGCATTTAGTTCCACTATCGAAAGGGGAAATGAAGTCACCCCGACTTGAATTAGTTTCCTGTTTCATAATTGGCTTTTGAGAGTCGCGTGACAATTTTTCTCAAATGTGAAATTTACTCGGAATAACTGCCTCATTTTCTGCAATATGCAATACTTAATTCCTAAAATATTATAAAAGATAGTTTCGATGGAGATAAGAAGGAAAATATGAGATTTCGCTGTTAGTTGCTTCAGTCTAAGTTTGTTCTGCGGCTACTGTTCTTTAATTCATATCGTTTGAAAAAAAATTGTGACCCGACCTGAGGACGACTATGTTAGGTGATCACGAAACATTTATTATAGACCATCGAACATAATCATAAGTTAAGCCATCCCAAAAACCAAAACCAACAAATAATCTAAGCAAAAATATGATAAGATTATCTTATTTTACTGATTCCTTTAGCTGTACAAGAGTCACTTACAAAAAAAAAATTGTTCAAAACAAAACCGTCTCAACCAACAGCTATTCCACGGCGGGAACAAGATGCAACCAACAGCTACCTGTGGTCAAAATATTTCACCTACCCTTTGTCGCTGTAACGGCTTGGAAATTTCAATACTTCCATTATCGCTTCGTACACAGGATCTTGGGAACCAACTCTTTCCTCTACAGAATTAAACGTATCGACTCTCCCTTTTGTTCTCTCTGCAATGCAGAAGACGAAACATTGTATCACTTGTTTTGGTTCTATTCTATTACAAATACATTTTGAAAGCATATTTATTTAATTTATTTTTGATCCCAACAAAGACGTTATTAGAGTTTGTCTTGTTGAAGATAGCAAGCATCCTAAAAATTTCTTACTTCTTCACCCAATATACTTCGTCTTTAATTGCAAAGTAAACAATCAAACTCTAATCGTAACAAACTTCGTGCATGGGCGTCCGCAGAAAAAAAGTCGGGGGGGGGGGGCAAAATTTCTAGGGAGAGGCAAAACCTCCAAGTCACCATGAATTGACACAAAGCATGCGAAAATATCAGCCCAAAATGCCTCCCAGATCGCCGGAAATGGCATTTCTAAAGCCTATTTTTCGCATAGAAACTTGAAAAACACGTTTTGTTTGGGTTTTTGCTTTGATTTTAATACGTTTTCAAATTTTTGATTTTCCGGGGGGGGGGGGGCAAGTGCCCCCCTTGCCCATACCTGCGGAAGCCCATGACTTCGTGTGTAAATTTCAGTTCGCCTTGGATGCAGAGCGTTTCATTCTTCAGAAATAATTGGACGATTTACGTTCCCTACAGCTGAAAAAAGGTTCTCCATGAGATGAGATTGAGCATTAAAAATGTGCGAAGTTACTAGGAAATTGTGTGTTTAGGTGTGTTATTTACATTCTCATCATATATACATACAAAACGGCAAATTAAAGGATAATAATCATAATAATAATAAAGGATAATAATAATAATATATACAAGTATTTACAGTTGAAAAATTTAGCTAACATCACTCTTTCATTAATATCATGACTCATTACATTAACATTACACATTTCAATTATTTGAATGGAAGGAAAAACATTTTCAAAATTAATACGTTTTGATGACAAGGTTCCTCTGGTTTTTTGAAGGAATTCCTTGGAATCTTATATATATATGACATACCTTAATGTCTAAATCGTTACTTTCTCCTTTTTATCTTAACTTTTCGTAAATCATTTATTCCTTTGTGAGTCTACTACATGTCCAAATATGAACAAATATTTACAAAGTCGGCAAAAACTGCATGCAAAAACAATTCTATGTTCAGTGTATTATCAAACATAGATTGAATTTTAACCAGGAAAGCCTAAAAGTAAGCTTATCCCCACTAAGATACACAAAAGAAGGGCTAGTGATCCAAACTTTACTAAATTTAGCAGAGGTAAAAACGTATTTTCTGCTATAATACCTGAATACGTTGTTTAACGTTCTCAATAACTAGAGATTTTATTTCCCTCCTAGACTGCACACGGGATTGAAAGATATGAATACATCTGAAAATGTGTGAAGTTAGTTAGTCTGATGGAGTTTAATGGCCCAGTTTCCAACCTATTGGTTCAAGTCGAGCTGGCCACGGCCCTTCTTCCAGTCGTGGCTCACTGGCTTGTTTTCCCTACTCCATTGCTTATGTGGAGCATCATACACAACGGCAGTAGGTTTCATTTTTAGAGTCTTTGGTATGACTCGATCTGGGAATAAAACCCGGGCTTCCGTGTGAGTGGCGGATACTCTTACCGTTAGACCAAAAAACGCGGTCGAAAAATGTGTGAAGTCATATAATTGTTGTAAGAGATTGTAAAGGTAAAGAAAGCTTTTTAAAAAGAGAATTGGACGATTAATAATTAAGACGATGAAAAAATGGCCTGCATAAAATCTTTGCAATTACACTTTAATTTATTGTACTTTGTACATGATGCAATTAGATAAACATTTTGTTGCATTTTAGCTTATTGGATTATTTAACATACTTTTGACATATCCGCTTTCTTCTTTTGCTTGAATTGCAAGTAGAATTACAAAAGTGTACCCATGATTTTCTTTTGTAACCGAATGATGCATTCGTTGACATTGACGGCCCAACTGAAATCTCTTCCGTTGAAAGTTAACCAATGTGCAGTTATAAATACTAGACGTTAAGCAATAATTCCACTGCCAATTATTTAGTTTATTTTATTTATTCAAGCGATTTTGCATTTATAAATTCGAGACCATATGGCTTAAGATTCTGAGGACAAGTCAGATTTATCGAAAGTAAAAAAAAAACAAAAACAAAAAAAAAAAAAACAGATTTTCGTGCGGAAGTTTAATGACCTAAACAATGTCCACAGTCAAGTTGAAACATTACTCTAAGATTAAGCAAACCGGAGACAATTAAAATGTAAAGAAAACGTTTGAATGCTTTCGTAAGTACTCAGAAACTGAAAGTTTGATGGCGGGTATTTCAGTGTGATTTTATTTGTTTATATTTAGTGAACAGAATGGGAAGTCCGTACAACTCAATCATGTGTTATATTGTCGTACTAATTATCGCAGTTAGTGTGACATAACTGCAATGAACCAAAGACGTTCACGCAAAGAGGGTAGATGGGCACTGTTTAACAAGGTGTGTCTTGATTGGCAGTTCCGATTGTGTTGTATCGATTGTATTCTTTGTTAGGGTTTGGGATTAGGTTAGGAATAATGGCTATCGTTAGCCGGTTAGGAAATTTCTTGTTAAACAGTGCGCATTGCCCCCCCCCCCTCACGAAGATGGTGCGAACCAATACGTTGCCTATCCCGAGGTGATCTTGCTGTGCGTGTGCCCCCCAAAATACCCACTACTAACTAACTAAATTTCCGTCACGCATTGAGGTGGACCATACCTGCCTAATTTAACTAGGATAAAAACACTCTAGTTATAGATAAAAGGGGACATTTCAGGCTGGGAGGAAACGTTTTTCTGCCCGAAAAATTCAATTCTGCCAGAAAAACTAAGCGGAGCGTCATTATCAGTTGGTTAGTTGCGTAGAGAAAATTTTGAAACATCGTACCCCACAAACGGCCAGAAATCGCATTTCCCTACAAGGCCTACAAGGAAGATCTAAGTTTTGACTTTTGTTTGTAACAAATGAACAAATCACCAACTTGCTAAGTGATCAGAAGATTACCATATTAAAATATTTCACTGCCACTGGATAAAATGATCTTTTATCTTTTAGATAGATAGTTGGTTAGATGAATTTTTACGGCACAGTTTCCAACCCATTGGTTCAAGTCGAGCCGGCCATGGCCTTTTTTCCAGTTGTGGCTCACTGGCTTGTTTTCCCTTTCCGTTGCTTATGCGGAACACCACGCACAACGGCAGAAGGTTCTAAGAGTCTTTGGTATGACTCGACCTGGGAATAGAACCCGGGCCTTCTGCGTGAGAGGTGGATGCTCTTACCGTTAGCAGGTTAGAGGGAACAACTATGTAAAACGAAATTGAGAACAAAAGTTTTTTTCTCTATTGGGATTCTTGGCTAAATTCAGTGTAAATTGATTTGCGGGAAATTTTCTATGTGACTGCCTGAACTCCCGACTATAAACGATTTTAATTCTATGTGTAACACCTTTCAAAATAATGTCAAGTTATAAGGTTTAAATAAACTTTAAAGCAAAATCAATGGAAGACGTTTTCACCTTTTATCATTATGGTGTTGAAAACATTTACCAAATTTTCATAATAAAAAAATCTTAATTCGGCTCTTTGTATAGATTAGATGGAAGACTATTGGGCACTGCACCTGAACACCCTCCCGTCTGTCCGTGTAATAAATTTTGCAATTGGAAACGTACCAACACTTTCTTCAACTTTCGCCCGAATATTTTGCCATTTCGGGTAAAGTTTTTGCAAGACTGCAGTATGATGTGGGACTGAGAAAAACCTTTTTTCACAAGATACCCGAATGCGTCTCAAATCTCTAACCATTTTTATTTTCCTGGAAATTTTTCTTTGAATATAGGGTTTTCTGTTTTTTGGGCAAAAATTTGAAAGTTTATATTAAAATAATCAACCATTTCAGGTATTGTTTGCAAAAAATTTAAAAACAGGCTGAGGAATCTATTTTTCGGGTAAAAATGTTCTTTCAGTCTGCCACCTTCCTCCCTCCCATCCTCGTGAGCCTATGACTCTGGTGCATAGACACAGGCACCAAGGACAGCCGCAAAACTCCATCTAACATAAGCATGACCGATTTGTTTATTATTTTTATTCTTATTTATTTACATTGATTATTGCTCTGGTGATTTCTGGTACAAGACAAATGAGATGTCCTTTTGCACAGGCCTTCATGGGGCCGATAGCCTATGATCTAGCCGAGGAACTCATGTGTGTATGTTTCATGATTGGCCAATTTGTGGTTTCCTCGGGACGTCACTGTGGCAGCATAGATTATGGTAAATTTGAATACTACACCCTACATTTTGCTTCACAAAATGAGTTGTCCACATAAAAAGAGTAACTCTGCGGAAAAGTACATTTGCCTGCCCCTTCTTTGCATATTTTACAAATATAAGTTATATTTATAGCTATACATTTAACAACGTTTTACCACTAGACCTGATGCACAAATTTTTGAGGGCATTGACCCTATTGTGACCGATTTCACAAAAGTTCACATTAAACGAATAAACAAGATAATTTGGGAAAATAGACGGAAGAAATCATCATTCTATTACATTCTACAGCTTTCGATTTTTTTTTTTCATTTTGTACAAACTGGTATGTGAAAAAAAAAAAAAAAACATTTAAGCGACTTACATTACTCACATTCAGTGCATGAAACATTTTTGAAGCATATTCAGTGCATGTAGGGACACGATTTTAGAATCTGCGCTATCATCCTGCAAAAATGTGTTGCGTCCCACATGTCTGCGTTCTTTCATGGGCACAAAAAATCTGCCAACCATGATAACCTACAGAAGAAGTCGAAAGACCATGCACTAGTTAATAATCTAATGCTGTTGTTCTTCATTTAAGTCAGCAGAGTATTCAGAAGACTTATGTACACCAACAACCCTTATCCTTCCGTACTTATTGTAATGTCATTTGGGGTAGCACATATATTTCTAGAATTCAACCTCTTTTCATTCTTCAAAAGCGAGCACTTTGCCACATTTGTAATGAAGTCCACCTGCAATATACAAAACCTCTCTTTGCCAATCTCAATATCCTAAATATTTATGATATTAATCGTTATTATACTATTTTCATTTTCAACTGGTTAAGTGACTCACTCCCGTCAATATTTAAAACTTACTTTGAATTGCGCGCTGGCACATATTCCTACCCTGTTGACATCGGAACCATATAGCAATACCTTTTTTTAGATTTAGATCCTCTCAGTTTGGAATTCGGTATAATGGTCCCAAATTATGGAACTCGTTTCCCAGTGATATTCAAGAGTGTAAACAGTTAAGTACATTTAAAAAGCGATTAATAGATCATTTTATCACCAACTATCTTTGAATAATTTTAATTCTTTGCTATCTGTTCCATTTATGTGTGTTTTTTGAGTTTCTTTTTTCTGTATTATATATGTGTATATTGTGGTAATTATCTCATCGCTCCATGAGGAGGATGAGATATTGTAGTCACTTTGCCTATGGGGCTATATATGGCAATGCCAGCTGAAATCGCAATGGTCGCCATGGTAACGGTAAATTTCCCCAAGTTACTAGTCTCGAGGTCTAAAGGTGCGTTCACATATAACGGTAGCGGCAGCGGCAACGGCAACGGTAACGGCAACGGTAACGGCAACGGCAATCCGGCAGAGCTGTTCACATATTACGGCAAAAATTATTACCGCATACGGTAAAAATTTTACCGGATTATACTGACTGGAATTTGAACCTGACAAATTTGTTCCATCAGGGAGGTGTAACTAACTAATCACACCTCCCTTGTTCCATTATCTGATTATCGAACATGGCAGACATTGATGAGGAGCTGATATTTTAAATAGCAATTGCGTGTCAAATAGATCGGAAGAAAGGGCGAAAGAGGAAAAGATGGTGACAGCAGAATAATTAAATCTGTCAATAAGAGTCTGAACAGAACTTGAGCCAAACACTTTCGTGACAATGTTATCAGAAAATGCCCCCCGAAAAAGTCAAGCTAAGCCAGTGTCGCATTGTTGCAGAAGGCATAGATATACTTACTTGTCTATTACAGCATGGTTGGCAAAAAACGAATATTCCCACCTTTATCAGTGTGCAGTTTCATTTGAAAAAATGAGATGTGGCATTTAATTTTTTTATGAAAAAATATATTTCTTGTTCGTAGAAAAAGCGAAAAATCAGCATCAAATGTGTACCTTTTGGTCAATGGCGTAGGATGAGGTGCATAGTCCAAAATTGCCCCCCCCCCACACACACACATATACACCACTTTCATATTCTTCCTTTGTCACCGTGACTGCATTATGCTTGTCTGAGTTAGAAGTCAGGCCCGGCCAGGCAAAATAGGCTTACGTTTTAAGGAAAAAAAAATGAGCGACCCATGTTCCTTAATAAACATTGCAATGCAGTATAGGTCTGTACTTAAGAGGAAATAATTTATAGCCGACATGTATTTTTTCAAGTCTGACACACGTTACATCATGGACAAAACAAAAGTTATGATTGATGGCTTATTGTTATAATACTACTAACAATACCTGCTATCAACGTAAATGATATAAAAAGTTTCCATCGAATTGGGAATTTCCCATTTCTTTTGCTATTTTCTCACATGTTAAAATATTTTAGTTTATCATGGTAGCTATGATTTGTCACATCGTATGTGAATGATTCTTTTTGAACAAGAATGACCAGTTTTTTCTATAATCTGGTCAGATAAGTCTGATCTTCGAGGCATCTTGTAGTTGAACGCATCCAAATAGTTTGTGCACTGTTTTGCTGGATATCACAGAACGTCCCTGCCCCCGTACCGTTGGCTCCCGCTGGTCAGACAGGCAAATGCTTGCACACTTTGAAGTTGGTAGGGTTTTTTTGCCGTACGGCAAATGGCGTTGAATCGCTCCATGTGCGATTACTTTTTTTGCCGGACGCATTTTTACCGGATTGCCGGATTGCCGCATTGCCGTTGCCGTGCTAGTGTGAACAGTCTTTCATTTTCTATTGTGTGGGATATTTTTGCCGTTACCGTTGCCGCTGCCGTTGCCGCTGCCGTTGCCGGACAAGTGTGAACGTACCTTAACCCATGGTGAGGTACCCCGGGGTGACTGAAGGTCCAGGGCTGAAAGAGGGGTCAAAACCTGTCCGTGTTTGTGTGTGTGTGTGTTGGTGGGTGAGTGTGTATGTTGGTGTGTGTCCAATTTTGTTTTCCTAATATCTCGTAAACGGCTGGACCGATTTTCTTCAAACTTGGTAGGATGGTACCTCAGGTGGAACAATTGCATTTTAATACACAACCGGAAGTGAAGGTCAAAGGGTACAGGTCAAAGGTCAGTTTAGTGAAATCACATTTTCTGCTATATTTCCAAAACGAAAGGCTCTCCTGACACGAAACTTCACACATATGATGATTGCATCTAGACCTACCAAAATATGTGGTTGCCATAGCAACAGAGGTCAAAGGTCAAGTGCTAGAGTGGAACAAAAAATTTTCAAGTTATAATTTCTTCGTAAAACAACGTTTTTGTCCCTCAAACTCCTCCTAGTGGGCTGGACCGATTCCTTTAAAACTTGGTAGGTGGGTACCCCAGGGTGGGATCTTGTGTCTCCCAGACCCTCGGAAGGAAAGGTCAAAGATCACATTTTGCAAAAAAAACACTTTTTTTCCTATTTTGTACTAAAATTTCAAAAGAAAACCTTCATTTTACATTAAACTTCATCAGTATAATAGGGTAGACTAGTTCTACCAAAATATGTAGTTTCCATGGCAACCAATGTCAAAGGTCACGTGACAGGGGGTCAAATACTTTTTTTGTATTCACTCTAACTCTTAACGGACTCATCCCACAAATCTAAAAGTTTAAGTGTAATAGCCTAGGCATGATACTGTAAGTTGTACCGATATGTGTGGTTGTCATGGCAACCAAGGACATATTTCACGTTACGGATTGTTAAAGGTTAAAGTGGGCATGACACGGCCACAAAAACCTTTGTGTATTGCTAAATTAGATACAGTATTTTACAAATATCATCTCACACCCCATTAAAAACCCGTACAATTCGGCATAAATGATATTCGAAGGAAAACTGCGTTCAAAATCCAATTTCGAAAAATGCCGCAACAGCTCACCTGACTTTTATGTGTATATTTAGCATATGTTATTTGCTTAACTTTTCTTTTTCACTTATATAAAGGTTACTCCATAAATTAGGGGCTCAATTTATGACACCTGTAAAAAAGGAAGGTAATGAAAATAATATAGCAAATGCAAGGTAGTGTCATTCCTTATTAAATACACACAAACTAAAGCATAATTGTATTATAAAAATATTGGATCAAAATGACATTTTGTTGTTAATGTGTCAACGGGACACTTAACACTTTTAGAATTTTGTGCCATATATCAAGCAATTTTTTCGATACATGTCCTTCTAAGCCTACACTTTGTTCCTCACCACTAACACACTTAAGCTACAGTTGTACAACGGGGCGATGCGAACTGTTTAACAAGCAACTGATAGCCTATGCATTTTGAATATTGCAAATTTTTATAGTCTTGTGCAAAACGGGACACGGGTTGTCCAACCTTTCGCAGCGGTGGGCCACATGTAATGATTATGATGGAGGAGGGGCCGCATTCTATACGCGTTTTTTTTCAATTCTTTCCAACGCCCAAGGCAACAAAATGCAATCATTGCCCGTAGGGAACACTGATTCATTTTCGTTTTTGATTGAACAAACAAATAAATTTTAGCAAAAATTGATGGTGTTGGGCAGAATATTCGTACAAAGTTTTTTTTTTTTATATATTCCTCCTGAATCATTCTCAATCCACCTGTGGACAAACTCCAATGTAGCTACATGTAGCAGACATTTGGAATGAATTATTTCATTCAAAAGTAAGCATGCCATAGCGGACGGCGAAGCCTAAAGTTGCCATCAACTAATCTGCTTATTGAATAATTTTGCAATATAGATTATTTCTGACGGGGCCGGACGGAACCTTTTCGCGGGCCGGACCGTGGCCCGCGGGCCGTAGGTTGGACAACCTTGATTTAGAAGGTGAACAAAGAGGCTTTTCAGAAAATATTTCTTTAGGTTAATCACTCTTTTCCAAATCCAGACACATAGGTTTTATAGGTATGGTGTCACGGCAAAGTGTAACAACACACTTTTGTTTGTCATTCAATTTTAGTTTGACATAATCCACAACATGTTTCACGTTTAAGTAATAAAAAATGACGTCCAAATTTTGATATTTATTTACACGTGAAAACCATAAACTACCAATGCTCCTGCTCAGCGAAGCATTTTAACACTCAACTGTCGATTTTTCCTGTGAAAGCTTTGGTGTCTCGTTTTTACATGAAACATGACAGTTTATTGTAACATAAAATCCAAATGCAAGAAGTAAAGTGTTTTGTTGTACATTGTTTGAAATGTACCAACAGATGATGTATCTAAAGTTACTATTGGAAGGTTAAATGCAAATCTTCATACAGAATCTGTTGCAAGAAAATATCACAATATAAATGGGACATCACAAACCATTGTAACCCATATTAATGGAATGATCCAAAAGCAGTGTTTCATTACTTTACTATGCTATCCTTATTCTTCTTACTGTAAAGGCTTTGAAGTTTACTTGATGAAAGGTTATATATATAAGAATTATTAAAGTTATTGTAACCAGGGAACTGTCACACTTGGATATGTGATATAAGACACAATATCATTACAGCATTTGGTATACTTTATAAGGATGTGCTTTTGACGAGGAAGAACATTGTCTTTTGAGAAAGTCAGACCTATATCAGCTTTTATGTAGGTCAAAAAGGTCCGGGTAAAGTTAAAAAGAAAAACCTTGAGTTCCGCCAGCATAAAGGTTTCGGGCTGATCTCATTGTATTGTAAATTGAAATTAACGTAAATGGACAGCACAGCAAATTTTTAATTAAAAGAATGTCTAAATGTGTGTAAGTCATTCAAGGGTTAATCGTGAGTTTGCTATCTTAAGACCCCATGCAATATGGGTGCAGAGATTTAGGGAAGAAGTGGTTTTGGTTGCATTTTTGAACTTCAGGCAAAACATAAAGCAGTCGTCGGTCTGTCAATAACCAATACTAAATTTTTAAGTATTCGCCCGAAAGCTTTTCGAAAAGTCTAGTAACCTACGTCCAATTTAAAAGTAAGTCAGTCAAGACCTTCTCAAATCACAGCTAAAAAGATCGACGAAAATTGGCGTTTGTTATTTGTATACCCCATGCAATAAGGGCGCAGAGATTTAGGGAAGAAGTGGGTTTGGTTGCATTTTTGACCTTCAGGCAAAACATAAAGCAGTCGTCGGTCTGTCAATAACCAATACTAAATTTTTAAGTATTCGCCCGAAAGCTTTTCGAAAAGTCTAGTAACCTACGTCCAATTTAAAAGTAAGTCAGTCAAGACCTTCTCAAATCACAGCTAAAAAGATCGACGATCGCGTTTGTTATTTGTATAGGAGTATTTGTTCTCCGGTTGGAACAAAAAACAGTTATAACGACGGGGATGCAGACCGTCGTCGCGACACCGGGACGTCAGTTGTGGGACACGTGTTCTTTATCAAGGGATGGAATCCCGCATGGGTGGGGTTTTTATTTAAATATCGTCGGAAAAAATAAAATCCTACAACTGCAGGCATATCGAGTCGGTGATTGGCTTAATTTCACTTTAAAGGAAGAAACATCCTGCAATAAATCCTGTCAATTTTTGTTTTTTTTCTTTCACTAGCTAAACGGTTACTTCATTAAACAAAATTGTAAGGCGGTATTCCAAATAAAATCGGTCTTCAATGACACCCTTCCTCTTATATCTCCTCGACGTTTTCCCCTTCCTCACACCAGACAACCCCTACAGTTTGTTAGACAAATTTGCGATAATTTTACATTTTTTCATTCTTTTTGTCAATGTAAAGATTTCATTGCAGAAAGAAAGCTCAAAACAATGACTGCTTAAAATTTGCTTACAAGCTATTTCCGACTGTTTAAAGGGTTGCGGTTTCCAAAAATATACTTAACTCTCCTCGCCGACTGATGGAAGCACTCCACTCAGATAGTCTTTCAGGCATAAGCGTACGTCCCAAAAATTCCCGCAAATTCTAAAATTCTGGCTTGAATTTGGAAAAAATTCAGGCAAACTGTTCCAAAGCCATCCCGAAATCTTAAAAAGATATGCATGAAAAGAGGAAAGAAAAGTCACAACCATGGTAAGATTTTCATAAAAAAAAAACAAGATCTTAAAAAATTGCCTCAAATTCGGGCAGCGCAAAAAAGGCTATTATTCGTGACTATTAATTTACGGTCTTTCTTTGCCCGAAAAAGAGAAAACGCCATGTTAAAAAAAAATGTCATAAAAAATTAAAATGAAAACAAGGTTTTTCGATACATTGGGTAACTTCTGAAAAGATTTTTTCTCGGTCCCACTTTATAGGATGTTTTCAATTGCCACATTAAATATACTAACAAACGGGAGGGTGTTCAGTTGCAGTATGTACTAGTGCACTCTAAAATCAAAAGAGTGAACTTAGTCACTCTTTGATAGAGTGAAAGGTGTGGATTCACTCCATTAGAGTAATAATTCACTCCAAGAAGACTGAAATTCACTCCAAAAAGAGCGAAATTCCCTTAAAACGAGCGAAGTTTCACTCTTGATGGAGTGCCTACAGTGATCACTCTTTTTGGAGTGAGTCTTACTCCTCTTGGAGTGAATTATCACTCTAATAGAGTGAATTTACACTTTTCACTCTATCAGAGAGTGACTTAGTTCACTCTTTTACTTTTAGAGTGTATGCCGTCTATCCTACCCATCCAGCCGAAACTTGTCCAACAGTGATGAAAGTCGGGTCTATAGGTTGTTTTTCAACTACATAACAACGAATAATGCAGTGTAAGAATGTCTTCCCAAGTCTTCCTGGAAATGCATTTAAACCCATCTCGTAACGTGCCCTTTTTCAAGAGATGTTATTAAAGGGCCAAACCTTTCACTCCAAACTACACTTTTGGTGCGGGGGTACCGAAGGTCTAAATTGGCTCAGCTCTTTGATTGACAACTAATTCAAACAATGCAGAGTACCAAAGCTTATATTACACAGCATGAACGGTACTGAGAGTGTTTTGATTATATAAATTGAGTTTTTCTTTACTCACCTTGAATCAGTAAACTGAGATTGTATCTGGATGAGCACGAGTTTCAGACAAATAAGGGAGGGGCTTTAGTAAAAAGGTTTTATGAGAATTGGTACTGTTTGGGGTGAGAGAACTGGGCCTTTAATAGAAGTAAAATCATTTTAGTCGTGAGTTCGGGCAGTTACATATAGAAATCATCAATTCTATATATTGTATTTAACCAAAAGTTGCGAGGACTTAAATACTTTAGAATGTTTTCAATGCCGTTTTAAGGCGTTTCCTCGAAGACATATACAAGACCATTTCATCCAGTGGTACATGTTATCTGGTAATTTTCTGATCAAAGTATCAACTAATTAGATCCTCTTATAAGCCAGGGAAATCCCATTTTTGTACTGTCTGAAGGGTCCGATTTTTACAAATTGTCTCACTGTACGCTCCGCGTCAACCAGTGGCGGCGCTCCGCTTAGTCTTTTTGACTGAAAATGAGTTTGAAGCATAGGCGGCGGAAGATTTTTTTTATTGGGGGGGGCACAAGTTTTCGGCAGCCGACAAAATGGTGACGCCGTAAGGCGTCCGGTTTTACGCGAAGCACAAACCCACATCGGCGTGGGGTCCAGGGGACCGCTTAAGGGTGGTTCAGAGGGGGCAAAGCCCTGGTAAGGTTTCATGGGGGAGGCTGGATACTTTTGTTGGGGATGACTGAGTTTACTATCTAAGCGTAGCGCCACCATCAGTTGGCGCGGAGCGTACAAAGAAAATTTTGGATTTTAAAACCTCCCAGATGGCTGGGAATGGCATTTGCCAGGTACACATTTTGTCGCTAATTCTGGTGAGAAAAATTTGTGATTTTTCTAAGATTTAAACCCTTTTGAGATAATGGTTAGCTCAGTTCATTGCTCCACTGGACTATGTATCCTAGGATCGCAAATCCGGAATCCTGCTGAATGTTGCAAGCAGCTGTTCCAGTGCACGCCTAAGTAAGGTATTTTCAGAGGCGAAGGGGAGTATTTAAGTTTTGAGGTAGAAGATTTTTGCCCGAAAAATGCAATTCTGCCCGTAAGACAGTCAAAGCGGAGCGCCACCACTGGTTGGCGCGGAGCGTTCAGAAAATTTGAAAATTCTTACCTCTCAGACAGTCAAAAATGACATTTCCCAGGGTTGTAAAGGGGATCCAAGCAGTCGTTTTTTATGTTTCAATTGCAGATAAACGTACGTTCGTTCCAAACTGAAATTCCGCCAGAAAGGCTAAGCGGAGTGCCACCATTGGTTGGCGCGACGTACAAAAAATTTTTAAATATCCGACCCCTCAGACAGTTGAAATGGCATTTCTCGGGCTTATGTGGGGATCTAAGCAGTCGCTTTTTTGAGTTTCCTTTTGTAAAAAATGATTACTTGAAACTTAAATTCTGCTATGAAACGATCTAATTGTAGCACCACCATAAGTTGGTGCGAAACGTACAGGAAATTTTGAAAAATCTGATCACTTTAGACAGTCAAAAATGTCATTTCCTACGCTTATAGAAGGTCTTAGAAGTCGCTAATTCGAGGTTCTGTTTGCAAAAAAATGTTCATTTGAAACTAAAATGCTGCTAGGAAGACTATCTGCGCGGAGTTTCACCACTGGTTGGCGCGAAGTGAACAGAAAATTTTAAAAAATGGGACCCATGAGACAGTCGAAAATGACATTTCCCAGGCTTTTAGGGGGATCTAAGCAGTCGCCAGTTGATCAGAAACTTACCAGATAAAATGTCTCGCTACCATTGGATGAAATGAAGTAGATGATTTTTCTTCTATTAGTAACACTTATTGTCAGAATTGTCACGTTACAACGTGTGTTGAAATGAATTTTCAAGCAGACTTACGGGAAGATATTCTCATCCTGCATCATTAAAGTGTCGAAAAACAAATTACCCGATTCTCATAACCATTGCCCATATTTGGCTCTAGAGAAGGATTGATGGCGAACTTTTGGGCAGCTGAATACCCTCCTGTCTATCCGTTGAATTAATTTGGCAATTGAAAACATCCCAGCATTTTTTAACCTTTGTCCGAATATTTGACCATTTCGGGCAATTTTTTTTGCAAGACTACATTCTAACCTAATATGTAGCAGATCTTCTTTTATTTTCCATGAAAATTGTACTTTAAATATAGGGTCTTCTTTTTTCGGCAAAGATTTGAAGCTATTAAAATAATCGGCCTTTTCGGGTATTGTGTTACATAAGATTTAAAAACAGTCTCAAGAATAATTGTTACTTTTAAGCCACAGGCTTCCCAAATGTGTCGCGATTTTTTTTTTTTTTTTATCTCTAAACCTTTAGTAACTATAACCTTACTTTGATACTTTTCCATTTTCGGGCAAATGCTTGAAAGAATTTGGATATTCGACAATTTCGGGCATTGTGTTGTGATTATCCCTACAAATGTGAAAATCCCTACATGAGGTAGAAACATGCCAGATGCTTGGAGCACATTTTAATCCACACCAAGGTAGCCAATTTTAGCCACTCCAAATCTGTTAGAAAATTATCCATCCTGAAACCCGGAGAGTAAAAAGTCAAGAGATTCCGAAGACATGAAGCTTGTCACAGTCTACCTCAGTTTATTCCGAAATTCACAATTGTGGGTCACAATTGCAGCATATCCTGCAACTGTTTGAAGGGCGAAAATAAACTCTCCTACAGGTTATCGTAAATGTGGGGGACCAGGGGGCGAAGCCCCCGGAAGCTCTGCAACTTTTGCACTCTGAAAAGTAATATTTGAGCCAAAGAATAGCCGAAATGTAATAAAAGCAACTTAAATTTGTTTTATTACTTTTGAAAAATTTATTTTCGACATTCAGTTATGGGGGGGATGCCCCCCCCAAAAAAAATCTCATAAAAAATAATTGGTGGGCCAGGCCACCTATGTGAAGTGAATGTTTTCTGTTAACTAAGACTCGAAAAAAGCAACTGCTTAGATTCCCCTTGTAGGCCTGCAGTGAAATGCCATTTTCGACTGTCTGAGGTACGACTTTTTCAAATTTTCTGTTCGCACCTGGTCAATCGGTGGTGATACTCCGCTTAGATAGTTTTCCGAGCAAACAAATTCGACTCTCCAAACTGAAATGCTCCCATACACCTATGCTTTCAGGCAACGCCATTTTTGACTTTTTGAGGGGTTGCGAGTCTTCCAAGTTTTCTCTGTATCCGAGCTCCCATTAGATAGTCTTTGGACGTAATTGCATTTTTCTGGCTGAGTATTTTCTGTTCTTCTCAGTGCTCCCTCCATACGTCTATGCCAGTGTTTACCCTTTAATGGCTATATTCTGAACATAAAAACATAAATTTCAATACCTGAGACTCTTCAATATCAATGATCTTTTTACTTTTTACTTTAAGTTACAATTGTAACCGGGAAGCGCTATGGTCAGAAAGTGTCACGATTTAATATTATGTAGTCATTCCACATAAAATAATAAAATATTTGCACCTTTTTTCATATCATTCTCATTCAGAAGTGCCGTTCCCTGCCATTTGGAAGGTTTGTGTATTCAACATTTTTCGTGTACGATCCGCGTCAACTAATGGTGATGTTACGCTTAGATGGTCTTGCTGTCGTTCAATTCTTCCATATTTATCCTTTCCGCCACACATGACCTGCCCCCCTTCTGGCAAGTCGTGGGTCATACAGCGAGATAAAAGAAATTGTTGTTTCAAAAGCGTCGAAATAGAATGCTTCAAATGATCTGTCAACCCCCTCCCACAAGTACTCTGGCCACAAGTAAGTTACAAATATCTCGCATGCAATATACCGCGACAGTATAAGAGAAGCATTCTTGCGAAAATGCAGATGTGTATCACTCTACTTGAGTACAATCAAAAGAGTGAACGAAGTCACAAAAAGGTGAAAAGTGTGAATTCACTCCATAAGAGTGTTAATTCACTCCATTAGTGTGTTCATTCACTCCACGAAGAGTGAATTAACAGACTGAATTTTAACTCTTCCCGTAGTAAATTTCACTCTTCTTGGAATGAATTACAACCTCATGACTCCAGTAAATTCACACTTTTCACTCAAGCAGAGAGTGATCAAGTTCACTCTTTTCATTTTAGAGTTTCTATGCTTATGCTAAGCTAACCATAAAATTGGCGGGTCTCCACGACTGAGTACATATGCCAAACTCCAAGGGCAAATTGATAGGGAATTGGAAAACTGCTCAAAACAGTGGACTTAGTCACTCTTTAATAGGGTGACGAGTGTGGTTTCAATCCATTAGAGAATTAATTCTTTTCAAGAATAGTGAAATCCACTCCAAGCAGAGTGAAAACTCACTCTTAAACGCCAGTGCCTTTAGGCATCACTCTTTTTTAGGAGTAATCACTGTCTGCACTCCAGCAATGGTGAATTTCCTCTCTTTTGTGTGAACTTTATAATTTCACTCTTCTAGTTCTAACGATTGAAATTTCACTCTTTTTATTTTAAGAGTGTATGTTTCCATTAAATTATATTTCTTCTGTAAATTTCCAGGCTTCCTGTTGGGAATGACACCGTACAAATTCCCAAGGAAAAACGTGAATTTCCATTGACAATTCCCCACAGGAATTACTTTAGCATGAATTTTCTAAAAAAAATGGTATAACCTTAGGCCTATTGTGAAATTGTGTGATTTAAATGTGACTTTTTTTTTCTTTCTTCAAATTCATGAGGCAGAATACGGGAATACATGACAATTGCAGGTCCTTTTGTAAAAATATAAAATTTAAGTGAAATTTTTCCAGTCATCCCAACTTGAAGTAGTGTAGTAGTCCGTTCTGTTTCATGATTGGCTCTTGTGAGTCATGTGACACTTTTTACCTTCAAATGAAAAATTTACAAGAAGTAAAAGCTTGATTTACATTTAATATCCCAACACTGAAGTTTTCAAATGTGGTTTAAGATTCTTTGAAGAAAAATAAAAGAAAAATTGTGATAATTAGCTGTTGCTTCTAAATAAATTTGGGTAACTGCTCTTGACCTTTAAGTATACGACTAAACATATCTGAATCAAGAATATGAAAGTGATATTTAAAATACGACATCGAAGAAAAACAAGGTTAATGACAATGGACTACTGTACAAATAAATACTTTGTTAATGATGCGTTACAAGATTGGCATCTTCAGACCTATGCTTCTATTTCACCGAGTGTAAGTAATAAGTCTGATTGCTAGTTTCTCTTTTTATTTCGCAGAACATAATACATATCTTATAATCAGGGACGTCGATTTGATTTTCAAAGTAGGTGAACATCTGGTCGATTTTTTTCTCTTGTCCTGGTGAGATGTTCACACCGGCTTAGCTACACATTTTTGCGGGGTGGGGTGGGGGGGGGGGGTTAAGCATCCAAATTTTACGTTCTGTTAAGTGTGAACACACCTGTGCTAGTAATTTGCGTCGCGCGGAGAGCGCTGAAACTTTTGTCTTTTTTTCAAACATTTGAAAATATGGAGCTTGTATTGCAGAAAAATTTGGGTTCTGAGTTTCCTGTAAGGAAATTTGAAAGGTTGGGGGATTACCGAAGAATTTGTTTACCCTGCTGGCAAATCTGAGATTGAGCGGCGACCAAAGATCGTTGTTGCTACATAATGCCATCCAACGTCTACGAAATGAGGATCACGGACGAAATTCTTTTGACTCAAGAGCTTAAATTGGAGAAAATTTAAAGTTTTACGAAAAAAAAATTAAAAAAAAAATGGCACTGTTGTTACCGTTGTCACTTGATGATCTGGTGTCACATGTAGCAAATTTCGGATTTTGTCACCTCTAGAGCTCGGAAAAGTTTACCAAAGTGAGGTATGAGCGAGCACCTTTGCTTAAGAATCGCAATTGCGGCGCGCAAAGTGCGCGGAAAATTTTTCTTTTTTGACAACAACTAATGACGAATATGGAGCTCTTATTGGAGAGAATTTGGAATTTCGGAATTTCATAAGTTGTCCAAATCACATTGTAGACTGGTTTCAAAAATGGCAAATTTCTGAATTCTTCTTTATTTATGCCCACTGTAGTTACGCTACCTGTTATCTGAGAAAAGGAGGCTCAGGTGCAAAATGGTGCTGAATGTTTCAACAATTTGGGTTACTAGGAAACACGAAGGTTTTCAAAACATGACCTTGAAAGTGTGGGTAATTACTGCGACGGACTATTATAATCCTTCGCAAACTATCACAATTTTTGTTGTGATTGTATTTACTTATAGAGTTTACCTGGTATTTAATTTTTACATTGACCGTATAAAATATACTGCAGGAAAATCACAGATCGAATGGGGATGGTACCTACTGGTGTTACTGAGACACCGTTGCATAGGCCTTCCGGTGTTGATTGTTAAAATTTTGCATTTGAACTCATTTATTTTTCTGAAAAAGTTGCATGTAGACTGTGCACCGAGACATTTTCCTTAAAATATGTTGAGCCTGCCAGACTGGTCATTCAGTCAAGATTACAAATTTCATTAAAACATAGTAGGGGACGATCCCCTTCTTCAAATTCCTAAATGTTGTGCTCCTTCATAACCACACCTGCTGCCCTATGCACTCGAACAATCGACATAATCATACTGACAGATAAATAATGTATGTTTGATATGCAAGTGAAAAAAGGACATCATTGATACTGCCACGGCGCAAAGTGCGCGAAAATTTCGGGGACTTGCAAAGTATAAACGTGTAATTATTGATACAGAAATCGAGCTCAATCGGTAGAGCACGTCTTTCATAACCTATATGTATTGAATTTTTGGTAGTACCTAACTTTTATGTTTCAGGTAACAAAAAGTGGGAGACTTTTACTTTAGTGTCCCCTCCACTCATAAAAGTGGAGGGGGGGGGGGGATGTCCCCCAATAATCGACGCCCCTGCTTATAACCATACCGTGACTAATCTCTTTAATTAACTGCAGTTCCTTGCAATCAAACAACTTGGAATGGGTCTGACAGACTAAACATGGAACTTGCCTCGAGCAATAAAGCCTTGAAGTTCGTGCTGATAATATTTGCATTCTTTACTGTCGCTTTAGGTAAACAATGTTTTTATTAATTACGTGTATATTCAAACCACTTTTAAAAAAATTTGTGAAGGACTTATTTTGATTGGATCACACTTTAATGATCTATTTGATGAATATTTCTGGTAGCAATTTACAAAAAATTCTTAGATTGGAAAGCTCTATTTTTTTTTTCTTCCATCTTTATTTCCTTTTTGAATCTGTTTTTACAGCAATATTTCAATCAACAGAATAATAACATGACAAAGCAATTCTCATACTTTCAAACTTTGAAAAGAAAAGGAGGAAAATTTCGTTGCGAAAATCAAATGAATTAAGAATCAATTGGGTCAAATAGACCCTCACAAACTGAAAAGGCGTCTTTTAAATTTAAATAATTAACTTTACCTTTTGATTTTTGTTTCTTCTTAAAAAATAAATATTCCTCAGTTTGAATAGCAAACTTTAACTTGTAATAAAAACTATTTACATTTGGTTTTATTGATTGAAGTTTACATGAAAACAAATAATACTTTAAATGCAAAATCAAAAAATTGTATGGATGACAAATACTATACTGGTACCCAAAGAAAATATCATTCTTAGAAAACACAAACTGATTACCAAGAAACCTCGATTCAACGTCAAGAATAAAAGTAGAACTGATTGTACAAGCCCAAAAAAGGTGCTCAATAGATTCAATCTCTTTTTGACAGAATGTGCAGAGTTGGGAGTCTGTTTTCCCCATTAAATAAAGAAGCCTGTTTGTGGGTAAGATTCTATGTAAGAATTTGAACTGAAAAAAAAAACACAATCTTGGTTTCTCTTGTAGTAGCCCAAGAGCTCCTAAAAATATGCTCCCAGGCATCGGTAGAAATACCTGCAAAGTCTTTAACCCATTTTTCATAGCTGTAGGGGGACTTACTACCTTTACAATGAGACGACGATAAACCAACTGAGACACTGAAAGAGAATGCATGACTTTATGGTAAAACAGCTGGTTCGAGTTTTGGGTATTTGCATGTCTACTTGAAAGAATATCTGCTCGCCAAGCATTTGGGATACTAGAAAACAATCCCCAATAAAAAAACGAAGGTAATACCTGGGGCTGGGAAAGTATTTCGGAAGTTTCCCAAACCAACGGCCTCCCATTTTGATAAAAAATATCCCTTAAATACACCAAACCAAAATTAAGTAGTTGATCGTTAAATACAACTTTACTATTTATTTTAATGTAAGATCGAGTTATTCCACAGTATTTGATCGCTAAAATTACTTTGGGGTTCCACATAGGAGGCATCACACCAAGCATGAACAACATTTTTAATGAAAGTGTTTGAAATAGACACATCATATTTTTTACAGTTACAAGAAAACAAAAACTTATTGCCATACGTCTTTAAGGCTAAATCAAAGAAAAGTTTCCATGGCCTCTGCGAATCGTCGTCACAATATCTACGTACCCAAGTACATTTTAAGCTTTTGACAAAAGTTTCAACATGAACTACTTTCAATCCCCCTTTACATACGTCATCAAACATAGAAACACGTTTAACTTTGTCAGGGTTGCCAGCCCATATGAAATCAAAAATAAGATTCTGTATCTCCTAAATAAACTTTTCAGGGGGATTGGGAAGGGTAAGAAAAAGAAACACTAATTGGGACAAACCAAAGGATTTTACAAGAATGTTTCGTCCAATAGGGGTGAGGTCACGGGAAGACCACAGGCGAAGGCAATTTTTTAGACGAGAAAGCTTAGGCACAAAGTTTAAACGAAACAAGTCATTACCATTATGGGTGAAGAACACCTTCAAAATACAAACAGGCCCGTGATCCAATTTAAGATTAAACTCTTTCAGGAAAGATGGGGTCATATTGCGTGATGGTCCTAAAGGGAAAAGAGTAGACTTGTCAACATTAATGGAAAGTCCAGAAACACGCTTAAAAAGGTTTAATGTACGAAAAGCTTCCAGAAGAGAATCTTTAGTACCGTCAAGAAATAGAAATAATTGAGTATCATCAGCATACTGGAGCACTTTTATCATAGAATTATGTACAGATATTCCTTTAATATTATTGTTTAAATTAACTTTTAAAGCTAGCATTTCTGCGCAAAGAATAAACAGATATGGGCTAAGAGGACATCCCTGCCTGACCCCTCTTTCAACAGGAAAAAAAAAAAAAAAACCAGAGGCAAACCCATTATTACACACACACGCAGAGATATTTTTATAAAAGACTTTGACCCAATTTATGAAACTCAAACCAAAGCCAAAACGTGACAAAACCGAAATGAGAAGATTCCATTCTACTTTATCAAAGGCCTGTTCAAAGTCAAGTAGGAAAATATACCCAGGGATGTTCAGCTCAGAGGTATAATTTACAAGATCTAAAACAAAGCGGATGTTTTCTCCAATTAACCTCCCCTTCAGAAATCCAGTCGGATTTGGTCCTATAATGCTATTGATAGCTGACTTAAGTCTTGTAGCTATTGCTTTGGCACCAATCTTGTAGACGCAATTAAGAAGAGTTATTGGGCGATAATTAGATAGAAAAAGAGGATCTTTATTCGGCTTAAGCAGTAAAGAAATAATACCTCTGGATTGTTCTGACGAAAGTTGACCTTTATGGTAACCAGAGTTAATGGAATCAAGGACCAAATCCCCAATAATAGGCCAAAACTTTTTGTAAAAATTGACCGTAAGCCCATTACTGCCTGGAGATTTGTTAGTAGCCATCGAAAGTAATGCATTGGAACACTCATCCAGGTTAAGTAGTCCTTCACGTGAATCAGAGGTCTCCTGATTTAAAGTAACTATGGGCAAATCATCTAAGAAAATTGGAAGATTGGAAAGTTCTAAATGAGAAGTTATAAAATGAGATTGATTTATGTCATGGAAAGTAAGGAAAAAGATAAATAAAACAGATCTAATATTATTTTCTTGCAGGAAAGCAACCGTTCGATATGAGCAGCAATTTTCAATTAACTATTATCTCTGGTAGCAACGTCTTGCTGCAATTTAACATAAGTTCTCCAGAGGAGGTGATGTTATTGGTATGGTCACACAAATGAGAAAATGTTATTAGTCATGAAACAACTTATTTTAACCTTAGCACTTACGTTGGGAGATAAACTTCAACCATTGAGACTTTGGAGATCAATCGAAGATACGTTACATTAAATTTTACTGAAGTTAAAAGCCAGGATGAGATGCATATTCTTGTGAAGTATACTTTAAAATAGGAAAACCAGAGTTCAAATTTTGGACTTTACTAGTCCAAGGTTGATAGTATTTACTATATTTAGATTGTAAAACTGTTTTAGTTGCGGTTACAAAGCTGCGAAGTATTTTAAGCACGGAAGGTTTAACTTAATAAAAATTCCAAACGTTACTGACAGAATGACAGTATCAAAATTGTCAAAGGAGGAGGAAAAATAATTAGGCTCTTTTTATGAGTGAAATATAAAGATCCTTCTCCGTCCAAAAATATCCGCAAACATTACGTCTGATAAGCAATTAATGAAAGAAACTAATAGGGAGAAAATAGAATATGGAAAGTGCGTTATTGTTTTTCGATTTTTCGTAAAGGCTCCTTCGTGCCAGTCATACCTTGCAACGAACTTTTATTTTTCTTAGATGATGAAAATTAGGTAAATTTTATTAATTTTCATCCAATTGCATTACCTTTTAATTTGATTCAGTTCATATAACTTGAGGGCTTTGCTGATGTTTTACATTTAGCCAAGTTTCTACGTAACTATAGTTATCAAAATATGCAGAAACGTAATATCACATCTTCGTTTAATCGTTTTGAGAAAAAGATGTACACGAATATTTTTCAATGTAAATCCGAAAAAGGTGAATATTTTTTCCAATTTGAAAAAATACCAGTCCAGCAAATTAACTCACGGGCTCCCATAATAATTTGGATTTGTGACATGCAAAATTTTAACACTATCAACTCTTCGGGAATTAATGGAGAGAAGAGTGTTTTTTCGAAGAAACCTGTTTTGTAAAATATATTATTTAGAGGAAAGCTGGTAAATTACTCCTACTATTAAACCAAAGTTCACGAGAAATTTAAAAGTAATACTTGTTTTAACTAAAGATGTGTGGTGCAATATTTGATTTATAATGTCCATTCAAAATGGAAATGATTCCATTTCTACAACAACCTTATGATTACTTCTATAACAAATAATCACGTTTTTATTACTCAGTCAGGATTTATGGTCAATTTGTGAGCATTAATCTCAAATACAGTTAGATATAAACTTGAGAATTTGCTGGATTTTTTCTGTAATCCTCATGGAACCTTTTGATTTTTGTTCTGTAAGTTTACAATTATTTTTTAACATTACGTAAGCACACATTAGCTCAGAAACACAGTTGCGGCATTCTGAGTATCTATGTCTAAAGTTGAGAACACATCCATGGTCCATAAAAATTAGTCTGCTTAAGTTTGTTGGCAAACTAGTTCACACGATAAAACATTTTTCCGTTACCATAAATATTGAATTAGGCATGATAAATGTATAATATTTCGAACAAGAGTCCTATCTCTTAAAAACTAATCTCGGGTTCCATGGCCATGTTTGTTGTACAGATTGTTCAGTTGATCTCATTTGAAGAGAGAGTTGAAGTGAGTAAGTTTAACATTTGATGTCAGGAAGGCTATTGGTCCATTTAAGACCCTATACACCAGGATATAACAAATATTTAAATGTGCCAAAACGTGAGTGAAAAGACTAGTGAAAAGAGGTCCAACACAATTTTAGATAAGTACTGGGAAACTATATCGTTATTGAAAGTGTCAACAAATCTTTCTAACATAACTGCTTATTCAGACACCTGACAAAAAAGAAGGTGGAAATGAAAGTGTACCCTCTCACCCCAAAAGGTTCCAGTTCTCCTAACCCTCTTACTTAAACCTTCCACAACCGTCTAAAATTCATCCTCATTCAGACAATCTCTCAGATTATTGCTTCAGAGTGAGTATACAAGACCTAGTGTTTGCATGTTGTGTTATAAAAGCTTTGCTACTCGGCACATTTTGAACTTGCTTTCAATCAAAGGGGGTTATCTTTCTCCTCCATTGCAGCAAACGGAGATATATCTACCAAAGCCATGCATGACGAGCAAATTATAAGTAGTTTTCATAAATGTTTTTTTTTTCGAATTCGAATCTAGGTATAGGTTAGATGGTAAACTATTAGGCGCTATACCTGAACACTGCCGTCCGTCAGTGTAATAAATTTGGCAATTGAAAACGTCCTTATGGAATAGCGTTTTAACATTTATTCAGTAATATCAGATATCTTTAATTAATTTCAGATATCTCTTATTCAATTGCAGATATCTCTAAATCCTTGCAGATATCTTCAAATGATTGCAGGCATTTTCAAATTATTTGCAGATATCTTTAAATAATTGCAGATATCTTAAAATAAATTTAGATATTAACGAAATATTTCAGATATCTGTAATTCAATTTCAGATATCTCTTATTCAATTTTAGATATCTCTTATTCTTTTTCAAATATTTCTAATTCAATTCCAGATATCTTTTATTCGATTTCAGATGTCTCTAATTCTATTTCAGATATTTCTAATTTAATTCCAGATATCTCTAATTAAATTTCAGATATCTCTAATTCTATTTCAGGTATTTCTAATTCTATTTCAGATATCTCTAATTCAATTTCAGATATCTCTAATTTTATTCCAGATATCTCTAATTCTATTTCAGATATCTTGAAATAAATTTTAGATATCTTTAATTCTATTAGATATCTAAAATAGTGCATAATTTTAAATTTAATTATTTATGAATTCTAGATATCTGAAATTCCTGAATAAATGTTAAAACGGTATTCCATACATCCTAGCACCTTTTTCAAACTTCGCCCGAATCTGCAGTTTCGGGTAAAATTTTTGCAAGACTGCAGTATGATGTGGAACTGAGGGAAATATTTTTCTTCACAAGGTACCCAAATGTGTCGAAATCTCTTTCAATTTTTATTTTCCATGGAAACTGTACTTTGAATATCGCATTTTCTGCTTTTCCGGCAAAAATTTGAAAGCATATTTTAAAATAATCGACCATTTCGGGCATTTTGATGCACAAAATAAACAAAACAGGCTAAAGAATGATTGATAATGATACCTTTCTATTTTTCGGGCAGTCTGTCACCTCCCCGAATCCCCATCTCGTAAGTCTATAACACTCGTACATAGACGCAGACACCAAGGACAGCTGTAAAACTTCATCCTACCTATAACCATGACCGATTTGTTTAAAAAATGTCCCCGATAAATGAAATAGCATCGTAGTTACTCCAAAAACCTTTGATTTTTTTTTATAAAAAATCAAAACAATTTTTACAATATGCCATATTATGTTGGCAGAAAGGATGACATATAGGTGTAAAACATGGCCAGTTTTCATTATGCCCCATTATAGTGTCAGAAAACAAAAATCAGAAGCCATCTTATATTTCACATCTTAATCAGTGACCGTACTACAAGGGAAGGAGCAGGAGAAGGAATTTTCCACCCAGTTTTTATCATTGTTCCCAAACTTGCCCCGCAAGTTAGCTCAATCAGGAGTCGGGTTAGCCTCAAAAATAAGTAATATATCTGTCCTGACACTTATTTTTTTATCCAGACATATGCTACAAACCTCAAAGCTTTCCGGAAGTCGCCAGGAACAGACACTTTGGGATCACCTGACAATTTGTTCCCCGACATTTTCCTTTGCGCTAAGTTTGCTTCCCGCCAATTTTGACATTCTGGTGCTCTTAATGTTATACCACTAATAGTAATCACGAGTCTCAGAGTCAAGACATATTTGGCCATGAATACGTGATTGCAGTTTACAGTTTGAACCACCCTCGATTGTGCGAAACGTAGTTGCTGTTACATGCTGAATTGGTATCTGAGGACTGAGGATCTCCGAAACTTTGTTGGGTATTTCAGACAAATATTTGAAAACCAAGAGCGAAAATCTGAAAAAAAAAATTGAAATCTATTTTAAAGATATTCGGAAATAATGCACCGTACTTAATCGTTGCCAGATTTGAAAATTTGTTATTTGTAGCACCACATCATCAAGAACGCTTGATGATCTGGTGTCACATTAGATAAATTTTCGACTATTTATCATTTTCCAAGGCCTTGGGAAGTTATCGGTTGTCTTTTATACACAAACATTTGACATTGAAGGGCTTATATTGGAGAAAACCTGGAATACTATAAAAGAAAATTTGGGTAAACTGGTAAATGGACTGTATCAAATTTGGAATATGTCATATGTGATATAAGATGATCACGCACCCTTTATGATCTGATGTCACATATGGAAAATTTCCGAAATTTACATTTTGCCGAATCAGGGGGCAAATGTCCATCCCCTTGTAGTCTTGGTCAAGACCCCAATACTAGTTAATAATACTGTACAAAATTTACTACTGTGTTTGAGTACACCCTCTATTACCCCTTCAAAAATTCTCAGCTCTGTATTACTGAGGGTAGCGGGCCACTAATTACAAGTCCCATTGACTTACACACTAACTTTTGCTACTTCCGTGTCCCCTAGCTCCCAGTAGAAGTTTTCAACCAGGACATGCCACCCCTCTGATCGAAGCTCACAATCTCGGCTTTCATGGCACTTTCAATTTTCCATACCATGACCGTTGAAATTGGTCAAGTTCAAAAGAACCACTGCCTTTGTTACAAATCAGCAACCCATGCCACGAATCGAGGAAAAGTGGCGGAGAAAAGTGGCGGAGCTGCCATATGGTCAGGGAAGGGAGCGGTCGTCCCCCTAAAGGACCAAAATCGTCTGTCGGCGCCCTTTTTAGGTTTTTAACATAACTTTACTCTTGCACCATTATTGGCAAAATACATAATCTTATAGCGTTGTTCAAAGGTCCAGATAGCAAAATGCTCAAACAGCCACCAGTAACTGTACTTTCTGCACTTTTTTTGATGAAAAGGGTCATCTTCTGTAATGAATGGATAGGTTTTGCCGAAACGTATCTTCATGCTTTATAAGCCCTTATAAATGTTGTCGCTGTGCTAAGTTAATTGCTTCCATACCAAGCGTGATTATAAGCTTACAAAATACACAGACTGACATTAAATTCACTCTCCCGGCCAATAAAAGATGTTGCAAAGGGCGCAACAATAATTGTAGAGCAAATATCCCTCTGTTGTCGGGGATAATTGTCAACATAGACAATAAAAAGAGTTTATAAAGACACCAACATGACTTCCACAACAATTTCCACAATCATTTGAAGAGAACATTCAGGTTAATATAAAATAAAACTGTTATCATAGTGTTAATGGTTTAAGGGATTAAATGAGCAGTTTCCATTTTGCTCTTCTTCAAGTGACCATTCTCATGATAAATGGCTATTTCTGACACTGCACGATATTCCCATGAAAATGCTTATTTCTGTACTTTCGTGGCCTAAAAGGCCAGAAAATTGCATCTGATAAGCCTAGGTTTAGGCTACTTTTATTTATTATTAATTTTGTATCTAGAGAGCCAAGCAGACCTTTTGTCTTGGATACGGTACTTCTGTCAATGTACTTACTTAATGGCTATTTCAGAGTGGTCACATGACGTAAATTACGTCAATTAATGCTTCTTCGTGGACTTATCTTGATTTCCAGATGCCAAAAATGTACACCGAACGGTGATTAATTTCCATAACTTTTCCCCCTGTAAGATTGCTCGCTATTTGCTAGGAATGTGAAAGAGAGGAAGAAACATGGGCGTCCGCAGGTGGGGTCAAGGGGGGGGGGGCTTGCCCTCAACTGCAAAATAAAAAAAAACTGAAAAAAAAGAAAACATAAAGAAAAAGACGAAGAAAGATTAACATCAACAATCCTTAACAGTTCACTCAGTGTTTACCCCTATTTATATGCATTAAATAGGCTTTAGAAATGCCATTTCGAGCAATCTGAGAGGCATTTTTGGCCCCTTTTCCCCCTTAAAGAATTTTTCCCCTCGGAATCTTCTTCTGCAGAGGCCCATGGATAGAAAATTTAAACATGTTTTAGTAGAAAAACTTGATATGGAGAAATGTCAAAGTAGTCTTCTACCAGATGCGGAAAATCAAATGGAAAGACTGAAACCCCCTGGTTTCGATGGTGCTGAGGTTCAGGGTATTTACTTCTTCGAAGCGCTCCTGCAGACCATTTTCGCCCCCTCTGACCGAAATCCCTAGCTCCGTCACTGCACCTAGGTGCTTAAGCCCACCTCCTTACAGTCTTAATGAATAGTTACCATAGAAAAAAAGCTTTTTTGCATCGACGAGTTATGAATATACATTCCAGAGCCCTTTGAAGTAAAAGCAAGATTCTCGAAAGATATACAAATTTGGCCTCAATATGACCAGAAGCCCCGGCTTCTGATCATATTGAGGCCTTTCCAATCAAATGCTAATTACAGTGAAAATGAAATAGTATTTTTCTTAAAATAGGAAGTTATTTAAAATTCATTTATAATAATCAGCAAAAACACTTTGTTGGGGGGGGGGGGGGCGGGGGGCACTAATTATTATTGTTAAATGCTCTAAGCAAATCACTAGAAACATGAATATAACAGCAATACACTCATCCACGGTTCATTCCTTTTTGAGGCGGGGGGGGGGGGTGGCCTTTCGGAGTTTTGATTGAAGACGTAAGTGAAAACTTGAGTTTGTTCCTTTAATGGTTGTAACTTCCTTAGGAAACAGTTCCATATTTCGGTTTCGCTGAACGGCTCTTTGACAGAGAGTCGAAATTACTTTAGAAAAAGTTATAAATTTGGTCAATTCAACCTACCGATTGACTTACTGCGGTGTTGGAAATCAGTTGGAATATATGTTTAACTTGTACCCTAAGTCTGCAGCTGCACGACGTACAAGTGAAAGTTCCGGAGAAAGGGATTCGGGGCAACTGAAAGGCACACCCCTTTCTTCCGCATTCTTAAGTATTGGTACCGTGTTCCATGCTGTCCGAAACATGCCCGAATAATGTTGCAGTGCTTGAATGTCCCCCGTTTTTCACCAGTCATGAAATGTTGGTATGTTATATAATAATATCAAATGGAGCACAGACGCGAAGCAGGAAACCGTAGCTTTGTTAGCTACAACTTTTCCACTTCTTCCTGAGACATAATCAGTGTGTCCGGCACTGTAAAGGTAGCGGGCCACTAAATATAAGTCCCATTTACTTACACACTAACATTAGCTACTTCCGTGCCCCTAGCTCCCAGTAGAAGTTTTCAACCAGGACATGCCAACCCTCTGATCGAAGCTCAAAGTCTCATGGCACTTTCAAATTTTTATACCATGACCATTGAAATTTGGAGCTAGAGAGCCTTGAAAGATAGGGACGTATTTCCCGCCATAACAGCTACTCAAAAACGGCATTTCACAGAGCAAAGTAATACCACAAAAAATGGTACTAAAATTGGTCAGATTGCCTTGAATTTTGCACAGTCTTTATTTCAAGTCATTGTCTACAAAATCCAAATGCAAAATTGATCATATTTTGTAAGTGTCACAGTCAAAAACAACATCCAATAAAATTTTAACGGCGCTTTGTCTGTCAGTAAACATTTTCCCAGGCACAAGTATTGGAGATAGTGGTCCGCTACCTAAAGCAAATCTCTCTGCAAAATTGTCAAGTTAAAGTCCGCCCTCTATTTTGAATTTTGGTTAGAAATAATGTGTATTAACGTTTTAACCAAGACTAACCCCCTTTGTAGCATTAGTTCAAAGGAATATGGATCACTGACATATAACCAATGATACTTTAAGGAATAAACTTAGGCCTTATTAATGGTAGATGTAAAAAAACGCGAGTTTAATTAAATGCTTATAAATGACTTTTATCAAGTTCTGAATTCATAATACGACATGATAGATCATAGGCTACCGAGGGCTGTTCCGCAATTTAAATCAAATGTCAATGTAGCATATTTGATTGATTTTAATTTTCTATTGGAATTTGTCAATGTAACATGACACCAGTGTAACAAATACAGAGTCAATTCCTTTTTCCTCCTGTTTATTAATCTTTATTCACTTCACTTTATTTCCTCCTGTGAATCTTTATTCACTTCAATTTTGTAAATGTTGGTTTCATATTGAAATAATATGCAAAAATTAAACAAGTATAAGAGTATGACAGCAGTATAAAGCTTGACGTTTTTACAGTGCTGTAAAACATTTACTGAAAACTAAAATTTATAATAGAAAATTCCTTTATGTAAATGGCACTTTTTCCTTGAGCAAACGTAAATATAGAGTAAAATTGAAAATTTGTACGGATTGTAGGCTCCTTGTAGTGAAAATCAAAGAAAATATAATCTTTTGGAAAAAAAGAGAATTGTTTTTAAGAAACAGTCGTTCCAATTCTAATATAAAATTTGAAACAAAACTACATTTCCAAAATTGATGTTCAATTGATTCCTCATGTATATTACATAATAAGCACATTGGAGATTCAACCTTTTTTATGTAAAAGAGCAATTTGTTGATTGCAATTATCCTGTGTAGAAATTGAAATTTATAATATTGCAAACATTCTTGAACCATTTTAAAGTAAATATTCCATTGGTTCTCATCAATTTGATAGAAATTATTCCCTTTAGTAGGAGAAGTGGGAAAAGTTGTTTCTTTGGCCAGAAAAATAGGGCTTGTGTTGTGAGAAACTGATAAGTTTCCTACCATAGTTTTCTCAATTAACAGTTCGCTTGCCGTGGGCTCAATCACATATCTTTAAAGGCAATTCTCCAGTGTCTAGGTATACTCTAATAACCCTTAATAAGTTGTAAATGGACAATTCAAGTCAAAACATTGTATTTTCTAGTAACAGTTAAGTAATCCAGGCGTGAATTGTTAATTTCAAAGAGTTTAACGACTTTTCGCAACCCCTTTCTGATAACTTTATCACAGAATACGATTTTTCCATTCAACGTTAACATTAGACTTGTTCCAGAGATATTCAGAGTCAATTCTAATTCAAGTGGAATTTAAGCGAGGGCGGTATTGACGGATTGTTATATAAATTTATGGTAAAATTAAACCTGTTTCTTTATCGTGATTAACCGGCAATTTTTCAAATCAGTGCATGATCTTAAGTCTAATGCCTTTAACTCTGTGGTTTTAGAAAGGAAAAGTCGATAACTGACAGAGCTAAATCAGCATACAATTAGTGGTGTCACGGTAGCCATGGCGTGATACTGGGGGAGGACTTCATGTCTTTGTGGAGGTGCTGTAATTCCTAACTTGATTGGTCAACTATCTTAGACGAGCGCTACCTTTTTTGGCTCAAAGCGTACCAGATTTTTCTGTGCAGCAATGTCCTCTATGCATTATTACGGCGAATGGAACCCCCTGGTCTTGTAAGCTGCAGCTCTACAGTTGTGATGTTGAGAATTTGTATTCGAAAGTTTTTTTCTAAAGTCCTTCCGACCCTCTGACAAAGGGCCGTTCGGCGAAACCAAACCTTTAATTGCTTCCCGAAGAATTTGTATTTGAAAGTTTTTCTTTTAGAAGACAATCTAACACAAAAGTGTCAACGCGAAAAATTATAAATCTCTTCAGCAAATTGGTCAACCCAAATAAATAAAAGACTGAAATTTAGATAACTCACAAAATTTCCTTCTAACCATATGGTAGCGGTAATTGTTCATTGCTTCCATTGGGTTATTTTTGATGCAGAGCAAATGAGATGCCTTCTCGCACAGGCCTTCATGGGGCCTATATGATCTCGCCGAGGAACTAATGTGTGCACATTTCATAATTGACTAAATTGTAGTTTCTTCGTGACGTCACTGTCGCAGCATAGATGAAGGTGAATTTGGATATTATACACAGCACATTTTGCAACGCAAAATGAGTTACAATATTCACACAGAAAGAGTAACTCTGTTAGAAAAGTACGTTTGAATTTCTCACATATATTACAGTGTACGTTATAATTTCATGTATGAATTAACTATATACTCAACAATATTTCACAGCTTGACCCAGTTCACAAAGTAGTCCTGATGGCATTGACATCAATGTGACCGATTTCACAAAACGTCACACTAAACGAAAAAGAACAAGATTATTTTGGGGATACACGGAAGAATTGATCATTCTATTACATTGTACGGCTTTCGATGTCTTTCTCCATTTTGCAGAACCTGATATAAATAAGCGACTCATCATACACAGATTCACTATGAATCATTTTTTACGCATATTCAGTGCATATAGCAACACGACTTTGAAATCTGCGTCTATTATCCTGCAGATATATGTTGCGTCCCACATGTCTACGCTCTTTCATGGTAACCAATATCTGCCTACCATGATAACCTACTGTACAGAAAAAGTCAAAAGACTATGCACTAGTTAATAATCTAATGATGTTGTTATTCATTTAAGTCAGCTGAGTAATCAGAAAACTTATCTACGGCAACAGTATAGTACAAAAGATTAAAAATTTAATTAACGATTTCATATTAAACAACGTCACTGTGATCACAACTGAGGGCTGTTGGTGGCTGTAAACTTTTATGGATCTCCATCCCCCCAAGGTCTACTCCCTCTCGACGTAGCCAGCCTGCTAGTTACAATTTTGCCTTTTCGGCTAACCATGAAGAACTTGCAAATATTTATATTTCTGCACAAACAAGCTGTTAGGTGGAGAAAGTGTGAACCTCATTAGTTTCACCTTGTCACTTAAATATTTATATTCACCTTTTGCTCTTTTCAGTACTCTAGTTTAAGACTTTTCTTTTTCTAAATTGCTTTCAACCTCATGATTTTTAAATGTCTTTTTAATGTCTTTTCATTGTTTAAATAGTTTTATTGTTTGTTTCATTTTGTTAAACTCTCCTTTGTCTATTGTATCTTTTGCTGCTATGTTATTTGCTTAACTTTTCATTTTAAGTTACAAAAGGGTTATTCCATAAAATAGGGGCCCAGTTTATGACACTTATAAAAAAGGAATGTTTAAAGTAATATAGTAAATGCAAGATAATATCATTCCTCATTAAATACACACAAACTGAAGCATAATTGTATCATAAAAATATTGGATAAAAATGAAATTTTGTTGTTTATGTGTCAACGGGACACCAAAGCCAATTTTATAGAATTTTGTGCCATATATCAAGCATTTTGGGGGATACATATCCTTCTAAGCTTACACTTTGTTCATTGCCACTAACACACTTAGGTTACAGTTGCACAACTGATATGCATTTGGAAAATTGCAAATTTTTATAGTTTGTGCAAAACGGGACACCATTTCGGTGTCCCGGATAAACTATTAACAAGATGAATAAAGAGGCTTTCCAGAAAATATTGCTTTAGGTTATTCATTCTTTTCCAAATTCCAGACACATAGGTCTAATAGGTATAGTGTCACGGCAAAATGTAGCAACACACTTTTGTTCGCCATTCAATTTAATCCACAACATGTTTCACGTTTAAGTAATAAAAAAATGACAACAAAATTTAGATTTTTATTTACACGTGAAAACCATAAACTATTTTGACACCCAACTGTCGATTTTTCCTGACAAAGCTTTTGGTGTCCCGTTTTACATGAAATATGACAGTTTATTGTAACATAAAGTCCAAATGCAAGAATTAAAATGTTTTTTGTATATTGTTTGAAAGGTACCAACAGATGATGTAAGTTATTATTGGATAGTTAAATGTAAATCTTCATACAGAATCTGTTGCAAGAAAATATATATGGTATACCACAACGTAAATGGGACATCACAAACCCTTGTAACCCATATTAATGGAATGACCCATAAGCAGTGTTTCATCAATTCGCTATGCTAACCTTACACCTCTTACTGTTAAATGCTTTTAGGTCTTTACTTGATGCTACACAAGAATTATTATATTGTAACCAAGGAGCTGTTACACTTGGATATGTCATGGGAAAGGATATCACGGCAGCATTTAGTCTCGAGTGAAAACTACTGTATGAAGATGTGCTTTTGACGCGGACGAACATTGCTCTTTGAGAAAGCGAGACCTATATCAGCCTTGGAGTAGGTCGAAAAGACCCGGGTAAGGTTAAGAAAATCTTGAGGTCCTCCAGAAAAAAAGTCTCAGGCTGATCTCAATCATCTCATATAGTATCGTTAAATTTAAGTTAACGTCAATGGGTAGCTTTGACATAGAAAATCTTTAAGGAAGTTCATGTGTTCAAATCAGTGTGTAAGTCATTCAATGGTTAATCGGGAGTTTGCTGCCTTAAAGGCAGTCATTCGTCACCCCAAACTACAGTTTCAGTATACATATATCAAAACTCTCAATTGGTACAGCTCTTTGATTGGCATCACATTCAAACAATGCATCATCGCTAAATTACACAGCATGGGCACTGAGAGTGTCTTGATTACACATTATAGACTTGTATGGCCACTGGGACAAGCCATGAAGCAATAAACTAGGATTGTGTCTGGATAAAGATGAGTTTTAGATAAATGTGGGAGGGGCTAGAAGTAAGTAGGTTGGGAGAATTTGAACTGTTTGGGATGATGAAAATATGCCTTTAAGACTCCGTATTTTACCTAAAGGTAAAACATAAAATAGTCGAAAGTCTGTCAATAATTACTTACCACTAAATTTTTCTCCGCCCTAAAGCTTTTGAAAAATTCTAGTAACCTCCGTTCAATTCACACAGTCAGACAATACCCCCAAAAATCATAGCTACAAGAGCGACGAAAACTGGCGTATATAATTTGTATTGGAGTATTTACTCTCCATTCACCAAGAACAGTCACCAAGAACAGCCAAAACATTCAGAAAGCACACCGTCGGGGTGACAGTGGTGACATCAGGTGTGTGGCGGGACAACATGTCCTTTGTCAAGGTATGGAATCCCGAATTGGTAAGGTTTTATAATTTAATTTCGTCGGGAAAAAAATAAAATCCTACAACTGCCAACATATCGAGTCAGTGATAGGCTTAATTTACTTAAAGGAGGGCCAATTCGGCAATAATTCCTGTCAATTTTTGTTTTATTTCATTAGCTAAAAGATCAAAAGGCGTGATGGAATGTTTGCTTTAGACAGGTATCCCCAATCCGTTAGGCTTGTCTTTGTTTCAGCCTGCATTCCAACATTAGGAAGTTTGGTATTATGCCGCAGGGGTGGGTTTAGAGGCTGCCCTACTCCAACTAAAATCGTCCCTAATTTGTTATATTTGCTCATTGACATCTCTTCCCTTAAATCCCTCGACTTTTTCGATGACCTCTGCAGTTAGTAAAACAAATTTCTGATAATTTTAGACTTTTCCATCTTTTTTGATTTCATATAAAAAAGAAAGCTAAAAAAAAAAAATAAATAAAAACTGCTTAAAATTTGCTTACAAGTCCTGGGAAATGCCATTTACGACTGTCTGAAGGGCTGCGATCTCAAAATTTTCTGTACGCTCCGCGCCGACTAATGGTGGCGCTCCTCTGAAAGAGTCTTTCAGGCAGGGTCGCACGAGGTGGGGATGCAGGTCAGGCTTTTCCCGAAATTTACGCAACACATAAAATTCGGGCTTGAGTTTGGAAAAAATTCAAACAACCACTTGAGTTTCAAAAATCGTTTTCAGAAAATTCCTAAGCTTGCCCGAAATCTTAAAAATATGTGTTCCCCCCCTCCCCCCCCCAAAAAAAGAAAAGTCATAACCGCGGTAAAATTTGCATGAAAAATCAACAAGTTTCCCCAAAATCGCTACGCATTCGGGCAGCGCAAAAATCCATGTATTATTCGTGAGCTTTACTTCACAGTCGTTCTTCTCCTTAAAAACAAAACACGTTATTTAAGGTATACAGAGTATCTTCTGTTCCCCTCCCCTTACTGAAATGTTCCCGTCCGTCCGTCTATGCAGGTGTTTACCGTCTTATGGCGACATGTTAAACATAAATTTTAATACCGGAGACGTATAACTATATTGAACGTAAACTTCCTTTGAATTTAATTTAAGCAATTCCCAACAGGAACAACGATAATATGATTTTTATTACAAAGGGTATAACCTCAGTGTAAAATCATGAGATTTTAATATGACTTAGTTTAGTTTTTTTTATTCAAATTCATGAAGCAGAATAAGGGAACACATAATAATTGTAAGTCCCTCTGCAATATCATAAGATTTAAGAGAATTTTTTTCCAAGTACTTAAATTAACATGTCTGCATCAATAATATGGGAGTGATACTTTACATTCGACATCGAAGCAAAACAAGGTTCAATGACAATGAAATACTTGACAAATAAATACCATGGTATTGTAATACCTACGCTCTTAGTTTAATGGGCGTAAACAGTAAGTATACGCTGCCTAGTTTCTCTTTTTATTTCAGAGAACACAATACATGCATTATTATATCACCGTGAATGATGTCTGTCGTTCCATTTTCTCTAAATCAAAATGAACTGGAAACTTCTCCAGGAAACTAGACATGGTTCTTGCTTCAAGCAATAATGCCTTGAATTTTCTGTTGTTAATATTTGCATTCTTCACTGTCGCTTTAGGTAAGCAATGTTTTAACTAATTATTAACGTGTATGTTCCGTTCCTTTTAAAAAATGAATTCTGACGGACTTGTTTTGCTTGGATCAAACATTTCATGATCTGTCGGATAAATATTCTGGTAGAAATTTACACCAGTTTCTTAGATCTGAAAGCTGAACATATAACATGTGATATATTTATGTCATGACAAGTAGGCCTAAGGAAAAGATGAATAAAGAGATCTAATATTTATTTCCTGACAGGAAAGCAACCGTTTGATACCAACAACGATTCTCAATTCACTGTGATCGCTGGTAACAACGTCTTGCTACAATTCCATATAAGTTCAAGTTCAGAGGAGGTGATGTCATTGTTATGGATACACAAAAGAAAAAACGTCATGAGACATGAAGCAACTGGTTTTAACCTGATCACAAAAGTTGGGAGATATACTTCAGCGATTACTTTGGAGAGCAATAGAAGATACATTACATTAAATATCACTGAAGTTAAAAGCGAGGATGAGGGTGCATATTCTTGTGAAGTATTCTTTCAAATAGGAACACCAATGTTCAAATTTTGGAATTTTATAGTCCAAGGTTGGTAGTATTCGCTGTATTTAGATCCTAAAACTTTTTTCAAATTGACTCTACAAAGCTGCAAAGTATTTTAGAAATGGAATTCTTTATAACTTTAAAAAAATTCCAAACGTGACTGACCATAATGATAGCACAAAAAATGTCAAAAGAAAAGAGGAAAAGAGTTGTTATGACTGAAATATATAGATCCCTGTCCGTTCAAAAAATATCCACGGACATTTCGTCTAAATTTAACTAAGTTATTACTGAAAGAAACTAAGGAATCAATAAAATATGCAGGGTGCTGTCATTGTTTTATCGATTTTCGTAAACGTCCCATTGTGAAAGTCATACCTCGCCGCATGCATTCCTTTTTCTTAGATGATGAAAATGATGTAAAATCTTTTAAATTTTCATCTAATGCGTTGCCTTTTATTCTGATTTACTTCATATAATGTGAGGACTTTGCTGGTATTTTACGTTTTGCCAGATTCTGCGTAACTAGTTGATTGTCAAAATATTCAGAAACGGAATACAAAATTTTATTTGATATTTTTGGGCTAAAGATCAACACGAATAATTATTTCAATGTAAATCTGAAAATTTAAATCAAAATTTAAATAAAAATTTTAACATTATCGACTCTTCAGGAATGAAAAGAGGAAAATATATTCTTTTTCGAAGAAAATTGTTTTGTAAATTATATTTCATCGGAAAAAATTGGTAACTTATTTTTATTCTCAACCAACGTTCACGAGGAATGTAAAAGTGAGTATACTTACTTTTACTACACGTAAGTTTGCAATACTGGAGTTAAATGTCAAACTACACTGGGAAATAATTTTATCTCTACAATAACCACGGGATTAGTTCCAGAAACATATTTACGTTTTTATTAGTCAATCAAAACATATGGTTTCAAACTTGTAACTACAGATATAGACATAAACTTAATACCTGCCTGCACTGTTGAAAAATGGCTGAAAATTTACGGAACAAAAAGTAAAGAAATGTATAGTTAAAAAATACGACAAAGGTCTGACAAAAATTCGTAGGAATTTTTAGGTAATCCCTATTATGTAACTCTTCAATTTTTGATTTGTAAATATGCAGCTATTTTTAACATTTTACAAGAACACATTTGCTCAGGAGTACAGTTGAAGCATTTGTGTGCTTTTTGAGAAAATGTAACAAACAGCTGGCAGTTAAAATTTGAGAAAACATTCATGCTCCATATATATATTACACTGCTTGAGTTTCTGGAAAACTGGTCCACACTATAAAGCATTTGTCCGTTCAGATAAACATTGTATGAGGCATGCAAAATGTATAATGTTTCAAACAAGTGTCTGCTCTCTTGCAAACGAATCTAGGGTTGGCTGCGTTTATTACACAGAACAATTCCTTTTAGTTGATCTCATTGGAAGGAAGGGTTCAAGGGAGTAAGTTTCTGCAGTAAAAGCTACATATCAACAAATTATTGTTCAAAAAGGGCAAAATTTCGGCGCGCTTCCCGCGCCGCAATACATCACTAATATAGTGGTGTTCACATTTGCAAGAAAAATTGGAAAACATAGCTACTGCTTGCAAGTCCGCGACATGCCATTTCCGACTGTCTGAGGGGTCACAATTTTTCAAAATTTTGAAGATAGTCTTTCTATCAAGACTTCATATCCTAGGCAGGGGAACCATTGGCCTACCGTACTCAAATGCTCTCATACACACCTGTCATCAGATACCTTTCAACCCTGTCAGTTGTGCTGTCAATGTTGTAGAGCAGTGGGGTGGCTACAGGAGGCAGGCAGATTGCGCCCTTTCTCGAAAAAGTGAAAAATTCGAAAATTTACCATTTGAGACACCCGTCAAATACAGTGCGGTTTTTCCAAGTTTTCCTTCATAAAATTCGGTATTCTTCCCAATAAAAGTTCCATATTCGAAGTAATTATTTTTAAAAAGGCAAAATTTTCCGCGCGCTTCGCGCGCCTTAAATTGCAACCCTTGCAGCTGTAAGTGATCGATCTTTCCTTACAGGAAACCACGAATCTAATCTATTTTATGCAATACAAGCTCCGTATTTACAAATGTGTAAAAGGACCCAAATTTTTGGTACGTACCTTATACAGTAGTGTTCTACTTAAGAAAAAGTTGCGGCATTCTGGGTACCTACGGTAAGTCAAAAGTCGAGAACACTTCAGTGGTCCATAAAAATTACACTGCTTAAGTTTGTTGGAAAGCTAGTCCATACGATAAAGCATTTGTCCGTTAACATAAATATTGAATCAGACATGCAAAATGTATAATGTTTCGAACAAGAGTCTTATCTCTTAAAAACTAATCTCGGGTTCCATGGCTATGTTTGTTGTACAGATTGTTCAGTTGATCTCATTTGAAGAGAGAGAGTTTAAAGTGAATAAGTTTAACATTTTAGGATCAGGAAGGCTACTGGCTCATTAAAGATCCTATACACCAGGATACAACAAATATTTAAACAAGTTCACAAAACGTGAGTGAAAAGACTAGTAAGAAAAGGTCCAACACAATTTTTAGATAAGTACCGGTACTCGGAAACTATCTTTATCAAAAATGTCAACAAATCTTTCCAACATACTGTTATCCAGACACTTGACAAAAAAAGAAGGTGGAAATTAAAGGCCTTATCCTTTCACCCCAAATGGTTCCAATTCTCCTAACCGTCTAACTGAAGCCTTCTACAACTGTCTAAAATTCATCTTCATTTATACTCTCTGATTATTGCTTCAGAGTGAGTATACAAGACCTAATGTTTACATGTTGTGTTATAGGATCTTTGCCACTCTACACTTTTTGAACTTGCTTTCAATCAAAGGGGGTTATCTTTCTTCTCCATTGCCGCAAACGGAGATAAATCTACCAGAGCCATGCATGGCGAGCAAATTACAAGTAGATAGAACTGAAGAGAAACGCTCCTCATGCATGTCGAAGCCGGTGTTATATAATGTTACAACACAAATGGAGCATATAGCTCCACCATTTGAAGTAAAACGCAGTCACCCCGACTTGAATTAGTGTCCTGTTTCATGATTGTCTCTTGGGAGTCACGTGACAATATTTCTTCTCAAATGTGAAAGTTACTCGGAATAACTGTTTCGTTTATCTGCAATATGTAATACTGAAGTCCTAAAATATTATGAAAGATACTTTGAATGGAGGTGAGAAGAAAAAGTGAATTTTAGCCGTTAACTGCTTCAATCTAAGTTCTGAGTGAATGCTATTGTCAGAATTAAACTTTGCAACTACACTCATAAATTTACCTCAATTAATTTATTGTTTTTGTGCATGATGTAAGTAGATAAATATTTTGTGACATTTGGCCATTTGGATTGTTTTTGTAGTTTTGAAATACCCGGCCTCGTGATTTTTTTTTGTTGGGATTGCAATTAGAATTAAAAAAGTGCATGCAACTGTACTTTTTTGGGCAATCGAATAATGCATTTGACGACAGGTATGGACTGAAATCTCTTCCGCTGAGAGTTATCAAATGTGTATTTATAATACTAAACGTCAAACACTATCTGGGATGTCAATCATTTAGTTTATTAATTAGTCAGTTAATTCAAGCGATTTTTAACTTATAATTTCGAGATTCTGAGGACAGTTCACATTTATCCAAACCAAAATTTAGAGTGAAAAAATCAGAGATTTTCATGCGAAAGTTCCTCCTCATCATGTTTATGACCTAAACAAAGCATACAGTCAAGTCGGAACATCACTCTACGAATAAGCAAACAGAAGTTAACAAAAATGTAAACAAAACGTTTGAATGCTTTCGTAGCTACTCTGAAACTGAAAGTTTTATGGCAGGCATATCAATGTAATTTTATTTGTTTGTTTTGTGAACAAAAGGGAAAGTCCTGTATAGCTCAAACATCTCGTCGACTTGTAATATTGTCGTTCTGAGTATCGCAATTAGTATGACATAAATGCAGTGAACCAAAGACGTTTACGTAGAGCTGGTACAAATTAATATCTGACCTATCCAGGGTAGCCCCTGCTGCACGTGCACCCCCAAAAATACAAAACTAAATTTTCAGTCACGCGTTGAGGTGTACCATACCTGCCTAATTCAACTAGGGTTTAAACACTCTAGTCATAGATGTAAGGGAGCATTTTAGTCTGGGAGGACAGAAGTTTTTCTGCCCGAAAAAATGTAATTCAGCCAGAAAGACTGTCTATGTAGACCGTACAGAAAATTTGGAAAAATCGACCCCCTCAGACAGCAGGGAATCGCATTTCCCAGGCTTACAAGGAGGATCTATATAAGCAGTCACTCTCTTGAGTTTTCCTTTCCTTCATAGAAAAAAATCATCAACTTGCTAAGTGATCAAAAAATTACCATTTTAATATATCACTACCACCTGGTAAAACTGTCTGGTATCTTTTAGGGGGAAAAACTAAAGAACGAAATTGAAAAAAATGTTTTTTACTGTTGTGAGTTTAGACTAAATTTAATATATATTGAATTGAAATCGTCTATGTGGCTGCCCGAACTCTCTTGCTATAAATGATTTTAATTCTATGAGTAGTACCTTTTCAAAATAATGTTCAGTTATAAGGTTTAAATAAACTTTAAGGCAAACTAATGGGAAGATATTTTTACATTGTATCATTATGGTTATGAAAAAATAATCCAGTTTTCATAAATTTTTACGAATTCGGATCTGGTAAACTATTGGGCACTATATACCTGAACACCCTCCCGTCCGTTCGTGTAATAAATTTGGCAATTGAAGGCGTCCCAACACTTTTTTCAACCTTCGCCCAAATATTTTGCCGTTTCGGGTAAAATTTTTGCAAGACTGCATTATGATGTGGGACTTGGGGAATTTTTTCACAAGTTACCCAAATGTGTCGAAAATCTCTTAACATTTTTTATTTTCCATGGAAATTTTAATTTGAATATCGCATTTTCTTTTTTTTTTCGGGCAAAAATTTGAAAGTATATGTTAAAATAATCGACCATTTCGGGGATTTTGATGTAAAAATGTAAAACAGGCTAAAGAATGATTGACTATGATACCTTTTCTTTCGGGCAGTCTGCCACCTCCCCGAATCCCCATCTCGTAAGTCTGTAACACTCATACATAAACGCAGACACCAAGGACAGCCGTAAAAACATCATCCTACCTATATGTATGACCCATTTGTTTAAAAAATGTCCCCGATAAATGAAATGGCATCGTAGTTACTCTAACGACTTGAATTTTTCATAAAAAATCAAAACAATTTTTACAATATGCCATATTATGTTGGCAGAAAGGATGACATATAGGTGTAAAACATGGCCAGTTTTCATTATGCCCCATTAAAGTGTCACAAAACAAAAATCAAATGCCATCTTATATTTCACATCTTAATCAGTGGCCGTACTACAAGGGAAGGTGCAGGAGGAGGAATTTGCCACCCAGTTTTTATCATTGTTCCCAAACTTGCCCCGCAAGTTAGCTCAATCAGGAGTCGGGTTGGCCTCAAAAATAAGTAATATATCTGTCCTGACACTTATTTTTTTTATCCAGACATATGCTACAAACCTCAAAGCTTTCCGGAAGTCGCCAGGGACAGACACTTTGGGATCACCTGACAATTTGTTCCCCGACATTTTCCTTTGCGCTAAGTTTGCTTCCCCCCAATTTTGACATTCTGGTGCTCTTAATGTTATACCACCAATAGTAATCACGAGTCTGAGAGTCAAGACATTTGGCCATGAATACGTGATTGCAGTTTTCAGTTTGGGCCACCCTCGATTGTGCGAAACGTAGTTGCTGTTACATGCTGAATTGGTATCTGAGGACTGAGGATCTCCGAAACTTTGTTGTATATTTAAGACAAATAGTTGAAAACCAAGAGCGGAAATTGGAAAAATTGGAATTTATTTTAAAAATATTTGGAAATAATGCACCGCACTTAATCGGTGTCAAATTTGATAACTTGTTGTTTATAGCACCACATCATCAAGAGCGCTTGATGATCTTGTGTCACATAACAAAAAAATTCAACTATTTATCATTTTCCAGAGCCTTGGGAAGTTATGTGTTGTCTTTTATACACAAACATTTGGCAATCAAGGGCTTATATTGGAGAAAACTTGGAATACTATAAAAGAAATTTTGGGTAAACTGCACCATATCAAATGGACTGTATCAAATTTGGAATATGTCATATGTGATATTACATGATCACGCACCCTTTACGATCTGGTGTCACATATGACAAATTCCCTAAATTTACATACTGCAGAATCAGGGGGCATGTGCCTATCCCCTTGTAGTCTTGGTCAAGACCCTAATACTAGTTAATAATACTGTACAAAATTTACTTCTGTTTTTGAGTACGCCCTCTATTACTCTTCACAAATTCTCAGCTCTGTATTACTGAACATAGCGGGCCACTAATTATAAGTCCCATTGACTTACACAGAAACTTTTGCTGCTTCCCTGTCCCCTAGCTCCCAGTAGGAGTTTATAACCAGGACATGCCACCTCTCTAATCAAAGCTCACAATCTCGGCTTTCATGGCACTTTCAAATTTCCATACCACAACCATTGAAATTGGTCAAGTTCAAAAGAACCACTGCCTTTGTTACAAATCAGCAATCCATGCCACAAGGACAATAGGCACCTAGGTGCTTAAGTCTACCCCCTAAAAGTCTTAATTGATAGTTACCATAGAAAAAAAAGCTTATTCACATCGACGAGTTATGAATATTCATTCCAGAGCGCTTTTTACTAAAAGCAATAATCGCTCTCGAAAGATATACAAATTTGGCCTCAATATGATCAGAAGCCCCGGCTACATTCGTAGCCGGGGCTTCTGATCATATTGAGGCCTTTCGAATCAAATGCTAATTACAGTAAAAATGGAATAGTATTTATCTTAAAATGGGAAGTTATTTAAAAATCATTTATAATAGTCAGCAAAACGCTTTGCGGGGGGGGGGGGTAACGTTGACCCACCTTATCACGTTATTTATATATGATAACGTCCATATTAACATGATTTAAAAGGAAACAGCAGGTCGTAATTAGGAAAAAAGCCTCGTGAATAAAACAAGAAGCAAAAGGTCAGTCAGAATGAAAAGGAGTAGGTAAAATATAGGAAGAATAAAAAAGGGGGGAATAAAAAAAAAGAAAAAGAAAAATAGCTGTAAAGATCGAAAGTTCTATATTTGGAAACGCTAGACACAGAAATAACACCAGTTTGAAAAGATAAGTGTATTGTTTTATCATGAACATTTTGCACTACTTATTACAAATTGTTAAATGCTCTAAGCAAATCACTAGAAACATGAATATAACAGCAAAACACTCAGCCACGGTTCATTTCTTTTTGAGGCGGGGGAGGGGGGGGGGTGGGGTGGCCTTTCGGAGTTTTGATTGAAGACGTAAGTGAAAACTTAAGTTTGTTCCTTTAGTGGTTGTAACTTCCTTAGGAAGCAGTTCCATAGTTTGGTTTCGCTGAACGGCTCTTTGATAGAGAGTCGAAATTACTCTAGAAAAATTTATAAATTTGGTCAATTCAACCTACCGACTGACTTACTGCGGTGTTGGAAATCAGTTGGAATATATGTTTAACTTGTACCCTAAGTCTGCAGCTGCACGACGTACAAGTGAAAGTTCCGGAGAAAGGGATTCAGAGCAACTGAAAGGCACACCCCCTTTCTTCCGCATTCTAAAGTATTGGTACCGTGTTCCATGCTGTCCGAAACATGTCCGAATAATGTTGCAATGCTTGAATGTCCCCCATTTTTCGCCAGTCATGAAATGTTGGTTTGTTATATTGGTAACATCGAATGGAGCACAGAAGCGAAGCAGGAAACCGTAGCTTTGTTAGCTACAACTTTTCCGTTTCTTCCTGAGACATAATCAGTGTGTCCGGCACTGTAAAGGTAGCGGGCCACTAAATATAAGTCCCATTGACTTACACACTAACATTGGCTACTTCCGTGCCCCTAGCTCCCAGTAAAAGTTTTCAACCAGGACATGCCAACCCTATGATCGAAGCACACAATCTCGGCTTTCATGGCACTTTCAAATTTCTATACCATGACCATTGAAATTTTGAGCTAGAGAGACTTTAATAATAGGGACATGTTTCCCGCCATAATAGCTACTCAAAAATGGCATTTCACAGAGCGGAGTAACTTACCATAAAAAATGGTACTAAAATTGGTCAGATTGCCTTGAATTTTGCACAGTCTTCAAGTCATTGTCTACAAAATCCAAATGCCAAAATGATCATATTTTGTAGGTAACACAGTCAGAAACAACATCCCATAAAATTTTTGTGGCCCTTTTTCTGTCAGTAAACATTTTCCCAGGCACGAAGATTGCAGTTAGTGGTCCGCTACCTGAAGCAAATCTCCCTTCCAAATTGTCAAGTTAAAGCCCGCCCACTTTTTTGAATTTTGGTGAGAAATAATGTGTAATAACGTTTTAACCAAGACTAATTCCCTTGTAGCATTAGTTCAAAGGAATATGGATCACTGACATATAACCAATGATACTTGTAGGAATAAACTAAGGCCTAACTAATGGTAGATGTAAAAGAAACGCGAGTTTAATTAAATGCGTATAAATTTCCATATTCATAACACGACATGAATAGAACATAAGCTACCGAAGGCTGTGCCGCAATTTAAATCAAATGTCAATGTAGAATATTTGATTGGTTTTAATTTCCTATTGAGATTTGTCAATGTAACATGACATCAGTATAACAAATACAGCGTCAATTCTCTTTTTCCCCCTGTTTATTAATCTTTATTCACTTCACTTTTGTACATGCTGGCTTCAAATTGAAATAATATGCAACAATTAAACAAGTATAAGAGTATGACAGCAGTATAAAGCTTGACGTTTTCACAATGCTGTGAAAAAGATACTGCAAACTAAAATTTATAATAGAAAACTTCTTTATCTAAATGGCACTTTTTCCTTAAGCAAAGTGTAAAATTGGATAATTGTACGGATTGAAAATCAAAGAAAATATCATTTTTTGAAAAAAAAAAACAAGAATTGCCTTAAAGAAACAGTCGTTCCACTTCTAACATAAAATTTGAAACAAAACTGCATTCCCCAAATAGATGTTCAATTGATTCCTCATGTATATTACGTAATGAGCACATTGGAGATGCCACCTTTTTTATGTAAAAGAACAATTTGTTGATTACAATTATCATGTGTAGAAATTGAAATTTAAAATATTGCAAATATTCTTGAACCATTTTAAAGTAAACATTCCATCGTTCCTCATCAATTTGATAGAAATTATTCCACTTAGTAAGAGAAGTGGGCAAAGTTGTTACTTTAACCAGGAAAATAGGGCTTGTATTGTGAGAAACTGATAATCTTCTCACCATAGTTTTCTCAATTAACTGTTCGCTTGCCGTGGGCTCAATCACATATCTTTAAAGACTATTCTCCGGTGTCTAGGTATATACTCTTTACTAACCCCTCATAAGATGTAAATGGACAGTTCAAGTCAAAACATTGTATTTTCTGGTAAAAGTTAAGTAATCCAGGCGTGATTAGTTAACATCAAAGAGTTTAACGGTTTTTCGTAACTCCTTTTTAATATAATTTATCACAGAATACGATTTTACCATTCAACCTTAACATTAGACTTGTTCCAGAGATTTTCAGAGTCAATTCTAATTCAAGTGGAATTTTAGGGAGGGCGGTGTACACGGATTATAATATAAAGTTATGGTAAAATTAAACCTGTTTCTTTATCGTGATTTACCGGCCCTTTTTCAAATCAGTGCATGATCTTAAGTCTAATGCCTTTAACTCTGTGGTTTTAGAAAGGAAAAGTCGATAACTGACAGAGCTAAATCAGCATACAATTAGTGGTGTCACGGTAGCCATGGCGTAGTACTAGGGGAGGACTTCATATCTTTGTGGAGGTGCTGTAATTCCTAACTTGACTGGTCAACTATCTAAGACGAGCGCCACCATTTTTGGCTCAAAGCGCACCAGATTTTTCCTTGCAGCAATGTCCTCTATACATTATCATGGGGAATGGTACCTCCTGGTCTTGTAAGCTGCAGCTCTGCAGTTGTAATGTTGAGAATTTGTATTCGAAAGTTTTTTCTTAAGTCCTTCCGACCCTCTGACAAAGGGCCGTTCGGCGAAACCAAACTTTTAACGGCTTCCCGAAGAAGCTATTACGTCCACTAAAGGAATTTGTATTTGAAAGTTTTTCTTTTAGAATACAATCTCACACAAAAGTGTCAACGCGAAAAATTATAAAACTCTCTAGCAAATTGGTCAACCAAAATAAATAAAAGACTGAAATTTAGATAACTCACAAAATTTCCTACTAACCATATGGTAGCGGTAATTGTTTATTGCTTGCATTGGGTTATTTTTGATGCAGAGCAAATGAGATGCCTTCTCGCACAGGCCTTCATAGGGCCTGTATGTTCTCGCCGAGTGCTCTCATGTGTACACGTTCCATATTTGACTAAATTGTAGTTTCCAAGTGACGTCACTGTCGCAGCATAGATGAAGGTGAATTTGGATATTACACACCGCACATTTTGCAACACAAAATGAGTTACAATATTCACACAGAAAGAGTAACTCTCTTAGAAAAGTACGTTTGACTTTCTCACATATATTGAAATGTACGTTATCATTTCATGTATGCATTTACTAAAGTAACTCAACAATATTTCACAGCTAGACCCAGTGCACAAAGTAGTCCTGAGGGCATTAACCTCAATGTGACCGATATCACAAAACGTCATATTAAAAGAAAAAACAATTAGATCATTTTGGGGGATACACGGAAGAATTGCTCATTCTATTACATTGTACGGCTTTCGATGTCTTTCTCCATTTTGCAGAACCTGATATAAATAGGCGACTCATCATACACACATTCACTATATAAATCGTTTTTGACGCATATTCAGTGCTTATAGCCACACGACTTTGAAATCTGCGTCTATTATCCTGCCGATATATGTTGCGTCCCACATGTCTACGCTCTTTCATGGGCACCAATATTTTCCTACCATGATAACCTACAGAAGAAGTCGAAAGACCATGCACTAGTTAATAATCTAATGATGTTGTTCTTCATTTAAGTCAGCAGAGTAATCAGACGACTTATCTTAAGTACTAAAACAGTACAAAAGATTGTAAATTTAATTAATGATGTCGTATTTGACAACGTCACTGTAATCACAACTTAGGGCTGTTGGTGGCTGTAAACATTTGGATCTCCATCCCCCAAGGTTTACTCCCTCTCAACATAGCCAGCCTGCTAGTTACAATTTTGTCTTCTCTGCTAACCATGCAGAACTTGCAAATATTTATATTACTGATCAAACAAGCTCTTAAGTGGAGAAAGTGTGTGCCTCATTAGTTTCACCTTGTAACTTAAACATTTATATTCACTTTTTGTTAAGTACTCTAGTTTAAGACTTAACTTTTTCTTAATTGCTTTCGATCTGACGATTTTTTAAAAGAAAAATGTCTTTTCATTGTTTAAATAGTTTTATTGTTTGTTTCATTTTGTTAAACTCTCCTTCGTCTATTGTACCTTTTGCATATGTTATTCACTTAACTTTTCATTTTAACTTACAAAAGGGTTATTCCATAAATTAGGGGCCCAGTTTGTGACACTTATAAAAAAGGAATCTAAAAAATAATATGGCAAATGCAAGATAATGTCATTCCTCATTAAATACACACAAACTAAAGCATAACTGTATCATAAAAATATTGGATCAAAATGACATTTTGTTGCTCATGTGTCAACGGGACCCTAAAGCCAATTTTTAGAATTTTGTGCCATATATCAAGCAATTTTTTGGGATACATATCCTTCTAAGCTTTGCTAAACTTTGTTCATTACCACTAACAGACTAACACACTTAAGCTACAGTTGTACAACTGATATGTACTTTAAGTATTGCAAATTTTTATATTCTTGTGCAAAGCAGGACACCATTTCGGTGTCCCGGGTAAACTATTCACTCTTTTCCAAATCCAGACACATAGGTCTAATTGGCAAAATGTAACAACACGCTTTTGTTTCCCATTCAATTTTAGTTTGACATTATTCACAACATGTTTTACGTTTAAGTAATACAAATGACATCGAAATTTTGGTTTTTATTTACACGTGAAAACATAGACTACCAATGTACCTGCTCAGCATTTTAACAACCAACTGTCGATTTTTCCTGTCAAAGCTTTGGTGTCCCGTTTTTAAGTGAAACAAGACAGTTTATTGAAACATAAAATCCAAATGCAAGAAGTAAAATGCTTTGTTGTAGATTTTTAAAAGGTACTAACAGATGATGTATTTGAATTTATTATTGGAAGGTTAAATGTAAATCTTTATACAGAATCTGTTGCAAGAAAATATCACAATGTAAATGGGACATCACAAACCATTGTAACCAATGTTAATGGAATAACCTCACAGTCAAAACATTCAGAAAGCAGACCGTCGGGGCGACAGTGGTGACGTCAGATGTGAGACGGGACAACATGTCCTTTGTCAAGGTATGGAATCTCGCTTTGGTAAGGTTGCATAATTTAATTTCGTCGGGAAAAAATAAAATCCTACAACTGCCAACATATCGAGTCGGCGATTGGCTTCATTTCACTTTAAAGGAGAGCCAATTTTGCAAAAATTCCTGTCAATTTTTCTTTTATTTTACTAGGAGCGGATTTAGAGGCTGCTCCCTTCCAACTAAAATCGTCCCTTTATATAATTTGTTATATTTGCTCATTGACAGCTCTTCCCTTACTACTTCGACTTTTTAGATGACCTCTGCAGTTATAAAAACAAATTTCTGATAATTTAACGCTTTTTCATCGTTTTTGTTAACTTGAAGACTTCTTTGCAAAAGAAAACTCAAAATAACGACTGCTCAAAATTTGCTTAAAAGTCGTGGAGAATGCCATTTACGACTGTCTGAAGGGTTGCGATTTCCAAAATTTTCTGAACGCTCCGCTTCGACAATGGTGGCGCTCCTCTAGGATAGTCTTTCAGGAATTGTCGCACGAGGTGGGGAGGCAGGGTAGACTTTTCCCCGAAATTTACGCAACATGTAAAATTCGGGCTTCAGTTTGGAAAAAATTCAAAAAACCACTTGAATTTCAAAAATCGTTTTCAGAAAATTCCTAAGAGTGCCCGAAATCTTAAAAATATGTGTCCCCCCCCCCCCAAAAAAAAGAAAAGTCATAACCGCGGTAAATTTTTCATGAAAAATCAACAAAATTCCCCCCAAATCGCTATACATTCGGACAGCGCAAATAGCCATATATTTTTCGTGAGCTTTACAGTTTTCCTTCTCCCTAAAAACAAAACACTCAATGGTAGACATACAGAGTATCTTCTCTTCCTCTCCCCCTAACTGAAATGTTCCCATCCGTCCGCCTATGTCGGTGTATACCCTCTTATGGGGACATTTTGAACATAAATTTTAATACCGGAGACGTATAATAAACGTTAACTTCCTTTGACATTAATTTTAACAATTTCCCACAGGAACTATACGATAACATGATTTTTCTTACAAAGGGTATAACCTCACGGTAAAACAATGTGATTTGAACATGATTTATTTAAGTTTTTTATTCAAATTCTTGAAGCAGAATAGGGGGAACACATAATAATTGTAGGTCCCTCTGTAATATCATGAGTTTTAAGAGAATTTTTCCAAGTACTTAAATACGATTAGATATTTCTGCATCAATAATATGAAAGTGATATTTTACATTCGACATCGAAGCAGAACAAGGTTCAATGACAATGAAATACATTGCAAATAAATACCATGGCAATGTAAAACCTACGCTCTTAGTTTACTGAGCGTAAACAGGAAGTATATCTCTTTTTATTTCAGAGAACACAACACTGCATTATAACCACACCGTGACTGATTAACTGATATCTATCACTGCATTTTCTTGTAATCAAACTGAACTGGGAACTGCTCCAGCAAACTAAACATGGGACTTGCTTCAAGCAAGAAAGCCTTGAATTTTCTGTTGTTAATATTTGCATTCTTCACTGTCGCTTTAGGTAAGCAATGTTTCAACCAATTATTAACGTGTATGTTCGGTTCACTTTTTAAATGAATTCTGATGGATTTGTTTTCCTTAGATCAAACGTGTAATGATCTGTCGGATGAATATTCTGGTAGAAATTGAAACCAATTTGCTAGACCTGAAAGCTGAACATATAACATGCGATGGATTTATGTCATGACAAGTAAGGAAGAAAATAAGTAAAGATATCTTATATTTATTTCCTGACAGGAAAGCAACCTTTCGATACCAACAACGACTCTCAATTCACTGTTATCGCTGGTAACAACGTCTCGCTCCAATTTAACATAAGTTCACCAGAGGAGGCGATGTCATTGGTGGTGTTGCACAATGGAGAAAATGTTATACATCATGATGAAACTGACTTTAACTTGAGCACTAGCGTAGCTTCAGCCATTAAGACTTTGGAGATTAATAGAAGATACATTACATTAAATATTACTGAACTTAAAAGCGAGGATGAAGGTGCATATTCTTGTGAAGTATACTTTGAAAAAGGAAAACCAGAGTTCAAATTTTGGACTTTATTAGTCCAAGGTTGATAGCATTTACTGTATTTAAATTCTAAAACTGTTATTGAATTACGGTTACAAAGCTGGGAAGTATTTTAAACATGGAGTCTTAAAGTAAGTAAAAGATTCCAAATTTGACTGACCATAATGATAGGATCAAAATTGTGAAAGTAAAAGGTAAAAGAATTAAGCTCTATTTTTAGGAGTGAAATATATAGATCCTATCCGTTTAAAAACATCCGCAAACATTACCTCTGAATTTAACTTAATTGTTACTGAAAGAAAATAAGTAATAAATAAGATATGGAGAGTGCCATTAATTTTTCGATTTTTCGTAAACATTCCTTTGTGACAGTTACACCTTGCTGAACCTTTTCAGTTTTATTAGATGACGAAAATCAGGTAAACCTTTTTTTAATTTTCATGGAATTGCATTAACTTTTAATTTGATTTACTTCATAAAATTTGAAGGCTTTGCTGGTATTTTACGTTTCGCCAGATTCTGCGAAACTACGGTTATCAAGATATTCAGAAACGGAGAATGACATTTTTATTTGATCGTTTTGGGGAAAAGATGTGCACAAATACTTTTTCAAAATAAATCTGAAAATCGCAAAAAAAAAGTCCAAAGCTGAATATTTTTTTCACCTTCAAAAGAAAATACGAGCAATTTACTCAGGGGTTCCCACAATGATATTGATTTGTGACATGCACAATTTTTAAACTGTTGACTTTGCAGGAAGAAAGGGAGAGAAATATATTCCTTTTTGAAGAAAATTGTTTTGTAAAATGTATTTTATTGGAGGAAAACTGGTAAATTACTTTCAATACTTAACCAACATTCACGAGGAATTTAAAAGTGTTTCCTGTTTTTACTTAACATAAGTTATGTAATATTTGAGTTCAGATGTCAATTTTTAGTGGAAAACGATTTTATTTCTACAATAACCACTTGACAAGCTCTATAAATATAACTACATTTTATTATCCAACCAGGACTTATGGTTGCAAGCGTAGCTTGCTACTTCAGTTAAGAATACAAACTTGAGACCTCTCTGCACTGTTGAAAAAAATGGTTGTAAATTTAAAAAACAAAAAATGAAACAGAGAAATAAATATTACAGAAAATTTCTGGCACAAATTTGACGGAATTTTTCTGTAATCTTCATGTAACGCTTTGATTTCTGATCTGCAAGTTTACATCTATTTTAAATAATGTATGAGGACACATTTTCTCAGAAGCACAGTTGTGCAGTTTGGATCCTGATTGAGAAAATGCAATGTACAATCAGTTAAACGTTGAGAACACATCCATGATCCATGCATATTACAAGGCTTTAATTTGTTGGCAAAATAGTCCACACGATAAAGCATTTGTTCGTTAACATAAATATTGAATCAGACATGCAAAATGTTTCCAACAAGTGTCCAATCTCTTGTAAGTGAATCAAGGGTTGGCTACGTTTATTGCACAGAAAAATTCCTCCCAGGTGATCCCATTTTAACATTTTAAGAGAAAGAATTGAATTGGCAGTAAGTTTAACATTTGAGGGTCAGTAAGCCCATTGGCTCATCAAGGACCATACGTCCCAGGTTATAAAAGTATCTAAATGTATGCAAAACGTGAGTAAAAGACTAGTAAAAACAAAGGTCAAATGCAACTTTTACGTACTCGGAAACTATCGTTATCGAAAAGTCAACGAATCTATCCGATATAACTGTTTATTCACACACCTGACAAAAAAACAAGAAGTGGAAATCACATGGCTTATCATCACCACAAACAATTCCAGTTCTCCTAACCCTCTAACTTAAGCCTTCCACTGTCTAAAATTCATCCTCATCCAGACATACTCTCAGATTATTGCTTCAGAGTGAGTATACAAGACATAATGTTTCCATGCTTTATTATATTAGCTTTGCTACGCTGCATTTTTTAAACTTGCTTTCAGTCGAAGAGCTGAGCTAATTGAGATTTTCTGTAGAATACTACAAAATTTTGGGGGCAACGCACACTGTTTCACAAGAAATTTCCTAAATGGCTAACGGTAGCCCTAATCCCCAACCTAATCCCTAACCCTAACAAAGAATAAAATCGATACAATTCAATAACACCAACCAATCCATATACACTTTGTTAAACAGTGTTAGAATCATCCCACAACGTTTTGCAGCTTCCGCTCGAAAGATTTTCTACCATATAGGGTAAAATCATGTCCAGTCTCTGAAGTAAAACTGAAGTATGTAGAGTCGTTTTGTGTAGGCTACCAGAATGTGTGGCCAAGTTTCATTATATTTTGGAATATAACATGAAAATTTTCACAGTGGCTATGACGTTTTTTTATTTTTCCAGCAGAAGTAATATTGGTATATATATTCATAACAACATTGACGGTCGGGAACACGACGATAAAACAATACGTGGCCGGCCGGACCTAAACTAATTGCTTAGAAACAGAACTTTTAAACCTCATCTGAAGATCGAAGAGCGCGCGGAAATTTCGTTAATTTGATAACAGTTTGAGAGGAAAAATGTTTAAAAGTGGTTCTCGGTCGAAAAAGCCCTCTTACTCCATCTCAACCTATCTCTACAGAAACATAGCTTTAACTGGTCCCTGGCAGAAAACTCGAGATGGACGGAACAGGGGCCATATCCAGACGAACAATGAACCATCATCGGACTGATTTTAAATATCACTCAAGAGTTATATTCAAACTTCATTAATCAAATTTAGTTGGCTTAATCGAACCTATTTTGGCCCATTGCTCGTATTCTTCTTAAGGAATTATCATCGTAATTACATAACGTGTTGCTTCGAAACATATATTACCTGTAAAGAAGTGCTTTGTTTCTGCTGAATCGAATGCATATTCGTGCATAATTTGTTCCGTAATTTCATCAATTTCATTTATTTCCTTTCTGTATCTACTCTGTGTTCCTAAGCCGATGTTGTTTTGTTGTTATACCAGTTGTCTTATATTTTTTCTTTTCTTAAAAGGGATCAGACTTGAAAAGCCCTGCTTATTCTGATTCCCCTACCCTTCTGCCCTATCACATTTTAAATTTTAAGTATAAAATGTATAATCTATTTAAGTCAGCTTCAAATTTTTTTTCCAAGTATTACAATGTATTTCCACTTCTTCTTAATGTTCTATTGTTCGATACTTAATTATATTATAACATAATCTGCTTTTGTTGGATGTCTTGATGGTGGAAATAAACTTGAAACTTGATGAATAATTGAGATATGATTGACATGTTACTGAACTAAATCGATAAAACTGGAGAGCGAGGAGTGTTCTCAGTGTATGAAGAATTTGCAAATATGGGGCTAAATGGTCCTAATTTAAGTGAGAAAAGTCTACGGCACATGATCTACTTGGAAAAATCGATATGGGCCCAGTCGAAAAAAAGCTTACTAGAGTGAGGATGAGAAAATTCCAACTGGAATTTCAGATTTTCCATATCGTCGCTTTCATGATTTTCTTTCTTTTTTTTTTTTGGGGGGGGGGGGGGTGCCTCATATAACAAATTTCCGAAATTAACATATATCTGAGCCAGGGGATAATTGTTTCCTCCAGTACCATTAGCTCAAAGGAATGTGGATCACTGACCTATGATGCATAAAACTTAGGTAATGGTAAATGTAAAAGAAACGAGAGTTTAAATGCGTATAAATGACTTTCACGTCTCTTTTTCAAATCATTAAAATGAACAGGACAATTTTATCTGAACTATCCAAAGATATTACAAACATAGATACCAAACTTAAAATGGCGCAGTGACTCCTCACGAAGGCCGAAACGGAGGGACAGTAGCGGAGCTGCCATATGGTCAAGGGCGCAGTACCCCCCCCCCCCCACGACGGACCAAAATCGTCTGTCCGCGCCCTCCTTAGGTTTTTAACATACTTTACTCTTGTACCATTAATAGCGTTGTTTTAAGGCCCAGATAACAAAATGCTAAACAGCCACCAGTAACCGTACTATCTGCGCTTGTCACTGTGCTAAGTTCCTTGCTTCCACACCAAGCGTGATTAAAAGCTAACAAAATACACAGACTGACATTAAATTCACCCTCCCGGCCAATGAAAGATGTTCCAAAGAGCGCAAACATAATTGTAGAGCAAATAGCCCCCTTGTCTTCGGGGATAATTGTCAACATAGACAATGAGAAAGAGTTTATGAAGATACCGAAGCTTCCGCAACATTTTTCAAAATCATTTGAAGAGAGCATTCAGGTTAAAATAAAATAAAACTGTTGTCATAGTGGTAATGGTTTAAGAGTTTTAATGAGCAGTTTCCATTTTGCTTTTCTTCAAGTGACGATTCTCATGATAAATGACTATTTCTGACACTGCATGATAATCCCATGAAGATGCTTATTTCTGTACTTTCGTGGTCTCAAAAGCCAGAAAATTGCATTTTATAAGCCTAGGTTTAGGCTTCTTTTATTTATTATGAATTCGGTATCTAGAGAGCCAAGCAGACCCTTTGTCTTGGCTATTCCTTGCAATGTACTTAATCAATGGCCATTTCAGAGTGGTCACATGATGTAAATGACGTCAATTAATGTTTCTTCGTGTACTTATCTTGATTTCCAGATACCAAAAATGTACACCTTACTATGATTAATTTCCATATTTTTCCCCTGTAAGATTGCTTGCTATTTGGCTCTATTACTGCTTGCTATTTGGCTTTATTATTGCATTAGAATCTTAAATCGAGACCTGACAATTACACAAAATATAACGACCGCCTTCTAACTAGAATGTGGAAGAGAGGGATAGAAACACGGGCGCCCGCAGGTAGTCACAAGGGGGAAACTTGCCCTCCCCTGGAAAATAAAACCCTGAAAAACGAAGACAACATAAAGAAAAAGACGAAGAAAAATTAACATCAACATTTTTTAACAGTTCACTCAGTTTTTTCCCTATTTATATGTGGTAAATAGGCTTTAGAAATGCTATTTCCAGCGATCGGAGAGGATTTAGGGTCAAAATTTCTTGCGTTCCGCCCCAACTCATGCTGGCGCGGAGCCTTTAACCCTCCTAAAAGAATTTTGCCAAAAAGAGTTTTGCCCCCCGTCCCGAATTTTCTTCTGCGGAGGCCCATGGATAGAAGATTTAAACATGTTTTAATAGAAAACCTTAGTAAGGAGAAATGGCAAAGTAGTCCTCTACCAGGTGCCGAAAATCAAATGGAAAGTTTGAAAATCCGTGGCTTCGATCGTGCTGAGTGTCAGGGTATTTACTCCTTTGAAGCGACCCTGCAGACCATTTTCTCCCCCTCTCACCGTAATCCCTAGCTCCGCCACTGCAGAGGGGCGGAAGTGCTGATCACTGATCAGCCGTTTTGAAAGTTAACAGTTACTTGTAATCTTCCGGTAGTGTAAGTTCGTGTGATTTTAAAACATTGCAATTCTTGCAACATATTATAAACGTAGATACCAAACTCCTATCCCTACACTGTAAGACTCGCCGACTCCTCTCGGAGGCTCGATCGGAAGGGCGGAAGTGTTCATTTGACATGCGCCCACAGTTCTAATCGGTGATCTGCGTGCATAACTATGGATACACGACAGAAAATTCCATTGTGACGAGATGTCAGCATGCGTGGATTTTCAAAACGAGTTACATACGCGCAAACTACTTTTCTCTGTGTATTGTTCGGAGTAAAAGAGACGCGCACTTCTGCGTGCTGGGAAAATGAACGCAGTGGTTGGTTCTTCGTCGTAAGTGCGTAAGAATGTAAGCGCGTGTATAGATGTGCGCTTGTAAAGGTACCATAGAACCTGACGAATCAGTAAGCCAATGAACCTCAAACCAGTCGTTCGTGCGTTAATGTTCAAACGTTCTTAGGTAGAAAATCAACACAGAAGCCTAAAACTGTTTCATGTAAACGTAATTTATTGAAGAACTGTGTTTGCAGGAGTTGCGTTTTACAATCACACGTATTTATACTACCGGAAGATATCAATTAACTGTTAGCTTTCAAAACGAATGATCAGTGATCAGCACTTCCGCCCCTCCGATTCGGCCTCCGTGAGAACTCACCGCGCCATTTTAAGTTTGGTATCTATTTTTATAATATCTTTGGAAAGTTTCAAAGATAAAATGAAAATACCAAACTCATATCCCTACACTGTTAGACGCGATGACTCCTCACAGAGGACTTCTTGCAGAAAAAAACTAAAATAAAAGTGTCTATACGAAAAATGGTCAAACTTTTGAAAATTTGTTCCTACCCATGTGGCAGCGATCATTAACTATTGCTTTTGTAATTTCTGATGAAGGTCAGATCAGATACTCTTTCGCACAGGCTTGTTTGATCTCGGGAACTCATGTGAGCTTGTTCCATGGTTAGCAAAAGTGTGGTTTCCTCGTGACGTCATTGTCGCAGCATAGGTTATGGTGAATTACCACACCTCACATTTGGCTTCACCAAATGAGTTACTTTGTTAGAAAAGTACATTTATTTACACTTTTTTCTCATATAGTACGCATGTACGTTATATTTATAGCTATGCATTCACTATTTAGTAGCCTAACTCAACAATATTTCACAGCTAGGCCTGATGCTCAAACTTAGTCCTGAGGGCATTGACCTTAACGTTGACCGATTTCACAATCGTCTTATTATGTTGCAAATATATGTTGAGTCCCACATTTCTACGTTCTTTCATGGGCACAAAAAGTGTGCCTACCATCATGACAACCTCCAGAACAAGTCGAAAGACCAAGTCTGAATCTAATGATATTGTTCTTCATCAAACTCAAGTATACAGCAGGGTAATCAGACGACTTATGTAAAGTACTACATCAGTACAAAACATTAAAAATTGATTGATGACATATTTAACAGCGTCAACTGAGGGCTGCTGGGGTTGTGAAATGTTATGGGTCTCCTTCCCACAATCTCTACTCCTTCTCCATACTCAAGCTGCTGGCTACAATATTGTCCTTCCTTCTATTTATATAACTGAGCGAAAAAGCTATTTAGTGGCGAAACGTGTACGAGACTTCATTAGTTTCACCGTTGTAACTTAAATATGTTTATTCAAGTATTTGATATATTTAATATTTGCGATTGAAAGTATTCTTTAAGATTTAACTTTTTTTAAATTGCTTTCAATCTCATAATATTTGTTTTTAATGGAGCCATGTCTTTTCATTGTCTGAGTTGTTTTATTGTTTGTTTCATTTTGTTAAACTCTCCTTTGTCTATTGTATCTTTAGCTGCTACGTTATTCGCTTAATATCTTTTCATTTTTACTTACGAAATGGTTATTCCATAAATTATGACATTTTTGGTAAAGGAAGGCAAAAAAAAGTAAAATGCCAACTGAAAGATAGTATCATTCCTCATTAAATACACAGAAACTTAAGCATAATTGTTTCATAAAATAAAAAAATATTGGATTACCATGGCATTTTGTGTTTCACCAAAGGGACACTAAAGCCATTTTTTTAAAAAAAAATTGCCATATATCAAGCAGTTTATGGGGGAAAAACCCTTTTAAGCTTATATTTTGTTCATTGTCACCGACACACTTATACCAGTTGAAAAAATAATAGGCATTTGGATATTGCAATTTTTTATAGTCTTTTGGGAAACAAGGCACCATTTTGGTGTCCCGGGTAAAATATTTACATTGTGTACACAGGCTTTCCAAAGAATATTTCTTTAGGTTATTCTCTTTCCCCAAATTATCTCACACATACGCCTTATAAACTAGTGTCTCGGCTTAGTGTAACAAAACAATTTTCTTTGCCATTCATTTACATTTTGCCATAATCCACAACATGTTTCACGTTTAGTAATAAAAAATTGACATCAAAACTTTGGTTTTTATTTACACTTGAAACCCATAAAGTCTGCAACAGCTCTGCATCAACATACTTGCTCAGGTAAGCAATGTAACACGCAACCTTATTGCAAGAAAATGATACCTACATTGTAGTAATGCAGGACATTAACACAAGTAAATTAAGCTTTTCATACACTTCAGAGAAAAAAAACAGTGCTAGTCAAGTTTCGTTCATGTCAAAGCTTTGTTGTGACACATGACAGCTTATTGTAACATAAAATTCAAATGCAAGAAGCAAAACTGTTTTTTGAACTTATCTGAAAGGTTTATCTGGTTTATTGAATCTTCATACAGAATCTGCTGCAAGAAAATATCACAATGTAAATGGGACATCAAAAACCATTGTTACCGTACCCATATTAATGAAATGACACATGGGCAGTGTTTCACTACTTCACTGTGCTACCCTTATACTTCTTACAATAAGACGCTTAGAGGTTTTTACTTGACGTATGGCTCTTTGGAAAGAGTTATTATAGTTATTGTAACCAGGGAGTTGTCACACTTGGATATGTCATAGAACAGGATATCACGGCAGCATTTAGTATAAATTTTGAGGACGTGTTTCTGACGTGGACGAATATTGTCCTTTGAGAAAGGGAGACATATATCGGCGTTTGAGTTGGTCAAAAAGGTCCAGGTAAAGTTGAGAAAACCTTCCGTTCCGCCAGCAAAAGGTTCTCTGATCTCTTAATATCGTAAATTGAAATTAACGTCAATGTGTAGCTTTTACACAGCAAATCTTTAAATGAGTTTATGAGGTCTCCTTACAAGTACAAATAAGTGTGTAAGTCATTCAAGGGTTAATCGGGAGCTTGCTACCTTAAGACCCCATGGAATATGGGGGCAGAGATTAAGGGAAAAAGTATATAGGTCTAGTTGCATTTTTGACCTTCAGGCTAAACAAAATGTACTCGTCAGTCTCCCAATAATCAATACTATTCGCCATAACTTTTGGAAAATTCTAGTAACCTACGTTCAATTTAAAAGTCTTGCAGGCTTGAATTAGGAAATAAATCAGTCAGGCAAGACCTTCACAAATCACAGCTAAAGAAGATTGACGAAAATTGGCGTTTGTAATGTGTACTTTTGTTCTTCAGTTGCAACCAAGAACAGTCTAAATGTCGGGGATGCAGACCGTCGTCGCGACAGTGGTGACGTCAGGTGTTTGGCGTAACACATGCTCTTACGAAGGTATAGAATCCCGCGTAGGTAGGGTTTTTTATTTTAATTTGGTCGGGAAAAAGTAGAATCCTACAAATGCCGGAATATCGAGTGGGTGATTGGCTTAATTTCACTTTAAAGAAAGGCGAAACTTGCCATAAATCCTCTCAACTTTTATTTTTTTCCTCTAGCTAAAAAATCAAAAGACGCGATGGAACGTTTGCCCTCGACAGGTTTCGTCAATCCGCCAAGCTTGCCTTTATTTCAGCCTGCATTCCAACATTGAGAAATTTGGTACTATGTCGCAGCGGCGGATGTAGAGATGGCCGCGCCCTCCTTCCATAAAAGGTTGGATTTTTTTTTTACTTCATAAAACAAAAATGTAAGGCCCTATTTCAACAAAAATCGGCCTATGTGATGTATCATTTGTTTAATAACCCCCTCCCCTTATATTCTTTGACTGTTTTCCCTTCCTCACATCAGATAACCCCTGCAATTTGTTACACTAATTTCTGATGTTACACTCCTCATTCCTCTTGTTAATTTCAAGATTTTATTTTAAAAAGAAAGCTCAAAATAATGACTGCTTAAAATCTGTTTAAAAGTCCTGGGGAACGCCATTTCCGACTGTTCGAAGGATTTCCAAAATTTTCGTAACCCTCCTCGCAAACAAATGGGGGGCACTCCATTCAGATAGTCTTTCGGGTATGGGCTTAAGAGGCAAAAATTCCCTCAAAATCTTAAACTCAGGCTTGAATTTGGAAAAATTCTAGGCGTGCCAGAAATCTTAAAAAATATTTGCCCGAAAAATGAAAGAAAAGTCACAACCACGATTAGCAAAATTTTTATGAAAATTCAACGAGATTCCAAAAAATCGCTACACATTCGGGCAGCGCAAAAAGAAATTATTCGTGAGTTTCACTATATTGTCTCGTTTTGAAAAAAAGTGCTTTGTTAAAAAATCTCATGAAAAATAAAAATAAAAAAAAAGATTTGCGACACATTTGGCTAGCTTGTGATGAAAGTCTTTTTCTCGGCCCCACTTCATGGGATGTTTTCAATTGCCAAATTAGTCTGAAAGACGTTAGGACTTTCAGTTGCAAGAGTTTGCCATCTATATCCTACCCCTTCAGCCGAAACTTGTGCAACAGTAATGAAAATCTGGTCTATAGATTGTTTTTTCAATTACATAATGATGCAGTGTAGGATTTGTCTTCCCAAGTCTTCCTGGAAGTGCATCACCCATCTCGTAGCATGACATTCTTTCAAGAGGTGTTATTAACAGAAGTAAAATCATTTTAGTCGTGAGTTCGGGAAGTCACGTAGATGCAATCAATTCTATTGAATTTTATCCAAAAGTTGCGGGGGAGTAAAATACATTAGCATGTTTTCAATTCCGTTTTATAGTTTTTCCTCCGAAAAGATACAGGACCATTTCATCCAATGGCAAATGTTACATCTGGTACTTTTCTGATCAAAATAGCAACTCCTTAGATCCTCTTGTAAGCCTAGGAAATGCCATCTTTGACTATCTGATGGGTCCGATTTTTCCAAATTTTTCGCAAGCTCGGGGTCAACAAACGGTAGCGCTCCGCTCAGTCTTTCTGGCTGAAAATGAGTTTGAAGTGAATGTTTTCTGCAAACTAAAACTAAAAAACGACTGCTTAGATCGTCTTTTTAAGCCTATGAAATGCCATTTTCGATTGTCTGAAGTATGATTTTTCCAAATATTCTGTGCGTTCCTCGTCAATCGATGGTAATGCTCTGCTTAGATTGTTTTCCGGGTAAAACATCTTCTGCTCTCCAACTGAAATGCTCCCGTACACCTATGCTTTCAGGCAACGCCATCCCTGACAGTTTGAGGGGCCGCGAGCTTTCCAAGATGTTTGTGATCCGCTCAAGCTGATGGTAGTGCTCCAGTTGGATAGTCTTTCCTCCAGAATTACAAACGTAATTACTACTTGATGTGTTGCTTACAAGCTTAAGGAATTCATTTTCGGCTGTCTGAGGGGTCGCAACTTTTCAAACTTTTTATCACGCCGCACCAAAGATGGTGGCGCTCCGCTTAGACGGTCTTTGGATTTTTCAGGCAGAGTATTTTCCGTTTTCCTCCCCTAACTGAAATGCTCCCGTTCGTAACCCCTATGACACTGTTTACCCTCTAATGGTGATATTCTGAACATAAATGTCAATACCTGCGACCTTTAAATATCAGTAAAATTTTTACTTTCACACTAAGTGACAATTGTAACTGGTCAGTGCTTTGCCCAGAAAGTGACGGTTCTATTTAGCTTTATGTAATCATTCCACGTAAAAAGACGAAACAAAAATATTTGCACCATATTTCGTATTATTCTCACCCGGGAAGTGCCGTTTCCGGGCATATAGAGGGTTGTATAGTAAAAAATTTTCCTTTTAACTCTGCGCCAACCCATGATGGCCCTCCACTTAAACAGGCCTGCTGGCTTTTAACCCTTTCATATTTATCCTTTCAGTCACAACTCCATATGCCCCCTTCTGACAAATTGGATCCGAAAGCTAGTGGGAGAGAAAAAAAATGTTTTTTCAAAAGCTTCGAAATAGAATGGTACATTGCCACTGATATATGTCAACCCCTTCCACAAGTAATATCTCGGAATATCTCAGAACAAAAGAGTGAAATAAGTCACCATTTAATAGAGTGACGAGTGTGGTTTCACTCCATTAGAGTATTAATTCTTTCCAGGCATAGTTAAAAGCTCGCGCTTTAACGGGTGTCTGTGGGCATCACTCTTTTTTAGGAGTGATCACTGTCTACACTCCATCAATGGTGAATTTCCTCTCTTTAACGAGTGCATGTAGGCATCACGTTTTTAGGAGTGATCACTGTCTACACTCCATCAATGATGAATTTCCGCTCTGTAAGGAGTGCCTGTAGGCATCACTCTCTTTTAGGAAGGATCACTTTCTACACACCATCAATGGTGAATTCCCGCTCTTTAACGAGTAACGAGTGCCTGTAGGCATCACGTTTTTAGGAGAGATCACTGTCTACACTCCATCAATGATGAATTTCCGCTCTTTAAGGAGGGCCTGTAGGCATCACTATCTTTTAGGAGGGATCACTGTCTACACACCATCAATGGTGAATTCCCGCTCTTTAACGGGTTCCTGTAGGCATCATTCTTTTTTAGGAGTGATCACTGTCTACACTCCATCAGTGGTGAATTTCCACCCTTTGGTGTGAACTTTATAACGTTCACTGTCCTAGTTCTAACAACGAGTGAAATTTCACTCTTTTTTATTTCAAGAATGTGCGCTTCCATAAAAGTACATTTCTCTTGTTCTCTTTCCAGGCTTCTCATGGGGGGGGGGGGGGGGACGAAACCGTAAAAATTCTCATGGAAAAACGTGAATTTCCGTTGAATTTAATTGAAACAATTCCCGACATGCAGGAATTACTATAATATGATTTCTCTTACAAAGGGTATAACCTCGCGGTGAAATTGTGAAATTTATATGTGATTTAGTTTTGTGTCTTTATTCAAATTCATGAAGCAGAATACGGGAATAATTGTAGGTCCTTTTATAACATTATAAGTGTTTAGTTAAAGTTTCCCAACTAATTAAATACGACTAAACATATCTGCTTCAAGAATATGAAAGTGATATTTAACATTCCACATCGAAGCAAAACAAGGTCAATTGACACTGGACTACTTAACAAATAAATATGTTGTAAATGAAGCGTTTCCAAACTGGTGTTGTAATACGAATTCTTTTAGTTTACTAAGTGTAAGTAACATGAATGATTGCTAGTTTCTCTTTTTATCTCACAGAACATCGGCATTATAATTATTACAACCATACTCTGACTTATCTTTGTCATTGCAGTTCCGTGTAATCATATTGAACTGGAAACTGGTCTAGCAAACTGAACATGGAACTTGATTTAGGAAATAAAACCTTGAGGTTTCTGTTGTTAATTTTTGAATTCACTTTAGGTAAGCAATGATTTGATTTATTACTGGTTGGTTTGGTTCACTTTTGAAATTGGTTTGCTTCAATCAAACCTTCAATGATCTATCGGATGAATTTTTCTGAAAGCAATTAACACCAATTTCTTAGATATAAAAGCTTTACAGGAGAAGTAATTACACGTGATGGATTTAAATCATGGCAAGTAAGGAAAGAGATAAATAAAAGATGTCTAATGTTTATTTCTTGAAAGGAAAGCAACCGTTCGATACCAATAATGATTCTCAACTGACTGTTATCGCTGGTAACAGCGTCCTCCTGCAATTTAACGAAAGTTCTACATACGAGGTGGTGTCATTGTCATGGCGACGCAATGGAGAAAGTGTTATATTTCATGAAATAACTGATGTTAACTTGATCACTAACGTTGGGAGATACACTTCAGCCATTGAGACTGTGGAGATCAACAGAAGATACATTACATTAAATATTAATGAAGTTAAAAGCGAGGATGAGGGTGTACATTCTTGTGAAGTATACTTTCAATTAGGAAAACCAATATTCGAATTTTGGACTTTACTAGTCCAAGGTTGGTAGTATTCGCTGTATTTAGATTCTAAAACTGTTTTTGAATTGCAGTTACAAAGCTGCGAAGTATTTTAAACACGGAGGCTTAAAATAAGTAAGAAATTCCCAACGTAACTGACCATACTAATGACGGTGTCAAAATTGTCAAACGAAAGGAGAAAAGAATTAAACTCAGTTTTTTTTATGAGTGACATATATAGATTTTAGTCCGTCCAAAAATATTCTCAAACGGTTCTTCTAAATTTACCTAAAGTATTACTGAAAGAAATTAAAGTACAAATAAAATATGGAGAATTTCAATTTATTTATTTCTAGATTTTTGTAAACGTTCCATCTTGACAGTCACACCTTTCCGTCTTTTTTTTGAAAGATGAAAATTAGGTAAACCATTTTACTCTCATATAATTGCATTACCTTTCAATTTGATTCACTTCATATAATTTTAGGGTTTTGCTGATTTTTTTCGTTTCGCCAGATTCTGCGTAACTAGTTATCAAAATAGTCAGAAACAAAATATCACATCTTTTTTATCTTTTTGAAAAAAGATGTACCCAGATACTTTTTCCAATGTTAATCTGAAAATCGCAAAAGTCTCAAGCCGAATATTTTTCAATTTGAAAAAAAAAATGGCAGCAATTTACCCAAGAGCTCCGTGTAATGATGTGGATTTATGACATGCACAATTTTAAAATTATGGACTCTTCAGGTATAAATGGAGAGAGATATCGTTTTTTCGAAGAAAATTGTTTTGTAAAATATATTTTATTGGAGAAAAATTGGAAAAATTCTTGTAATACTGAAACAACGTTCGTGAGGAATTTAAAAGTAAGTACTTACTTTTACTACACATAAGTTTTGCAATATTTGAGCTAAAATGTCAAAGTATACTGCAAAATAATTTTATTTCTACAATAACTACTTGATTAATTCCATTAACATATTTACGTTTTTATTATTCAATTAAAAATTGTGATTTTAAGCTCGCAACTTAAGTTATAGATATAAACTTTAGACCTGCTTGCACTGTTGAAAATTGGCTTTAAGTTTACGGAACAAAAACGTAAAGAGATAAATAAATAGTACAGAAAATTTCTTTAAAAAATTTGTAGGAATTTTTCTGTAATCCATATGTAACTCTTTAATTATTGATCAGTTAACGTGCAGCTATTTTTAACATTGTACAAGCACACATTAGCTCTGGAGCACAGTTGAAGCATTTTGAGTATTTTTTGAAGCATTTTGGGCATTTTCTAAAAAATAATGTAACATACAACCATTAAAAGTTAAGAACACATCTATGCTAATACATATTAGACTGTTAAAGTTTTCTGGAAAGGCAGACCACACGATAAAGCAGTGTCCGTGCACATGAATATTGAATAGAAATATTTGGTGCAAAACAAAACCGTTTCAACCGCGGACTTATATACATGGACACAGCATGTAACGTATACTTCCAATCCGCAGATGGTCGCCACCGGCTGGGACAAAAAAAAGGCGCACCAAGATGGTCGCCGTTAAGCTATAAATCGTCTGATTTGACGACTCCTCTGTTATATTTTAAACAAAGTTATACTTTAATGAGAAACAATATCATATTCCTACAATAAGGGATGTGATTTTGACCTTACCTTGCCATATTTCAAAAATATTTCAACTTTCTGGCAAAATCTGGGAACATACTTGAGCAAGTCCAAACTTACACACAAACGAATAGCAGACGGCCATCTTGGTGCGCTTTTTCTTGCGGGTACGGTAGCGACAATGCACCTTTCAGTATGCTCTGTCCATGTATAGAAAGTCCGCGGTTTCAACCAACAGCCATTCCAAGGCGAGAACAAGATGCAACCAACAGCTACCTGTGGTCAAAATATTTTACCTTTTCCTTTGTCGCTGTAATGGCTTGCAAATTTCAATACTTCCATTATCGCTTCATACACGGGATTTTGGGGACCAACTCTTTCCTCTACAAAATTAAAAGTATCAACTATGTCCTTTGTTCTTTCTGCAATGCAGAAGACGAAAGTTTACATCATTTGCTTTGGTTCTGTCCCATGACAAATACATTTTGAAAGCACGTTTTTAATTCATGTCTCAAGATTCACTTTGACCTCAACTTAGACTATATTAGATTTTACCTTGTTGAAGATAGTAATTATGCTGTTAATTTCTTACTATATAGTTCACGCAAAATACTGCCGTCTTTAATTGCAAAGTAAACATACAAATTCTAATCTTAACAAACTTCTTGAGTAAACTTCGCCCTGAATGTAGAGTTTGTCATTCTTCAGAAACATGAGCAGGAAATGTTAAAAGTTGTATAAAAAGTTATCTAATTATTGTAAAAGATTATAAATGTAGGCCTTAGAAAGCTTCGTTAACAGAGAATTTGATGATTAATAAATGAGATGATGAAATATGAGCAGGATGAAAACTTGTAGTTCGACAACATTATTTGAGTCATTCTCTGGATTTACAACACAATTCAAAAAATAAAACAACGAAACAAAACTAAAGAAAAACTCAGGAGGAAACTCAGAAAAGCACCATAGAGCTTGTAAAAGAGCCCTCCGAATAAAAAACCAAAAACAAAAACAGAGTTAACAAAAGGAAAGAGAAAACAAAAAACAAAAACAGGAAAATCTGAGAGAGGGAACAGGGAAGAAGGGAGACTGGGAAGAAGAGTCAGCTACGTTTACTCATCAGAAAAAGTTTTAGGGATTTCTTAAATAGATTTAAGGATTGGCACCGTTGAATTTTAAGTGGGAGGGAGTTCCAAAGATTGGGTCCAGTAAAACGAATTGTTTTCTGCGAAGATGTTAGCCTAAATAAGGGAGTAGAAAGAGAATTCATGGAACATGTAAAGTGTGGGTGTGTCTCATGTCGAAAGTGAAACATGGATTTGAAGATATTTAGCAGAATATTGTTGCACTGCAGGAGTACATAAAAATACCAATTTGATGGCGATGAATATCGTATACATGGAAAATGTTGAAATAATTGTAAACAATTCACACGAAGTTTGAGGCGGATGATAATTAGCTATAAGACGAAGAGCTTTCTTCTGAAGAACTTTGCGGTACACTTATGAATTTATCTCAAATAATCAATGAATTGTATTTTTTTCACATGACGTAATTAGATGAATATTTTGTGGCATTTTAGCCTATTGGCTTATGAAATAACCGCTTGCTCTGTTGCCGGGATTGCAATTTGATTACAAAAGTACACACAGCTGTGTTTTTCTTGTGCAATCGAATGATGAATTTGTCGATACGCACCGACGGAAATCCCTGCCACTGGGAGGTAACAAATGTGCGATTATAATACTAAACGTCAAGCACTATTTCGCCTCTCAATCATTTCTTTTATTTTATTTATCCAAGCGATTCTGAATTTATAATTTCGGAGCAATATGGCAGAGATTTTGAGGACAATTTATATTTATCGAAAACCAGCATTTATGCTCTCGAGCTTCTTCTCACGAACCTTTTTAGGACATAAAGAAAGTACACAGTTTGGAACATCGCCGATATAGAAGTCAATTAAAATGTGAACAAAAGGTTTGAATACTTTCGCAAGTACTCTGAAACTGAAAGTTTTATGGTAGGTATTTTAATGTGAGTGATTTTATTTGTTTACATGTAGTAAACCGAAGGGAAAATCCTCAAACATATCTTCAACTAGTTATGTTTCGGACTAAGTATAGCCACTTGGAATCATGAAATGATTAAGTGCAATGAACCAAGACGTTCACGTCACGCAGAGATAGTACAAATTATGTGGCTATCCAGAGGTGTCCCTCGCTGCACGTGCACCCCAAAAATACACTGGATTTAATTGTTCGCGCATTGAGGTGGACCATACCTGCCTAATTCAACCGGGGTTTATATACTCGAGTCATAGACGTATTACAGTATAGAGCATTTCAGTTTGGAGGACAGAAGTTTTAGCCCTCCAAAATGTAATTTTGCCGGAAGACTATTAAAGTGGATAGTCACTATCGGCTGTCTCGGAGTATACAAAAATTTGGGAAAAATCGTACCCCTCAGACAGCCGGAAATTGCATTTCCCAGTCTTACAAGGAGGATCTAAGCAGTCGTTCCTTTGGGTTTTCGTTTGTAACCTAAAAAACCATCTTGCTAAGTGATCAGAAAATATTTACTACCATTGGATGAAATAGTCTTGAATTTTAGAGGGAGCAACTCTAAAACTAAATTGAAAATATGCTAATATTACTCTGTTGAGACTCTTGGCTAAATGAATTGAAGAAATTGTCTATGTGACTGCTCTAACTCCCAATTATGAATGGTTTTCATTCTATAGTAAAACCCTTTAAAAATCATGTCAATTTGTAAGGTTTATATAAACTTAAAGGCAGACTTATGGGAAGGCATTCTCAGATTGTATTATTTTGGTACTGAAAAAATGACCCCATTTTCATATCCATTGTCCGAATCCGGTTCTACGGACAGGTTAGATGGCAAAGTATTGGACTCTTCACTTGAACACCATCCCGTCTAAATTTCCGTGTACTTAATTTGGCAATAGAAAACGTCCAAGCATTGTTTTAACTTTCGCCCGAATATTTTACCTCTCCGGGTAATGTTTTTGCATGACTACAGTATGAAGTAGGACTGGGTTTTTTTCACACGGTACCCGAATGTGTTGCAAACCTCTCACCGTTTTTATTTTCCGTGGATATAGCGTTTTCTGTTTTTAGATATAAAAGTATGAAAATAATTGACCATTTTCGGGCATTTATTGCACAAGATTTAAAAACAGGCCAAAGAGTGATTGTTTCTTAAAAGCGACAGGCTTCCCAAATGTGTCACTTTCTTATCTTTTTGATTTTTCGTAAATATATTACCCTGACTATGATATATATATATTTTTTTGACACAAAATTGTCGTGCAGTGTGCCACCTGTCCTCCGCCTCGTATGTTTATGAGTCTGGTGCATAGACACAGGTAGCAAGGCCAGACTGCCCCAAAATTTCTTCAAAGTCTGAATTTCGATCAAGGGTCTGGAAAATTTCGTGCAGCCATATGAGTTAAAAAAAATCTGACATGTTGTCGAACCTACTGCAATTGTGCTTGGTGGTCAGCATAAGCAGTGTACTAGAGAAAACAAGCCAGTGAGCGATACAGAACTAGAAAATGGTGGTTGCTCGACTTAAACCAATTGGTTAGAAACTGGACCGTAAAACTTACCAACACTGGTCACGTATATGTCAAATACCTGAAATTGGTTTAATTTTACCTAATACTTGATGGTTAATGGGTTATCCAAGAGATTTTTAACCACTTAATTGGGTAACCAGCCAGTGGGGTAACCAAATAAAGGACACATATTGGGGAAAACTCTACCCAATTTCAGTATTTGACATATATACGTGACCTAGTGCTGGTGAATTTTTTCAACCGACTTTTTAAGGGTGTAGTATGAAAGATTTGATTCAAAAATTCCCCTGATAACTGAAATGGCAGCATAGTTACTTCTAGAACTTAAAAATTTTCATAGAAAATCAAAACAATTGCAAAAAAGTTCCGGACGCCTTAGGGCAGCTCACAAACATCACTTCATAGTGATGTTTTCTTCATCTGGTAAAAAAACGTTACAAAAAATTCTTTGGATATTTGCAATTTGCCAGATTATGCAAGAAGAAAGGGGAATATATAGGTGTAAAATGGCTACAATACAAAGTGCCCAGAATATTGCGTCAGAGAACAACAATAAAGCCACTTGTAAGATTTCACATCTCTTTATCAGTAGCCGTACTACAGGGTTGGTGCAAGAGGGCGATTTTGGCATAAAGATTTTTTTCATTGCTCCCCAGACTCTCCCCCCTCCCACATTTAGTCAATAAGGAGTTTGGGTTAGTCGAACAAAGATGATATACCTTTCCTGAGACTTATTTTTCATCTAGAAATATGCTATTAAACCTCACAGCTTTCCGGACGTCGTCAAGAACAGGCGCTTTGGGATCGGTTTCACTCTGCGACCGAAGATTTCGTACCAACATTTTTCTTTGCGCAATGTTTTCTTCCACCCCAACCTCCAATTTGACTTCTTATATCTCCACTGCTCTTAATGTTATACCACCAATAGAAATCGCAGGTCTGAAAGTCGAGACATATTTTGGCAGAATAGGTGGTTGCAGTTTTCAATTTGAACCACCCTAGATTGCGCAAAATTCGTCTCTGCTGACATGCTGTAGTGTTACTTGAGGGCTAAGGCTCCCCGAAACTTTGTTGCATTTATTACACAAATATTTGAAAATCAATAGCGGGGACCGCAGACAGTTTTGAAATTAAATAAAAGATATTTGGAAATAATGCACCCGCAAGTACTTAATCGGTGTCAAATTCAAAAATTTACCATTTGTGACACCACGCCATCAAGAGCAGTTGATGATATGGTGTCACCCTTTGGGTCTTTTGTTTTCATTTTCCAGAGCCTGGTACGGTTTGGGAAATTGTGATGCATTATTTACACAAACATCTGACCATCAAGAGCTTATATTGAAGAAATCCTGAAAAAATATAAAAGAAAACCCTGGCAATTCTGCCTCTTAAAAGGACGGTATCAAATTTGGATTTTATCATATGTGATATTAGTTCATCAAACGCACTTGTTGATCTGGTGTGAGATATGCCAAATTTCCGAAGTCTACATATTTCGTAACTAGAGGACAAGTGTCCAACCAACTGTAGCACTAGTTCAAAAGAATATGAGTCAATGACCTACAATGCAGGAAACCTATAGGGATGAAGAAAGTGTACCTAATGGTAAAGGCAAGGTAAAAGAGCGCGATATTCTCCATAATACTTCATGAATAGGACAGATCTAGGCTGTGCAGAACTTAAAATCTAATGGCAACGAAGGAGGTCGTCTCCAAACCAGTTCACGAGTCTTTCATCCAATGTAGTTTACAATATAACGATGCTTTTAGAGAGGAAAGTCGGTAACTGCTTGAGGCAAATATAAGCAGAAAATCAGTTACAATCAATAGCGTCACTTTTTTAGAAAACATATCTAAAATAGACTTTTTAGCAAATTGGTCAACGCAAATTTTTGAGAAATATCACCAGAAATGATAATCATATTACAAACTTTCAGCCTACTCATATAGAGTAGCGATTATTGATAATTGCTTGTGTATTATGATGTCATTATTTAAGTGACTTATATACATCCAGTGCATGCAATATTTTTACTCGTGGGTACGCATACGATATTCTGTGCACGTAGCAACACGATTTTGGAAACTGTGTCTTATCCTGTAAATATATACTACGTCCGAAACTACGTTCGTTCATGACCTCACTCAAGTTTACAACAGAGTAATGAGACGAAGAGTCTACAGAAGAACAACAATTAAAAATTTAGTTGGGATATCATCTTTTACAACATAACTGTGATCCCCCACTAGTGGGGGTTGCCGAGGGATGTGGATTTTGAGCGTGCTCCATCCCAAGGCCTACTCCCTACTCGTAGTTACGCTTCTGGTTACAATATTGTGAGTCCTTCTAACCATGCAGAACTGTCGCAAATATTTATAATACTGATCAGACAGGTTTTAAGTGGCGAAACGTATAGGCTACTGTTAGTTTCACCATTTGTAACCATGAAAAACCTTGAAATCATATACTATTTACTACTGTTAAAATCACCGTTGAAAAGTTACTCTTTTCGAAGTTACTTTCAACCTGATGATGGTTTTGTTTTTTAGTGTGGCAATTGCTTAATAGTTTCATTTTGTTAACTCTCATTTGTTTGTTGTTTCTTTAGCCCATGTTATTTGCTTCATCTTTTGTTTTTTACTAACAGAAGTGTTTCACTATTTCACTATGTTGTCATACTTCAGTTGTTTTACTTCTAACTGTTAAGCGCTTTTTGAGATCTTAACTTTCATGTTTGGGGCTGTACAAGAATTGTTGTAGTAATTGATGTAACCAGTGGTTGTTATATATGAGGTGGAGATAGAACGGAAATTTCATTTGACATAACTGAATACTTGGCGACTTTTCCACGCGAGTGAAAATGATCTGCAGTTGGCTCAACGTTATTTTTTTCCTATATTTGGAGACTCAAGATCTATATCATTGACTAAAGAATGTTATTCAAGCCAACTAATCCTCAATTTAGCTCATGCAGAGCAATATTGTGATTCGTAGGTTTGTTCCACCAAGATCTTGAGAACCGGTGCCAAAAATTTAACCCGAAATAGTTGGCTGATATAGATAAGTACAAAGAATGCCCCTCTCCATACGCTGATAGGCTACAGAGGTCATATGCAAATAGGATAAAGAGAGATAAACCTATATTTTAGCAGGGAGTTGTCTAACAATGACCACTGGTCTAAGTTTCTCCCTGAAACGAACGGATGGGCGGAATCAAAGTATTTTTTCCCATATATTGATAAAAAATGAGATACATGCCGCTGTATATATATCACTACAGTTCCAGGGTTAATGCACATTCTTCACTAACAGTGTTATATTTTGCTCTACCGCCCTCTAAAAGTCTGAAACAGTACTCTATATACACCGGCAGATAATTTCATTTATTTTTCACACCATCATACATGTATACAAACATATAACATCCTTTAATTTATATCAATAAACGTAAAGTCAGTGATTTGAAGGAAGTAGAACAAAACCCTCACGGGCTTGGCAAATTGTCGCCTTTGTCGAGGCTTTCGGCCAACAATTATCTTTCTCATCTTATTTACACCGTAACGTTACACCCTGTTACGATACCAGGCTCCGTACTTTTAACCCTCGCATGGGATCTGCATGGCCTCACATATTGTTTCTTGATGGATGTGGGGGGGGGGGGTACAAAATTTAGCGGGAAAGACGCGACAGAGGCTAGGCAAAGTGCCGCACTCCCTTAAGTGGAACAGGAGAAGAAAAAGAAGAAAAAAAAACTGCTTCACCTACCCCTCCCGCCATTCACACCTACCCCCGCCACACGACCACCAAATCTATGTAAGCTTTATAATACGATGGGAGTTTCTGTACGAGCCAGCTCTCACACAATAATACAAAAATAATAACAATAATAATGGTAACTAGGAAGAGTGAGGCATGAGTCATGGAGGTAGAATAACAATTATGTTGTCCTTCGCAGTTTTTCAAAATATAGCTGTTTGGGATAACCTAATTTACCTCTAATCGGCTCAGTTTCGTCAAGTTTGTGAAACTTTGCATGGAAGAAAAAGGGAACATTCTTAAACCGTGTTTTTACAATTTTGGCATGGAATTTGTTCTTCCATATGACTTTTAGTATGGAGTGTGTGCTTCATGACAATCTCTTCAATTTTGCGATTGGAACAAAATTCCATTTTCATGACCCGTCCTAATTTACACGGGGAACCGACATCGGAAACAATCATTTCAATAACAAAAGTTAATATGATGGTCGTAAGTGAGAAATTATTGAAGTTTTCAGCTTCAAATTGTCCGCACTTCTAAAGGGGGTTTATAAATGTTGACGTGCCTTAAATGCAATTAATGCATTATTTATGTCCCCATTAAGCGGAGAGCAAATGATATTTGCTTAATGTGAAATCCAGATGATGTACGGAACTCAGGAATTCACGAAAATGACTCACGCCACGCCATTATATATATATATATATATATATATATATATATATATATATATATATATATATATATATATATATATATATATATATATATATATATATATATATATATATATATATATATATATATATATATATATATATATATATATATATATATATATATATATATATATATATATATATATATATATCAAATTGGTAAAGCTGGAAAATTTGGCTGAGGTGAAAAAACGATGTTGACTCCACCGGGATTCGAACTCGGGACCTCCCGCTTTCTAGCGCGGACGCTCTAACCACTGAGCCATGAAGCCAAGTTGGTTTGGCCTTTGTTCAAATGACAGATGAAGCAACTCGCAATTCACCTCCTGAGCAGGCGCCTAATTTTTTGGAACAGCACTAGTTCTCGTTTGACGCAAGCCCAACCAACGGTCAAAGTTGATGCTATCCAGCTGAACACAAATGTTTATTCGCCAGCGGATCTCCGAAGAGATACAGAAACCTGTGAAAGCATATATATATATATATATATATATATATATATATATATATATATTTATATATATATATATATATGTATATATATATATATATATATATATATATATACATATATATATATATATAAATAAATAAGCAAATATCACTTGCCCCCATTTCATGGGTGAGAGTGCCTCCAATACCAACATAATACAAAAGCGTTGTCTAATATTTCGAGGTCCTACCTCTTCCTCGGAGACTTGAGTAATAAAGCAAAGTACACTCTACTACGTAAACTCGTTTAAAATGCCCAAATCTTTGTTCAGACCCCTGGTATGTGTTTTTAAGGATAAAATTAGTTTAATCTCCTCAGCTGCCCAAAATTTACAAAATGACGTCAGTTCAAGATGACAGTAATGAACGAAGGATTCCCCCGGGCAGACCTATTGTATCGGGCAATGGCACCTTGACTGAATATCTTTCAGAGTTTGTGGACGAATGCCTCCAGCCTCTACTCAGTTATGTACCTAGCTACATCCAGGATACCACTCATTTTTTGCAGGAACTGAATAATATTGGCAAAATCCCTAACGATACTCTACTTGTTACCATGGATGTATCAGCTTTGTATACAAATATACCCCATAATGAGGGTATACATGCTTGTACTACATTTCTTACTAGAAATGGCTCTTCCACTGATTTTATTTCTGACGTAAAAGACATCACCAAATTCATTCTCGATCATAATTACTTCACCTTCGATGACCAGTTTTATTTGCAAACCCATGGTACGGCCATGGGCACCAAAATGGCCCCTGTGTATGCTAACCTCTTTATGGCGTATTTAGAAGAGCAATTTCTAGATGAATGTAGACTTAAGCCTTTAATGTATTGTAGATACATAGATGATATCTTTTTATTATGGCCTCATGGGAAACGTTCCCTCACTAGATTTGTTGAGAAAGTCAACTCTTTCCACCCTACGATTAAATTTACTTTTGAATGTTCTAATTCAAGTATACATTTTCTAGATATTCAAGTATCCTTGGTGAATGACAGCATACAAACATCTGTCTTCACCAAACCCACAGACAGGCACACATACATACCATTTACCAGCTTCCACCCAGACCATACCAAGAAATCTATCATTTACTGCCAGACTCTTCGTTACAAAAGAATTTGTTCTGACAGTGATGATTTGAACATGAAACTTAATGATCTTACAAAGCAATTCATGCTAAGGGGATACCCTCTTAAATTCATTAGAACGAATATGGAGAGAGCCAACAAAGTATCAAGGCAAGACCTTTTGAAATACAAAAAGGCCACCCCTCCTGAACGGATTCCCTTCACCACCAATTTCCATCCTATCGTGAGGGATCTTTTTCAGAACTTTAGATCCCTGTGGAGAATTCTTCAAAATGACGTCGAATTAGAGGGCGCCTTCAATAATGGACCTCTCCTGTCTTTCAGACAGCCCCCTAACCTAAGAAAGATTTTCGTAAGCAGCAAAATTCCTCGACCTTTTAGCCCTACAGGGAACTCGCCATGCGGCTCATACAAACTTTATCCAGGTAACTTTAACTGTGATTCTGCCAATGTTATATATGTACTCTTTTGCAATAAATGCACTGAAGGCAATTATGTAGGAGAAACGAAGACAAAATTCCGTCTCCGTTTCAACAATCATAAACACACCATTTCACAGCGACTTACTGGATTTTCTGTTGCAGAGCATTTTTCCTCCCCCGAACACACAATAGACAATCTAAAGCTAATCATCTGGAAAGGCAACTTTAGGGACGACGATCAACGAAAAGCTGAGGAGATTAAACTAATTTTATCCTTAAAAACACATACCAGGGGTCTGAACAAAGATTTGGGCATTTTAAACGAGTTTACGTAGTAGAGTGTACTTTGCTTTATTACTCAAGTCTCCGAGGAAGAGGTAGGACCTCGAAATATTGGACAACGCTTTTGTATTATGTTGGTATTGGAGGCACTCTCACCCATGAAATGGGGGCAAGTGATATTTGCTTATTTATTTATATTAATATACCAACCCACGGAACTTACTGTCATATATATATATATATATATATATATATATATATATATATATATATATATATATATATATATATATATTAATTCTTTGCTGCCTCAATTATATATATATATATATATATATATGTATATATATGTATATATATATATATATAACAAATAGTAAAAACTGGTAAAACAAGAGCATATATTTAGCTTTCAGGACCACCGGCCCCTTCCTCAGAAACGTGTTTAGACAACTAAAAGGCAAAACGAAAGACAGACACTATAAAACGGATGAAAGGCAAAAAGCACTTACTAGAAATTTAAAAACAGACCCAACCCAACACAAAAGATAAAATGTAAAAACTAGGACCCTAACAAAGGAGATAAAAGCTAAGTAGAAGCAGGAGACATAAAAGGGGATAAAAAGGCGGCTACAGTCTACGAGCACGTCGTTTTTTGGCTTGACAGTTAAAACCGTCATTTATGTTGAGACCCTTTGGGTAGACACAATCCAAATTCCAAATCCACTCCCTCTCCTTTTTATCCAAAAGATTATCCCTATCCGAATTGCGAGAAGAATGCACTACATCTAAAATCTGAAAATAGAACTTGGTAGGTGAATGTGCCTTGAGATGCTTGTAAAGCTCTGTGCAATGTTTAAAATCAGAACCACCCTTAACACATTTTGAAAGATCTGACTTATGAGCATTCATACGGATTCTAAAGTTATTAGTTTGACCCACATACTGATAATTACAAGTCGGACAAAAGATACAATAAATAACCAATTTAGCATCACAAGAAGTATTAAAATTTCTGCACTTGAACTTTCTACCAGAAGAAGTACTGACAATAAAATTATTACAAATAAGCAGACCGCACAACTGACAGGGTTTGGTCTTGTTCTTATTACAAGGTGCGCAGGGGTCCCCGACTGGGAGGAGTTTTAAGTTTAGCCCGGACTAATAATTTTTTGAGATTGGGGGTTGACGGAAGCTAACAACAGGGGGTGAGGAATAACACGCTTCATTAGTGAAGAACAATGGAGAAGAGACATATTTTTATGTAAAATGCCGCTAATATCAGGTAACCCCGGATGGTAGTCAACAGTAAAGTAAACCTTCTTGTATTCCTCTTCAGTACTAGCTGGGGGATGGGTGGGGCTGGTAAAATTGGAACGGGCCCTTTTAATCTGCTGCATAACTTTACGTCGATTATAGCCGCGTTTTACAAGGTATGTGGCAAGATCATTGCAACGACGAACTGCAGTTTGAGGGTTAGAACAGATTCTAAGGATCCTCATAGTTTGACTATACGCGATACTACGCTTAATATGACCAGGATGACAACTGTTAGACAAAAGAAATTGATGGGTGTCGGTCGGCTTAATATAAAGGTCAGTGCTGATTAAACCCGCTTCATTTTTAACAATAGTAACATCCAAGAAGTGAACAGTAGAAAAAGAAAAATCAAAAGTGAACTTTAAGTTGGGGTGCTGAGAATTAAGAACCTCCATAAACTCGAGAAATTTACCAGACCCCGCAGTCCAAACAACAAAGATATCATCAATAAACCTGAGCCACACGTCTGGTTTATAAGGAAAGGACGCAAGCGCTTGTTCCTCAAACACACTCATAAAAATATTAGCATAAGAGGGGGCCATTTTAGTACCTATGGCGGTACCTGAGGTTTGTAAAAAGAACTCTTCATTAAATTCAAAGACATTATTGTTTAGGACAAAATGAGCCATTTTACACACAGCACTAACCACCTGTGTTGTGAGTATCGCGTATAGTCAAACTATGAGGATCCTTAGAATCTGTTCTAACCCTCAAACTGCAGTTCGTCGTTGCAATGATCTTGCCACATACCTTGTAAAACGCGGCTATAATCGACGTAAAGTTATGCAGCAGATTAAAAGGGCCCGTTCCAATTTTACCAGCCCCACCCATCCCCCAGCTAGTACTGAAGAGGAATACAAGAAGGTTTACTTTACTGTTGACTACCATCCGGGGTTACCTGATATTAGCGGCATTTTACATAAAAATATGTCTCTTCTCCATTGTTCTTCACTAATGAAGCGTGTTATTCCTCACCCCCCTGTTGTTAGCTTCCGTCAACCCCCCAATCTCAAAAAATTATTAGTCCGGGCTAAACTTAAAACTCCTCCCAGTCGGGGGACCCCCTGCGCACCTTGTAATAAGAACAAGACCAAACCCTGTCAGTTGTGCGGTCTGCTTATTTGTAATAATTTTATTGTCAGTACTTCTTCTGGTAGAAAGTTCAAGTGCAGAAATTTTAATACTTCTTGTGATGCTAAATTGGTTATTTATTGTATCTTTTGTCCGACTTGTAATTATCAGTATGTGGGTCAAACTAATAACTTTAGAATCCGTATGAATGCTCATAAGTCAGATCTTTCAAAATGTGTTAAGGGTGGTTCTGATTTTAAACATTGCACAGAGCTTTACAAGCATCTCAAGGCACATTCACCTACCAAGTTCTATTTTCAGATTTTAGATGTAGTGCATTCTTCTCGCAATTCGGATAGGGATAATCTTTTGGATAAAAAGGAGAGGGAGTGGATTTGGAATTTGGATTGTGTCTACCCAAAGGGTCTCAACATAAATGACGGTTTTAACTGTCAAGCCAAAATACCACGTGCTCGTAGACTGTAGCCGCCTTTTTATCCCCTTTTATGTCTCCTGCTTCTACTTAGCTTTTATCTCCTTTGTTAGGGTCCTAGTTTTTACATTTTATCTTTTGTGTTGGGTTGGGTCTGTTTTTAAATTTCTAGTAAGTGCTTTTTGCCTTTCATCCGTTTTATAGTGTCTGTCTTTCGTTTTGCCTTTTAGTTGTCTAAACACGTTTCTGAGGAAGGGGCCGGTGGTCCTGAAAGCTAAATATATGCTCTTGTTTTACCAGTTTTTACTATTTGTTTTATGTTTTTACTGGTGTGGTGCTTTTCCATTTGGTTAATATATATATATATATATATATATATATATATATATATATATATATATATATATATATATATATATATATATATATATATATATATATATATATATATATATATATATATATATATATATATATATATATATATATATATATATATATATATATATATATATATATATATATATATATATATATATAAATGAGGCAGCAAAGAATTAAACTGCTTTCACACCTGAAATTTTATTTCCTGGATTTGGCTCTTAAATTGTCATGTCACATGTTGGTACCCTTTTTTATGGAATCATCCATATTTACAACTTCACATTAAAGACAGTCAGTCCCCGTCACCTCAACCTGTCAACTTTACCAGTCACGTCTACATTGAAAAAATGTCCATTAGCAAAGTTCTTTGATTGCTGTTAAACTGAGAATTGGGGCTGTTCGGGTGGGGTGAGGGGGGAGGGGCAGGAGTAAATACTTGCCTCGATCACGTCAAGTTGGAGTGTTCTCATCCGCAACACCAAAGAAAGTATACTTATTTTTCATGTGCAGATACCGACGGACACATGACGTCTGCAGAAAATTAACAACAGCAAAATGACGTCACGGGCAATATTTGCAAGACGATTCATCACCCTTAACTATTTATAATCAAGGTAAGTAATTCTGATGGGAATTTCAAAAGTAAAGCATAGACATACGGGAGCATATCAGTTTGTAATTTTTGCCCCCAAAATGTAATTCTGCCCGAAAAACTAAGATATCTTAGTGGAGTGCCACAATTACTGTAGTTCCAGCGGAGATATGGTAGCTGTAAAAGACATTTCCAAGGCTTGCAAGAAGAATCTAGGAATTTCGAGCTTTCTTTTGCAATACAATGATCACTTCAAAATAAATAACCAAACTGAAAACTTATCAGAAAGTTAGTAGAAAAATTTTCCTGCCCGAAAAATGTATGTCTGCGCCAAAGATTATCCGAACTCGGAAGTACAAACAGGACAGATGGCAAACCATGGGGCAATGTAACTGAACAGTAACCCTCCTGTATTTCCGTGTGACTAATTTGGGAAGGGCGTATGACGCGGGGACTGGAGGCGACAGTCCCCCTCCAGTGAAAAATGAGAGGGGCGGAAACAACCTTCCCACTTCCCGGGCCAGAACCCCCCCCCCTTTTCATTGTTCCAAATCTCAAAAGAAGAAAATTTCCTGCACGCTTTACGCGCGGCAAAATACAATATAAAATGCATCATTTCTCGCTCACAACTCAGTTTGGCAAACTTTTCCGACCTACGAGAATGACAAAAACGGATATTTACCATATGTGCCACCACATCCGTCATCAAGAGACACCGGCAGCTATATATTGCCATTTTTGTAAATTGCCTTTCACAGAATTCCAAATTTTCTTCAACGAAAGCTCTTGGTTTTGATTTTTCTTTGTCTAAAAAGAACAACAGAGTTTGGGGAAACTTTTGAAATGTCATCGTAGAGTGTCATTTTGTGGGCCTTAGATAACATTTTGTAGCAACAACGATACAGTCGTCGTGTAATCTAGCTTCTTCGGGAAGCAGTTTATAGTTTGGTTTCGCCAAACGGCTCTTTGCGTCGCGACGGAGTCGGGAAGACTTAGTTAGAGAAGCAATCATTCCCAGTTGCCACCAATATATGAACTTGGAAGTGCAGATTCATAGGCAATCTCCTAACTCTTTAAATTTCCTCACTAGGAAACCCAGAATCCAGAGCTTTCTGCAATACAAGCTCCATATCTTCACATTCTTTGTTAGAAGTACTCGCCTTTGGAATACTATCCCCCATGTAATTAAGATTGAACCATCTGTTTCATCCTTTCGTGCTTCTATCTCTAACTGGATCCTCTCCCGTAGGTGGATCAGAGACCCATCGACAAATACGTGGGTCCTCATTCAGCCAACTCTTTAGGGCCCTTGTCGTTTGTTTTTACTTGAACTGGTTTCTTTGTGGTTGTTTGGTTTGTGGTTTTGTCTGTATTTCAATTTAGTTCCTAGTTGCACTTTTTGTTTTGGTTGTGTTGCTCTTGTTGACTTCTTTTAACTGTTAACTCTGCACTCTGTGATGGCTGTTTTAGCCTTTTGGAGTTGTGAACTGAAGACTGAAGACATATTTGTTTAAAAAGGACGCAAGACGTCCCTGATAGAGCCGTGTTCACACTTGAAAGAAAAATCCGTAAACTTAGCTGCTACTCAACTACACTTGAAGCTCGAGACATGCCATTTCCTGCTGTCGCGATTTTTCAAAATTTTGTGTACGCTCCGCCAACCGAAGATAGTCTTTAGAGAAGGACTTCATATTCCAGGCTTGTGGGGGGGGGGGGGGGGGCTGAAAGAGCATAAATTAAAACACTGGAAAGAGCATAAATTAAAACACTGGAAACAAGATTTTTGATCATCATTTCATTCTATTTTCTATTGATTAATTGAATTTTGGAGAGATGAAAAAAAGGTTTTTGACTCGGAAAGCGGGCAATCGTACTTCCGCCCCCTCATTTTAACACTTGGGGCTTCGCCCCAGTCTCCTTGCTTCCTACGCACTTGATGAAAAGGAAGGTCTATTATAGTACTACTATATCAAGTTCTAGAACTTGTTCACCTCCTCTGAATGAGAAAATGTCCCGATAGCTCTAATCAGTCTTGAGTGAGAAAATTAGAATCGAGATAGTTGTTTTCGAAAGAAATAGGCCTTTAAGCTACCAAACAAAGAAAAGAACTTGTTATTGAAATCCATATACAGATGTCATTTCCTGACCTAAATCGGCCAGACATCGGCGACATCGGCAGGCGCCCTGCAGATGATCGGTCGACGAATTTGCCTCGCCGGCCGATTTTTAGACATCGGGCGGCGCCGGTGAAGTTTTAGCGCGGAGTTAAAATTTTCAGATGAGTTGCCGACGTCGGTGGGACATCGGCGCTGGTGGATACATCGCCGAGGCTTCTGCCGGAGATCGCGGGGTAGGCCCCCTATGTATATCGGCGGGCACCCGACCGGACATCGCCCGATGTAAAGGGCGACCTTCAGATGACCGGTCGGCATCCTGCGGGCGCCCGGGCAGGGCACTGCCGGGGACCGGCAGTTGAGTTAAATCGGCCGAGTGCCGGCCGATGTCTCGTCGGACATCTGCCGATGCCCTGCCGGTGTTCGGCATGTGACCTGCAGACTTCCTAAAGGACACCGGCCGGAGCCCGGCGAAATTGATGGAGGAACCATCGGCCAGTCACCTGACGGCGCCGGAGCGGCGACCGGAGCAATGTGACCACATGAAAGATGTCGGTGAGATTTGGTAAAAATCCCGCCCGACATCGGCCGATTTCTACTCATCGGCCGGCGCCCGGCGGTAATGCATGAAAAGAAAAAACGAAATGAGAAAATAAATCAGAAGCAACATTAGAACAGTTCAATAAACGATGCCGTAGGCTACTGAAACTTTTCCCCTAATAAAACAGATAATTTGCTTGCAGTAAATAGCATTCTATCATGTGGCCCTGGCCCAGATTTTGGATTGCATTGTTCGGTTGGCCAGGTACACGGGGCCGGTGTCCAACCCAAATTGCCATTTTCAGAGCCACAAAAAAACTGAAGATGATTGGATATGCGAAGCTTCAACTTTGTGAACGAGTCGTTGGGGTCACTCTGCCAGAGAAAACGTGTTTAGTTGTTTACATGGATTTTGTTTTTCATTTGTATTCGTCGGATAGGTGTAAAGATGTAAAAGAAACATAAACACGTTTCCAATTCTCTCACACCAAACAGTACCAATTCTCCTAACCTTGTTACTTTAGCCCCTCCCACAATTGTCTGAAATTCATCTTCATCTTCAGGCACAATCTCAGTTTATATTGCTTCAGAGTGAGTATAGAAAAGCCCAAATGGTTATATTTCGAAACACTCTCAGTACAGTTAGTGGTGTTATAAAAGCTTTGGTACTTTGCGTTGTTTGAATAAGCTGTCAATCAAACAGCTGAGCCAATAGAGAATTTTGGTAAACCGCTAAAGAAACTGTAGTGTGGGGTGAAGCCGTGAGAGGCTGGGGCCCTTTGAAGGCAGGGTGATCCTGACTAGCAAGCTCTACATACACGTGACCTTTCACATCCCAGTTAATAATAGTGCAATGACATCGCGCAGATGCAGAGCAGAAGTAGATGACATACAACATGGCTATACGGCTGGACGGGATCCATTTGACGTCTTTGTCAGATAGAGGAGATGTTCTACAAAAGAGTGAACAAAGTTTCGCTCTAGAAGTTAAAAACGAAAACGATGAACCCATCGTTAGAATACATTCTGGTAAATCGTAGATCGTGTTTTTATAGCCTAGCCTTAAGTAATTTCGTCCAACAGCAGTGTGATTGTAACACTAGGCTGCTAGGCACATTGTTTGCTTAACGTGTTGCTACATTGATAACGCATGTTAGGCTCGTGGTGATGTCATGTCTCGCAAGTCCTTACGTTAGGGTTCTCGTACTACGTCGTAGTCGTAGACTGTGACTAAAAAGTTGGCTTAGGCTAAGGCTTTTGTGGTTTGTGGGCAGCTATGATTGTATGAGATCTTAGCGCAAAACATACCAATCTGGGCCCTATAACAGATTCAGAATTGGAATTTTAAGACTTAAGTAAACAAACAAAGGGGGGCATCAGAAAGCATTAATCTATCATAGCCTCCTGTAAGGCCCCTTACTGGAGAGTTGGACCTAGGCTAAGTCTAAGTTTCTGTGCTAAGCCTATACCCCTGAGGTACAATTATAGAATACCCCGCCTTCCAAGGCCTGTTTTCCATAGGGCCTATGGAGTCGCAGTCCAAGAAGTCTCCTGTCACTGCCACTCCACTTCAAGATATATCTTGAAACCAACTAGGCCTAGTCTTTTGTCTAGTGTTTGACCGATCATCTGTTAGGTAATCGGCATCGGGCCGATTATTGCGTTATCGGTAAATAATCGGCATCGGTAAAATTCTGCCATCCAACGGATCACTACCACCGATTATTTGCAAACTGGAAAAAGGGGCTAGGCCTAAATTTACTTGAAACTTGCTCTTAATTTCGTTAAAATTCCCCTAAATACTCAATCCTTTAGCTTCCCGCCCAAAATGGGATGCTTTGATAATCACAAACATATACATTTTACCCCTGGCATGGGAATGATCGGTGATTTTTCCCACTATAACCCGGTAGTATTACTTGGAATTCGATTTAGAAGTGCATTCAAGGTGTATTCTTGCTGTCTCGCAGAAAGCGCTGTGTAAGTTGCTGTTCAAACTGTTCTGCACAAAACACAAAGTACAGACTATCTAGCTGCAGTGTTTCGCATTTTGTTTCACATTTTGCTTGGTGACATCATATGCAAAAGATCCATTGCAAAATATAAATTGGCCCCTGCTTTGTGATTGGTTCAATTGCGTTGATTCTAGGCAGCCAATCAAAACACGCGCCTTCGCCTATGTGATTTAGTGTGTGAAAATACTCGGTCTTGAGACATATTTCCCATTGAGTTTGTGTTACGACCATCGCGCTTGTAATGCCGGCTAGCAAAGCCGGACAAGCCCCATGCTAAATATAAAAAAAAAAAAAAAAATAGGTGGATTTTTCGGGGATCGGACTTACGTGCATTTCAGTTGCAGATTCTTTTTAAACAAGACGGAAAATTTGGACGAGAACTGCTTAAAATATACGGGGATATTTATATCGAAAAGGAACCATGAGATACGTTATATGGGTTCCCAGAACTGCTAAGATTATCATGATTGCTTTACATGGGGTTTGTTAAAGCAGGAGAGTAGCTACAGTACATTAACGCAACTACAACCCAGTAAAGTAAAAAAAGCAATGTTCCGACATGATTGGGGTATGAAAACTAGACAGAGCATGATGTTGGCCTTAGAACTAAATTATCAAAGGGCATGTGACATCAACTGCAAACAATTGTACAGTATTAAGGGTTGATTTGTATCTCCACTCTTGAAGTGAAAATATTTCGCCAACAAAAATGATATCCCGTTCGTGAAACGAACAGAACTATTCCCAAAATTTTCCATCCTGAACTGGTTATGGTTATACGATATGCACGAAGCAAGGGGCACGTACTAAAGTGACAAACTTGTGACTTCCCTCTTTCTAATAATCGGTGATCGGTAATCGGCATTGGGCCGATTGTTAAATTAAATAATCGGTTAAAGGGTATAACCGATTATAGCATAATCGGTCGAACACTACTTTTGTCACTGCAACTCTGACTCCGCAACTCCGACTCCACTTCAAGATATACTGTATAACCAATTAGTCTTCTGTCACTGCGACTCCGACTCTACTTCAAGATATACTGTATCTTTTTGAAACCAATAAGTCTTCTGTCACTGTGAGTGTGGCTCCATTGCGACTTCACTTCAAGGTATGTCCTCAAAACCAGTGGACTTAGAATAGTTCCTTGCTTTCTCTAGCTCTGACTATGCTACAAATCAGTGGACTTAGAATATTTTCGAAAAAAGATAAAGCGGACGATCGAGTCAGGAGTTGTGTTGTTCTCAAAATTAGAAAAGCTTTGGAATTGGGCCCTCAATTCATTTGACTGTGACTCCAACTACACTAGCTGGATGCCCCTTTAAAAAGGCGGGGTATTCTATAATTACTCCGAAGTGTGTTTTGACACAATTTATTCATTGCTTCATCACTTGCAATTGCATCGTAGGGTATACTCGACTTGAATTCGACTCGACCAGAAAACTTTCTCCAAACTAGACTTCCATTTCTGTGTACCCCATTTTTGTTGATGCCTCATCTTGGGATCTTGGGACTCTTCCAAAAAAATATAGGACCCTCAGAAATTTGATGTGACTCTTGAAAAAAAAAAGTTGAGGGTTCAGGGACTCTTGGGTTTCGGGGCTAACACTGCTCAGTGTTCTGTACCATGGAGTGCGCACCTTAGAGTTGTGTCATTTCAAGCTTTTTACACGTTATGTTAATGCAGATGCGCACTCGATGGCCCTGCGCCTTGGACGGTCACCCCATCATACATTACAAGTTTAAGCCCATGCCAAGGTACGCCAAGATTTTTGTGATTGTAAGGGATATATTTCTTTGTTCTGTGCCCATACAATGCTACATAGCATTATGCAGGCGTGCACACTTACGCATAGCTTATTATGCTATATATTTTAAGCAGTTCTCATCCAAATTTTCCGTCTTGTTTAAAAAGAATCTGCAACTGAAATGCGTGTAAGTCCGATCCCCGAAAAATCCACGTAAGCAGAAATTTGTGATGCCGTTTCCAGGTGAATTTAGCACGGGGCTCGCCCGGCTTCGCTAGCAGGCATTTCAAGCATGATCGTCGTAACACAAACTCAGTGGGAAAATTTGTCTCGAGACCCAGTATTTTCACACACTAAATCACATAGGCGAAGGCGCGTGTTGTGATTGGCTGCCTAGAATCAACGCAATTGAACCAATCATGAAGCAGGGGCCAATTTAAATTTTGCAATGGATCTTTTGCATATGATGTCACCAAGTGAAATATGATGCCTTGTTTGGCGGTAAAAACGAACACGCACGCAAGTCTAGTGCATGCATGGGCCAAGAAGTTTGCTGCAAAATACCATGTGCATCACTGTTTTCGTTTGCAATGACATCGTATGACAACATTGCTTAAGTCCTACCGTAAATAACATTTCGGAAAGAATATTGGGAATTACTTAATTTATGCAAGGTAATAACCACCACAAGATTCTAGGTGCTACGTGTACAAAACGTGCACAGATATGTATGCAAAGCTTGGGGATTTGAAAAAATGGGGAAACACTGCAGCTAGATAGTCTGTACAATGTGTTTTGTGCAGAACAGTTTGTATAGCAACTAACGCAGCTCTTTCTGCAAGACAGCAAGAATACACCTTGAATGCACTTCTAAATCGAATTCCAGGTTATACTACCGGGTTATAGCAGAAAACATCAAACGATCGTTGGAATGGCAGGAGTAAAATGTAGGTTTGTGATTATCAATGCATCCCGTTTTGGCGGGAAGTTAAAGGATTGAGTTTTCACGGGAATTTTAATGAAATTAAGTGCAAGTTCCAAGTATATTTAGCCCCCTTTTCCAGTTTGCAAATAATCGGTGGTAGTGATCGGTTGAATGGCAGAATTTTACCGATTACGATTATTTACCGATAACGCAATAATCGTCCCGATGCCGATTACTTAACAGATGATCGGTCGAACACTAAATCGCCCCATTTAAAAAAAACTTTCGGTTTGTCAGCACAACTTCCCTACTGTATTACAGTAGTGTACCACCTAAAGCAAGTTTCAAAATTTTTCGTTAACTGCTTTCTTGGTATGTTTGTGAAAAGTCACCTATCTGTGAGTTCATATTCGTGATAATGACAGTAAAATAATTTCTAATGCAACTTCTGGTCAAGATTTTACCTGCACAGTACCATTAGCAGAATGTACGGTAATATATCCTTTGTTGCCTGGGTGTTTGTTCCATGTGTGCAGTGATGTCATTTAGCAAATGGGGGATACAGAAAGTATGGGGAAAATATTTTGCTCTATTTGCCGTATATTTTGGAAACTTTGGGCGTAAAAGTTTTGCAAATAGTTTGGAAAGCAATAAAAAATTAGGAGCAATGTGAAGATAGGAATCATTGCAGTGTTTCAGTTAGTAACAGGGTAGAAGTAGGAAAGAAGATTTTTTGTTTTGTGCACACATGTGTGAAATACATCTTACAAGTATGTGTACATTTTTAATCTGATGAAGTGAACTTTGCTTCAGAAAAAAAAAATTTCCTCCCAAACATGCAAAGTTGTAGCAATTGATTTTAGAGAAAAGAATATTTTTGTGGTTGAAATACTGTATGTGCATACATTATGTCGACATAACTGAATTACCAAAAACTAATTCTTTGGATCATGAAATCATGTCATGTTAAGTTTAGTGATAGGTTGATAAGTATGAAATATAGAAACATTGAAAGACGATCAACGTGCCATATATCCATTTGGGTATGTGTCTATATATGGCAATGATAAGTATAAAATTTCTTACAGATCTCTGCGCTATTTCTGGGCATAAGTTAAGGATCGTTTTCAATCCACACGCACTGCCTGCATATTATTGATGAGCTGACGATTGACGGTCATTTATCAAAGGGATATAGGCTAAGCTATGCTCAGTATAGTAGGCCTATCCTGTTTCTTAAAACTTTATCTGGTATAGGAGTGGACTGATGTTTGAAACACATTTCTGGAAAGGTGCAACTTAATAACAAAAGCATGTTATGGAAACAAACAAAAGCAACTTCATTTCAACATGATTGTGAGTGAGATGTGGGTACATGCATTTTGTAAGTTTCAATACTAATTTTCTACCCAGGTAGTAAGAACCTTGGTCAGGTACTTGGTGCAAACACTGATACATAACTCTGTCAACTTGTCAAGCCTATTTATAAGCTTGCTCAAAAAGATGTGATTTTTTGTCGATCAAAATCCCATGATATGGCCTAACTTAAGGCTTACCATACCCTCTTTGAATTAGCCTTTCAACAATCATGTATTACTTTCAAAAGCCACAAGAGAAGTGACTTGCAAAGCACACTGCTTTTTTCAGCTTTCCAGATTCCAAAACCACCATCCGCCAAAGTGAACAGAACTGTGTTCAGTTTCAGACACAAACTTTGTTACCATAATATGACTTATTCAGGTCCTCCGTGCCTGTCGTAAGAGGTAACTAAACGGGAGGACTTGAACAGTACAGTATTTGAACAGTATGACAATAATAAAGCACATTGGTGTTGGTGTGTCGTTAAATCTTATCTTTAATATTGACAAGTTTTTTCCATGACTGTGGTAGAATCTAATCTTTCTGGGCTCTTTAGGTGTTGGTGGTTTGCTTTGTTTTGGGGTTTTTTTTGGATTACAGGGCATCTTATGGGGCCTTTACAGCCCTTTAACCTGTTATGTTATGTTATGTATGTTATCTAACTTACTAAGTCTTATGAATCATGCTATTGTTTTTGAGTGAGTGTTTGTACTCGTGTAGTCACAAAGTGCAAGTCTAGACTGAAATCTGAGATGTTTGATCATTACAGTGTTGTGTAACCACCTGTGCAGTGGAAACCAACACCTGGGCATGGGTATTGGTGTGATACCATAACCAGCTCTGTGGGTGTCATTTGCTACTGCACGATGTCAATAGGACCAGGTTCTGTCTCTTGTGGATATTCACTAACATTCAGCAAGTCTCGAGGCCGTATATTTCGATGAAATATCCAAAAGAATTTGTTCTGTATTCACTTTGGCAGGGGTTAGGGATATGGCTTCTCAAGGAATATGCAGGTAACAAAAAAAGCAGAGGGTTGCAATGCAAGTGTGTACTGTATCACCTAGAAAATTACCAAGCTTTGTCCTTCTAGGGTATTATACAACCTTCTCCTGCAGACCATACTACTGTATTTGTAGGGAACAAGAATTTATTATTGATACATCTCCCTACAGTAGCTGACCCCAATACTTTTATACACACTTTATACTTACAATAAATTTCATAAATTTTTGTTATCATTAGACGTATTTGAAAATTTAACCTGTTAAAATATGATCTCTAGTACAAAGTAATTCCTGCCATTTTGTTGTTTAACCAATGTCACATAAGATGGAGCATTCCATGTTGAATTTCATGAATAAACATACTGTAGGCAGTTCATTTGCTGGTGTTCAAAATGCCCATTATTTTGTATGCTAAGGTATTACTGTAAGTATATTGACAAAGTTTCACCTACACAACCCGGGAGAAACTATGCCAGTTTTTTTTGGTTTACAATTGCAGGCAGATTAAGTACAATAGTACAGTATCGAACAGCAATGACAATCTGTAAAATTTGAACATTACTATTCCAGTGTTTGACATTCTGAGCACATGTACATATGTATGTGGGCATTTAAGGTAAATGTGCATATGGCAGCAAAAAACTAGTGTACAGACTGCTAGTACAGTACAAAGTAACAGCCAGTCCTGCCATTTGCATCTTTTTACAGTGCATTTGTACGCGGTGACAAGCATGTGCGTTCTATACAATATATGTGTTGAATACTGCATCGCAAACAAGCTGCATAGAAACAATAGTATTTTCTGCATTTTTCATGAATGGTCGGTCTTCATATCTGAGGATGTTACAGTACATAGGATCAGATTGGAAAATACAGCAATGAAATGTTAGTGTACATACTGTATAATCTGAAGAAAGGCACAGTCAAATAAACGGGGGTTGTGCTTTTACTGAAAAAAGACCATGTCGTCTTGGCACAAAAACAAACATTTTCTGCAGCATGTAAACATCGACGAACATGATTTATGATGTCATTTGTGGACTTGTACTTTTGTGCGTATATTGTGATAGCTCTCTTTCAAAATGTTGGTTTGGTTAATATGCTGAACATAAGGACTTTTTTGTTAAATGGTCAACCTCTTGTTTATAAAATGAGTTAAACAGATAGTGGATTAATTGAAAATTCACAAATGTTCAAGGACTAAACCCCAGCTCAATCATTGTTTAATGTTACAGTAGGCTTAACTTGGCCCTTTAACAGGACTAGGACTTTGACCAGTGATTATGATGTTGGCTAGGCATTGCTTTGAAAGTTGTACAGATGGCTAGGCTACATACAAGTCTATGGTACAGTATGGTACAGTCACTAATATTCAACCCTCACCCAGTATTGGATCGCTTAGGCTTATGAATTTTCATATATACATCATTCCTTTCCCATTCTGTGAAACTCCATTTAACCTACTGTAACGTAACCCATTCTGTGAAGTTACTGTATTTACAGTATAATCTAATGTTACTTTGGTGCTTAGCCTCCATTTACCCCAGGTACACACAAAACATGGACTGATTCAATTCATGTAGGCTATGTCTCCTCTGCAAATACAGTACTGGGATACTGCAGGTTACTTCAGAAAGTAAATTACACGGGAAGTACAGTAGGTCATTTATGATTTATTGGCATGAGGTGGGTTCTCTTTGCACAAATGAACTTTTTTTTTTTTTCATTTCATTATTCACATTGTTTACATAGTGATATGAACAACTCTCCTTGAATGAAAGTGGATGTCCCTTAATACAGTACAGTAATTTGATTTCATTGTTAAAATTGAATCTTACTACATAGTGTACAGTACTTGAAATTATGTAGACACTTTTTTAACAGGAAAAATTACCAATGTTTCTGACTTATCAATAAAACGATGTAACATCATTTTACTTTATATGATACAGAAAATCATTTAAAGGAAGGTTATGGCCAATCTTGTTTGCAATGTCATAATTATTTTGTTTCATAAAAACGTTCAATTCAACTTTGGTGCTATACTTACACTAGAATGTAATTTCTTATGGTTTTTAACCTTTTTGCTAACCAGAATGAAAATGCGTAGAGAAGGAAAAATTTATTATGCTTTTGCTATTTTCTAAACACCCAAAGTGAACAGCTAACTCATCTAATTTTGAGTGGTATCTCCAGCAACTTGAACAGATTCCTCTCTGTGCTATTGCTATTCTAATAAACTTTGGAACCATCCAGTTTAAGTCACCTTGTCTAAACAACCAAACAAATTTCATTGGTTTCTGAACATAATCGGTATCCAACAAGTCAAGCACAATTGGAACTTTTCTCATATATAAAGGTTTTCTTTGCCTTGCTTAAACTTCACTTTCTGTTTCCCCTCAGGCATTTCCTACTGTAAGTTGCAGTTAGGTGCTTTCAGTATATCATGTTCATGTTTCATGCACTGTGTTGTGGTATATAAGCAGTACCACAGGAATGTGTTGTTATGAATGTATAGGGAAAAGAATGTTTTTAACAATACCATATTAACCTATCACAATGGCAGACCAGCTGGATTTGGCCATTGAATCATGGTATGTAGAGCTGTGAACGTGTAGCGATTAATCGCTAAATGATCACATGTGGAATAAACGTTAAGTACAAAGCTACAAGCAAATAATTGCAAAACCTTTTTCGACATTTTTTTATACTTTTGTACACTCTGATGAACCCTGGTTTTTGTTAAATGTAATATTTTATGCATATTTTAACCTTGTGGCCTTCAAAGTTTCAGAACAATTTGATGTTACCATGCAAAATAACAACTTTTATTCCTTCTATATTACATTCAGTATCAGTCACTACACACTGAAATTATTATTTTTTTTTTGCTAAAGTAATCGCAGTTAATTTCTATATGATCTCAAATTTTTGAGGTTAAACATGTAGTTATTTTGCTAAAGGTTCACAGCCCTAATTCAGATTGCAAAGGAATGAAGACAGTGAGATTTGTTGTGTTTAAAGTTTAATACCTGTTTTTTCTCTACTTTGAAGGTGGTCACCAGATCCTAACATTTTCTCTGGGAGATATTGGAGATAGGGTGAAGGTGTGTCCAGCAGGAAAGTCTGCCTTTATGGTCCATGTAAATGGCAATTCATTTATTATTCATTTCCAAACAGAATTTGGTAAGGCCTGATATTCATTACATTTTATGTCACATTAATGTTCAGCATGGTACATGTTTTAGAACCTTGACCTACAGTATGTGTTAAAGGAGTGACTTGATAATGATTCAACCATTATGCACCATTAAGCATCATTCTCAGGAATAGTATCACATAGTATGGGAGATGGTTGTTCGATTGACATTATTTCAGACAATATAGATAGCGTCACTCTGGTTTTTCAATGATGACAGGTACACTCAGTTGTGTTCACATTAACTGTATGTTCATGTAAGATATTGAGTGGATGTTGCCTGGAACATACTAAACAAGTGCATCTACTGTGCGTGCTTCTGACAACATAGTCAGGGTAACCCTTCTGTCCAGGGAGATGTGGTAACCTTGCCTTGTTCAGACCCCCTTGATGTCAGGGAGCACATAGCACTAATTTTGACTTTAAATGAAGGTGGAACATCCAGATGATACATATATAATTATCACAGCTGTGGTTAATTGGTCATCTTGAAATAACTGCTCTTTTTAAATCTCAGGTATTCCGTAACACTCGTCATACAGTTATGCATACCTCTTCAAAAGTGTCAAGATTCATGCAAATACCAATGCCCTGTGACTAAATTCTGAACAGGTCTATGGCACATATTTTCAAAGTTGTATCCAAGATAATGCTAACACAAGGTATTCAAACTGGTTTGAAGCATATGCAGTCAACATTTTATGTGCTAAACATCATGGTAGGAATCAAATTCAATGAAAAATTATGTTGTTTTGATCAAACACAACGTGTTATGCCATTAGTGCTCCCTATTGGTATAGAATTCACAATAATATGAATATTCATAAAAGATGAGTGTTCTCATTCCTGATCAGCAAACCAGATTTTTTTGTTGTGAAGCCACTTTTGTCCCTATCTGTTCCCTGATGTCAAGGTGTATGAAAAAGGCAGGGTCACCTCTATGGAAGTGTTACCCTGACTACTAGGAGCAGTGCTATTGTTTTTGTGTTCAAATTACTGAAGTTGTAAAGCAGAGTATTTTCAGTCTTAGTTGTGCCTTTAGAACTTTTGACTTGTAATAGTTCTGGCATGATAATTAGTAATTCAGCATAATTATGTGATGACACACTTTGTATTGTAGGAAAATGAAAGGCTGTATCAGCTGCTTGTCTGAAGACTTAAATAAAAAAAAATTCTGTTCATATGTTTTTTAAGTTAAACATATGTTTAGTCAAAGGGCCATGAGTTAAAATGTATTTTTAATTGAAGGCTTGTTGGGATATGAAATGATTAGACCCTCTGTCTCACACCAATAGTATGGTGCATCTTAAGGAATATAATATACTGTACAGTAAATTCCTTTTGACATAAAGCTGTGTTTACAAATTTCCTCAGATAACTTTAAAAGCTGAGATTTTTTCCACTTGCACTGTTATTCACTTTGAAAAAAGGACAACTAAAAATAGAATGCTAAACTCTCTTGTGTTATACTTATACATGTACTTTTCCTCTGCTATTTTAGGCTATGCATTAAAATATTGTGTTTTATACTGTATATCACCTTCATGACACTCACATACAGTAGCATATGGATTTTTTCTTTGCTGCAGTGCACTAAGTACTGATCATTTCGATATAGTTGAATTTAGAAACATGAAAATATGAATGTGGCCTTTAATAGTTCATTCTAAATCTACTGTACATTGTCATGTGCTACTTTACTGTACCTGGATAGGGGATATATTATTGACCAATGAATCTGTATCCTTCTGTCTCCCTATAGTAGATGTCCGCCTCCAAAGGTGTTTACTCACTCAGTAGACTTTTTCATGTTTTGTTTGAAAATAATTTCAGAGGCAGATTAGTCTCAGGTCGATGTTCAGTAATGGCTTTTCACACTGACAATGACTTCCATTTTGTTCACAGAGATGACCAGGTTTCAAAATGTGGTGGAAAGTGCCCAGCAAACCTCCCATCGGAAGGAGAAATCAGTGTTTGAGGAGAGAACAGATGAAGCTTCAGCAACACAGTACTTTCAGGTGAGAACAAAATTAACAAATTGTGTTCTCTCCAAGTTTGGCAGAATAATTTGACAGTAATGAGTACCATAAAATAATAAATGTCCACTTATAAATATGTCAGAAAGGCACAAAAGGAAAATTAAAAATTATTGCATGAAGAAAATTTGTGGGATACTAATTCTTCCTTTTTCTCTTCAGCGACAAAGCTCTGTATTAAGAAGTTATTAGTGAGCTTGTATTTGATGATGATTTTCACCATGTTCTTCAACAGATTTTAGGCAAAGAGCTTCAGATTATTTCCTGGATCCTTCTGGTTTCCCTATAACTATAGTATTAGGTACATAAATATTCACAGGCAAGTTACTGAACTAAATTGTAAGATTGAAGGATGTACTAAAAAGTAACTTTTTGCTTCACAGTCTGAGAATTCTTACAGAAGAGATTTGGTTAAGAGTGTTAAAACCACAGCTTGATTATGACCAAGGGAACTTATCATGAATAAACAATGCCATGGGAGTAACCCCTTAGCTATCTCAGTGAGCCATAACTGGAGAAAAGGCTGTGGCTGTCTTGAAGCAATGGGTTGGAATCTGGTCCATAAAACTCCATCTAACTAAGCCATATCTTTCTACATGCTGTGCATATGCACATCATACTATTTTGTAGAAAAATATATCATATTGGTTTTCTTAAACAGAACAAATGTTTTATTGACAGCAATGACACACATTTTCCTGAGCAACATTTGGCTTTCATATATGTGCCAGATTTTTTGATTCCTTGCTGTAGGCATGGTCAAGTGGTTAGAGCATCAGACTTGCAGTCGGGAGGTTGGGAGTTCCGATCTTGGCCGAAGTCATACCTGAAGACTTGAAAAATGGAACCTACTGCCATTGTGATTGGCGCTCAGCATAAGCAATGGAGTAGGGAAAACAAGCTAGTGAGCCACAACTGGAAAAAAGACTGTGGCCAGTTGGATTTGAACCATAGTGCATCCCAGTGGTTGGAAATTGGGATGTAAAACTTCAGTTAGCCAACTAACTTACAGTAGCTCACTACCAAGATGTTTTGTCTGGAATAAATGTTTGTAATTATGGTATTCATTGAAAAATCTTAATATTTTTATGTGGTGGACCCAAGGTGGTATTGTACGTAGAACATGAAAATTTTGATGAGTAGTGGATTCTGCCAAGCAAAGAACTGGTTTCTCAGATATCCCTTTATGAAATTGGAAATGACCCATGGCCACAAACCCAATAGAACCTTTTTTTTACAGTTTTAATTGTACACTCATTTCCATTTCATGTTTCACTCGAGGAACAATCTCAAGGATGCCCTGTTAATGAAAGATGAGGATGTAGTCATGTTTTGTATTTCATTAATAAATAAGAAAAGTACATTGTTCATGTTTTCTTTGTTTATCTTAGTGTACAAAAGATGTTTGTTTTGTAATCAGTCTTTATTGTGCAGTCCCTTTGCACTACCAAAGTGGTTTATCAATGTAGATGCTATCAGTACAAGTGATTTCCTGGTTGGATGGTTGTAATATAGAACAGGTGATTATTACTGGAGCAGTCAACAGATTGATTCCCAGCAGCATTCTCTGGTTAATGAATTTCTCATGAGTCGCAAACATGTGCATTGTAATGAAAAGAGGAATTATTGACAGAGATAACTGTTAATATTCTTTCAGTTTCAGCTGTGATCCTTGTGGCTTTGATGATTCTCTTCCATGACATAATGTATGTTCATGTGCTGTCTTATGTTAATTTACTGCAATATATGGCTTTACACAGTAGTTCAAGCAAGGTAACAAAGATTTTTATTTATACAGTGGTGAACAATTGTGGTGCAGTAGGTTCTTTGAACTATACAGGGTAGTAACCTTTGTTATTTTGTTCAACTGTGTAAATGTTAAGTGGCATGTTCTCTCCCCCTCTCTCCCTTCCTCCCCCCCTACCTGAATAAAATTCTAAGATTAGTTTAGAGATAATTCCTTGTTTTTTTAAATGCTCTCCAATCTGCAAAAAGTTTTCAAAGGGGAGGTGGGACAGTGACTTCCCTCAGACTGCTCCCTCAGGACAGTGACCATGAATTACCCAGCTCTGAAAATGGTCTGGTGATAACCCTGGTTGTATGAATACTGTACATGGTAAACTGATAGTTAAACAGTTACAGTAAACTTATGTTGTTTCAATTTAACAGTGTTAGCCCTTAACAGAAACTAAGCATTTAACACTTTTGTCCAAATATTGCAAAGTCAAAAAGAAAAAATCGTTGAATCAGCAAACCTAAAATGTTGTATGAATAAAAAAGAAACTGACCTGAGCACTTGTCAATTATTACTCAGGATCATTGAAAAGCTCATTTATGGTTAACTATGTCACTTGTTGACCCTCATAGAATTCAGTCGACTTTGAATTGCATGGGCAACCTTGGTTGGATAATAATATTGTTGCTGAAGTTACTTTAGCTGCAGCATTTTAGGGTTATGTAGGGGCATATGTTGAAAATGGCATAACTTCAATTGTGTTTAAGAGGGGTATGATCTAAGTCAAAAACTGGTTGTCTGTTGGTGTTTATAATATAAACTGTGATACCTGTTTGCCTGTTTCTCAAATTTAAATGCAGGCTGCCTGGAAAACAGTAGAAACTTAAAAATGTAAAGGGGCAAAAAAGAAAAAAAAGATAGTGTTATGTTTCTTAAGAAGTGGTTATGAAAAACTAGTTCTTACAAGAAAAATATGTGACAGCACTCTTGAAATTGTATGCAATCCATACTCTTTATACTGTGGATTGCTAGATGATTGCTGTATTGACTGCATGGTCGAGTGCTTTTCATCTGACTTACAGCTGGGTGGTCTTGAATTCAACTTTTGGCAGGGTTATAGCACCAAAGACTTAAAAAATGGAACCTACTGCCCATTGTGCTTGGTGCTCAGCATAATTAATGGAGTAGGGACAGCAAGCTACAACTGGAAATAGGCTGTGGCTTGGCCCAACTTTAAACAGTTGATCAGAAACTAAGCTGTTAAACCTCAACTTCACTGTTTGAAAATTAAACTAATCTTTTCAGTCTGAAGTAATTTGTTCAAATGATTTTCAAGACCATATGATTGAAGGGCTGTGAAAGTTTAGCAAAATAACTGCAGTAAACCTCCAAAATTTGCTATCGTTTAGTGATTAATCGCTCCACGTTCACAGCCCTAGGTGATTGTAAGGTTTAGGTTATCTTGTAAGTTATCACAGTGTGACATGGCTACCATCATTTTTATCATGTTGACTGGTCAAGTTTGTAAATAGATTTATACAAACTTATGAGCACAGTGGGTCACAGATATGTAAAAACTTGAAAAATTTGGTGCAAGCAAAAAAGGGAACTGAAAATTAAATCATTATGTTGTTTTCACTGTTCATTTATTTCCATTGGCCATTCATAATCATACATTTGGTGAAACATTTCATCATACATTTGTATGCAGTATATGTGTGAAAATGAATACCACTATCCTAACAAATTTGAAAAAGGTCCAACATGTAACCAAGTGATGAAATTCTTAGCTGCATGTTTTATCTTCCTTACAAATGTGGAAACTTTTGTACGACAATGTTCAAGGACAAATGTATGACCATATAGACTTGCCTTAAGAAACAGTTGATTGTAAACAGAGAAAGAGCATGATGAAGTAAATAGTTAGATGGGTCATTCCATGCCAAATCAACAAATATTTTGGAAAGTCCCCAGGTGACCCCCTCAGATTTTGATGAAACTCCCTCAAAATGTTGAACTACATCCCAAATGTAATCACTGAAAATTGCAGCTCCATAGCTCAAACGGTTTTCGAGTTACGGCCCTCTGAAAAGTATTGCGCAATACCATATTTTCCAGGAAAAAGCTCTCATTGCCATTTATAGTGATTTTGCAGGTCCATAACTTTTCATAGGGATAAGATAGAAAGCTGAAAATTTGTATGTGAGCAGTGTAGTAGCCAAATAAACAGAATCTGGTGTCAAAAGTACCCTAGCTTCCTTTGTTTTAAAAATATGGACCATTGAAAATTGAATTTTTCACGTACAGAAGTCATTTTTTCAAAATTTGGGCCCATGTGGGCCCTAAACTAAGTATCAGTGGGACTTCTTAATTGAGCACAGCATTATTTGGTCACAGGTCTAAAGGTAGAAACAAGTATACCAACATAACATTTCTAATGACTGAATGACTGGGGTCCAAACATGGTCCTATTGAAAAATTTTTAAAAATGGGGCCCCATACAGGAAGGTCGTTGACCCTGTGGGCAAATACCCACGTGTTTGAAATTTTTGTGAAGAAAGTTAAACATCTAATTATTATATGTACAAAAAATCATATACAAGTATGGACCTCCTTCATGGTTAGATAAGGGAAATAAAATGAGTAGTATCCAACACTTTTTGAAAGAAACTTTGCAAAAGGCACAAAGTCCCATCTTCAAGGGCCCATAACTCTTGAATCATACATGCTATGACTTGAAAACTAAGCAGCATGAGAATATTTATGCCAGAAATTGGACAGATGCAATCAGAACCATGATACTAGCATTAAATATGAAGATATGATCACATTAAAATTGAATTTCTCATAAAATGTAATTTTATGGCCTATTCTTGGGCCCATCTCAGTGAGAGAGTTAACAAATTGCAATGGAGGGAAAATTGCTCTGGTGCAGTATGATATTGCTATGAGCACATACCTGTACATATCTTCAGTACTTATCTAACTTTGCAACTCATTTTCCCTGTGCCAATTAGACACCGTAATGATATGTTTAACATATTAATTCACTCCTTGTTTGGCACAAAAACTGCTGACCATGCATGCCTTGCACTGTATGTCGGGCCCACCTGAACTGGGAATTGCTCTTTCTTCATATTTTAACTAATTAAGCTTATTTAGAAACTAGAATCTCCTTGCATAATTAGGTCCTGTTAAACTTCATCCTCTTCTATGGAAAAGTGTTTTCTACTGTTTATACAGTACCTAATAAAAATGCTTTGAGTACAAGCAACTAATAGTACTGATACATTGCAAAGTTGCATTTTATCAAAGCTGATGGGATTATCTGGGTAGACAGATATACAGTAGTTCTTTTGTTAAAACTCTTGCTCCCCACTTCCACAGGAAGTTATTTCCATTTGTCTCTACAGCTGCAAAAAACAGAACTTAAGCAAGAGCTTAAATGCATGAGTGTATGCATGATTTCCGACTGCAGGACACATGACACAACATCTGTGCATGCCTTCATGACGCAACTAGTCTCACATTTGAAGGAAGACAAACTACACATCACAAAGCTGATTTATTTTAGTGATGCATGGAGCTGCTAGTCAGTACAAGAACTACAAAAACTTTTCTAATCTTTACCATCACAAAAGTGATCATGAAATCAAGGCAGAATGTATTGGTGGGACTGTTAAGCACCTTGCATGGCTAGGGCTAGTTTGCAGGCAACTGAGGAAGGGCAAATACTTACTCCACAACAGGTGTATTCTTGGGCTGTGAAGATTAGTGATGGTGTTAGGTTTTTTTACCTATTAATGCAATGAGGATGTTAAAACAAATGCAGAGGCACACAACTTGGAAGAGAGATACAGAGCATCCAAGACAATATAAGGGACACTGTCCCACCATAGTTTGGTTTCAATCTCAGAAAACACTAGTACGCAAATGCAGCGATTATCAGGAGATGACCTATGGACTACTGTATCTTTAGGTGAAAATAGCTCACATAATGCAGTATCAGCAATACAAAGTAACCAATACCAACCTGGCAAATATGTTGCCTGTATGTATGATCGTGACTGGTACATTGGAAACATTGTAGAGCGCTCAGAGTACAACAGCGATGTGTAAGTTAAATTCATGAAACGTTCCCGAAACAACACTCTATCCTGGCCACAAGGTTTACAAGATGAATGTTGGGTTCCTTTCCAGGATGTCTTGTGTATTATTGATACTCCAAAAGCACAAGGACGAGGAGGCAGTCACTATTCACTATCATCAGCAACTATAGATCAGATAACATCTCTAGTACAAAATCTGAGCTAAATTGACTTTGGTGCGAGCACACTGCAGGCAGCATCAAATAACATACACATGTAATGATTAACTTTATTGTAGTTACAATTTGACATGTGAGTGAAAATTGCACTATGAGTAATGGAAGAAATGAAAACAAAATCAAAGAACTGTACTTCTGTAGTCATGCTATGAACATGTGTAACTTAAAAACTGATAACGTTAGCCTACCAGAGCAATTTTCCCTCCATTACACATTTTTAACTCTTTCAATGAAGTGGGCCCAAGAATAGGCCATAAAATTACATTTTAAGAGAAATTCAATTTTAATGTGATCATATCTTCATATTTAATGCTAGTATCATGGTTCTGATTGCATCTGTCTAATTTCTGGCATAAATATTCTCATGCTGGTTAGTTTTCAAGTCATAGCATGTATAATTCAAGAGTTATGGGCCCTCGAATATGGGACTTTGTGCCTTTTGCAAAGTTCCTTCCAAAAAGTGTTGGATACTACTCATTTTATTTCCCTTATCTAACCATGATGGAGGTCCATACTTGTATATGATTTTTTGTACATATAACAATCAGATGTGTAACCTCCTTCACAAAAAATTTCAAACATGTGGGTATTTGCCCACAGGGTCAACGACCTTCCTGTATGGGGCCCCATTTTTAAAAATTTTTCAATTGGACCATGTTTGGACCCCAGTCATTCAATCATTAGAAATGTTATGTTGCTATACTTGTTTCTACCTTTAGACCTGTGACCAAATAATGCTGTGCTCAATTAAGAAGTCCCACTGATACTTAGTTTAGGGCCCAGATGGGCCCAAATTTTGAAAGAATGCCTTCCGCAAGTGAAAAATTGCATTTTCAATGGGCCATATAGTTAAAACAAAGGAAGCTATGGTACTTTTGACACCAAATTCTGTTTATTTGGCTACTACACTGCCCACATACAAATTTTCAGCTTTATATCTTATCCCCATAAAAAGTAATGGACCTTTAAACTCACTACAAATGGCAATAAGAGCTTTCTTCGACAAAATATGATATTGCGCAATACTTTTCAGAGGGCCGTAACTCGAAAACCGCTTGAGCTATGGAAAGCTATGGAACTGCAATTTTCAGTGATTTCGTTTAGTATATATTGCAACATTTTGAGGGAGTTTCATCAAAATCCGAGGGGGTCACCTGGGGACCATTTGTTGAATTGGCATGGAATGACCCAGATAGAGTTTTACAGCCCAGTTTCCAACCTATTGGTTTAAGTCGCGCCGACCACACCCTTTTTTCCAGTTATGGCTCACTGGCTTGTTTTTATGCGGAGCATCACGCACAATGGCCATAGGTTCCATTTTTACAGTCTTTGGTATGACTTAACCTGGGAAGCGGAACCCAGGCCTTCCACGTGAGAGGCAGATGAAAGAAGAAATTTGAGTACTGTTTATGTTTGTGTAAATTATATTATATTTCCATCTTTCTTCGCATTGCAGTTTTATGGTTACTTGTCACAGCAACAGAACATGATGCAGGATTACATCAGAACATCAACATATCAAAAAGCAATGTTACAGAATCATGAAGATTTCAGGAATAAGGTTTGTACCAGCCAATATTTGTACCATAAGGATAGTATTGGCCCAGGGGGTCACCAACATGTTATGGTTATGATACGAAATGAAATGATACGTTGGAGACTTATGAGTTATTGGGAGCAGTAACATTAATGCTAAAGACAGTTTTACAGCTCAGTAAATAATAGTGTTTTAGCTGTTAAGTAGTGTGTAAACATTTTTGCACACCATTTCTCTTTCTTTTTATACAGTATGTGTGTATGTGCGTGTGTGTGTGCTTGTCTGCCTCTCTTTCTCTTTCATTTGGTGTTGAGGTCAAATGTCTCATTTCAATGTGTAAGGTCAGTGAAGATGGGTAGCTTAATGTTTTAAGGGATGACCTATCATGGTAAGTAACTATTGCAGTAAGCAGGGAAGTGAGTTGTATAGGAATGAACATTTTAGAAGCCAATAAAGACTGACCTGTGTCAATTTTCATAAGTACATCAAAAATGCTGCTGGGTTTGGTTTAGAGTTTGCTTCCTTTAATTCTATGAGAATTCAAGAGTTGCCTTTCCACTCTTGATGAAGACCTGGAGGGCAGTGGGAGGGGGGAAACTTCAAAACAACTTTGCTACTTAACACTGCACAAGCTATAACAAGTTCTTTAAAATGGTAATGTGAAATCTTGTGGAATTTTTTGTGCCTAATGTACTGAAGAGAATCAAGAGCTATTTCAGAGAGTTAAACTTAAATATATATTCTAGGTTTTCTTTTGGCCTTCTATTTTCTAAAAGTGAAAAAGAAGTAGGCTCAAAACTGATATTGTATTAAATTAATTTTTTTACCTCTCCTTTAAGACCAACTGCATGATCGAGTGGTTAAAGCATCTGACTTGCACATGGGAGATCTGGTGTTCAACTCCTGGCCAGGTCATACTGAATACTTTGAATGTGTTACCTACTACCATTGTGCTTGGTGCTCTGCATAAGCAATGAAGTAGGGAAAACAACCAGTGAGCAACAACTGGAAGGAAATACTGTGACCCGCCTGACTTTAACACTTTGGTCAGAAAGGGAGCCATAAAACCTCATCTAGCTAAGTAGCTAACTAAATCTCCTTTGCTGTTATCTTTCAAATCTCTTACAGGTTGTGCTAGATGTAGGAGCAGGTTCATGTATCCTATCATTCTTTGCAATTCAGGCTGGTGCCAGTAAGGTGTATGCTGTTGAAGCCAGCAGCATAGCTCAACAGGCAGAGGTTAGTAGCATTAGATGCATTCTCATTGGACATTTCAAATGAACCTCTAGAGGCACATCAAATCTATTTTGTTCCTTCTTATCTCTCCTGTAAGTTCTATTGGACAGCCAATCCAGTTAGGTTTTTGGGAAGTTTGTAGACTTGAGGAGAATGTTGAAGATACTCAGGATACAGGGATTGCTTAAGTTTAACCATTTGTCAAAATCAGTTTGTGAAGGAAGCCTAACAAGTTGGGAAAAACTGGTGAGTTTCACGAACCACTTCAATGTGCTACTTAAATGAAATTTTGACAAAATCTTATCAACATCATAGTGTTACACCCACAGTGAAGCAGTGCAGTAGACAATTTATTTAAGTTCATGTCTCCAGCAATTGACGGTCCCCTAGTCTTAGAAGCTAAGGTCATTTCCACACTTTCTGTGTAAAATTTCCATCTGGGCATTTCAGCAGCTAGAGAACTATTCTCAGATAGATTACACTGGATGCAGAATTATAGTGGATGTTTGGAATTTTGCATGGTAATCAATTCATTCAAGTTTATGTGCAGCTGTTTCATACATTTTGCATTTTCCATTTTTGATTTTAATGTGTTTTAAGAAAATGTGGTTATCAATGTTTTTCATGTTTTATGAGATAAAAATCTCACCAGATTCCTTTGGGTAGTCAGAAACGCATCATATATCTTAAATCACAGTCTTGTCATTTAACCGTGGATAATTCCCACTGAGACAACTTACATGCATGGCAAATTGTTATACCAAAAAGAAAATAGCCATAGGTGGGAATTATTTGGAAGAAATTTATGTTAAAATTTTGTAAATGGGAAGTTCCCAGGGTGGAACCTTCTAAGTAAAGAAACTTTTCGAGGTAGGGTGAAGGAATAGTCAAGGGTCTAATAAACCTCAATAGAGTTCTTAAACTATTCCTTCATCATCCTGTGAGCCAAATAAGACTTCCTCATTTGGTACAGAAGTTTCTGTGAATTGTTTGAAGGGACTCTGGTATATTTTTTCAAACCCATTCCAGGCTTTTAATTCAAAATTTAATTGGTGATTGATTAGTGCAAGGTTTACATCATAACAATGCAATGTAATTTTGTCAAATGGTTTTTAGGGTAAGGGGAAGGAGTAGTCAAGAGTCCAATAAACCGTAACAGAGTTCTCAAACTGTTTCTTCATCATCCCTGAGTCAAGTAAGACTTCCTCATTTTGGTACAGAAGTTTCTGTGAATTGCTTGAAGAGAGCCTTGTATACTTTTCAAACCCATTCTGAACTTTTAATCCAATCGGTGATTGATTAGTGCAAGGTTGACGTCATAACAATGCAATATATTGTCAAATGATTTTGCAAAGGAAACTGTCATGTGAATGCTGTTTATAAGAAACTTGAAATTTTTGACACATTTTACTGTTGAACCATTTACCCTATACACTTCAAATCCAAATGAAATGCATTAAAATGGCTCTCATGATTTCCTTTGTGATTTGCAGCAATTGGTAAAAGCTAACAGATTAGCGGATCGGATTATTGTTATTCCTAAGAAAATAGAAGAATTGACCTTGCCAGAAGAGGTGGATGTTATCATCTCAGAACCTATGGGTTACATGCTGTTTAATGAGAGAATGTTGGAAAGCTATATGCATGCCAAAAAGTGGCTCAAACCTGGTGGTAAGTCAACCTTGGCTGGCCTGGAAGTCTTAAACACTCCCTATGGCATCATTCTGCACTTCAAGCAATGTCAATTTTTAGTGCAATAGGTTAGAGTGAGGTTGGTAGAAATTGGAGATAGTCAGGGCCAATTCCCAACTTTAATCATCATCACTAAGATCACTTTTTAGTGGAAATTTGACCTCTGTTTTATATTTTTTAGGTAATTTTACCTCATCATTATAGCTTTTTCTTTCTTTTCTTGCTGATACTATATATATAACATATTCATGTTGGTATGTTTTGAAATCCCATCCTCCCAGCCTCCCACCCTGCCCAAGTTTTCCCACCAGTGGCCATGTTGGACCCTTGTGTTTCTAAAAGTCCTTGGTTGCAAAGAAAGAAAAGAGGAAGGAATAACTTAACCATTGGATGTATTTTATGGCTTTTGTCATTTGGTTTTGAAGAAGGGGTCCTGAAGTATCTATCATCCTGAGTCAATCTCATTACACCATTCCATATCTTACTTAGGTATTTATGCATTGTCTCGTTAGAGTCCAAAAGATCTATCCTATCTCTGAAGATGCATTCTCTTTTCAGTGCTCATGCAATATTAAGAAGAAATACACCAGCAGCCATGGTGGTGTATTTGCAACTTTGTTTTAAACAGGCATTAATAGCAATTTGGTCTTGACAACATGTATCAGGTAGAATAGCACAATAAACTAAATGACAAGAAGGTTTGAAGATGAGTCATTGTATGTGGCAGTTTTTAGCAAAGATTCCCCATTTGTGTCTAGGAAACAGTCTTTGATAAAATTTACCAACAAAGACACAACTGAGTGATGAGGAATTGTTTGCTTGAGTTTATTAAAACTGTTTGCAAAAAGTGATCGCTAAATTGTGATGGCTTTCATGGTTAGCAATACATGTGGGCTTTATTGCAATGATACCTAAACATTGTGATATTATCCCAGATGCCATACATGTTGCTGTAAGAAAGGACACATTTGTGACAATACTTTGCCAAACGGAGTTTTGAAAGTGTTTTAATCCTTCTGCTTAGAGCAGAGTGACATTAAATGACCATTAAACAGTCAGAGATTAGCCTCATGAAGACATATGTTCATCACAGCAGTCAATTTGGTGTCCATCAAAATTGCAAATGGCAAAGCAGCAGACATTATGTATCCTTGTCCAGTAAACTTTGGAGTCTTAACCTAAACTTTTATGTTTAGGAGGGATTAGCCTTGTTTTATATATGGAGTGAAATGGCTTACTTTTCCTGTTGCTATGCAGGGATTATAAAATGATCTTGGAATTAAATTTGAGAGGAGTTTTAAAATTTTATAGACATGTATTAAGTAAGCATGTAATACCCACTCCTTTAGGCATTGCTAAATGTATCCATTTGTTGTTTTTGTTGCAGGTAAAATGTTTCCTTCCATCGGAGACCTCCATGTGGCGCCGTTTACAGATGACAGTTTGTACATGGAACAGTTCAATAAAGCAAATTTCTGGTAGAGAATTCTCTTCTTCATTAAAACTTTGCAGGAAGAGTTTCTTGTTTTTCTTTTGCCAAAACCTTCAAAAACATTGTAAATATTTGTATCAAATATTGGTACCGCTTTGAATTTGTAGATCATTTCAGCCAGCATTGTATTAAAATGATATGAAAAGCTAGGTATGTTGTATCATGATTTGCCTATAAGCTGTTCAGTGTTTCTGCAAGAGGGGGCCGGGGGGGAAGTGGGGGAATTTGCCCCCCCTTTCCAGAAGAATGTGGGTAACCCCTCCCTTAAAAACGAGAAAATTTTCAATATCTTGGTTTCTGACTTATTAAGAGGACACTTTTGTAGCAATGTTTCAACTTACATAAATAAATGGACTTAGAACCCTTCAAACTGCACCTTAAAGGGGCCTTGAAGCAAGCTTTTGTCCCCCTGAAGCCACTTTTAACTTAAGCCTGGGACAGCACTAATTTAGACTTTGGGTTAAGCAGTAATGAATCATCCCCCCCCCCGCCTTTGGTGTTTCTGGGGGAATCCATGGGGATTTTCAATGAGACCTTTCAAGTATGGTTACCATGGCAATTTTGTTAATGGCTATTGTGAAGGGTACCTCCTACTTTCTTGCTTTTAGATAATGTGATTTACTGACATCATGACATTTGGCTTAAAGTGGGAAGCCCTAAAGTCAGTTTGCCTTTAGTCAGTTTTCATGTTTCAGTAACATGCTTTGTATGGTTTTTTTATATCAATATTTAGTTTTTGTAAAAATTCAGAGGTGCTTTAAGGCAAACACAGTCAGTCATCCCACTTTAAATATGCATTTGTGTTTCTTTATTTTACAAAAATTTGTTACTGACTCTTCATGTGAGAAAAAAATCCTTCTACAAGATAAAATATTTGTGTTCCAAACATCCTGACCCAATATTACAGTAACAGTCTAACTGGGAAGGAATCTAAACTGTTTAAAATATGGTTTGAATGATTGATTGTGCATGAGTAGAGATTAATTTGTTTGTTGAGAGAATGGGAATAAATTGCATATTTTAAGGAAGCTCTCTTCAAAATGAATTGGATTTTTCAAATTCATGATGGTTACATTAATGATGTTTATACATTGGGGAATAATTTAGTGTTAATAATTTAGTGTTCAAAATTTGCCCATTACATTTGTTGTTTCTGAGATTCTTTTTCACAAAAGTCATCAAAAACCCGTGTATTTTATGTACAAAATCTCCTACACAATTGTGCATTTGCATAGCAATTTGTCTGTTTTGTGCAGCAAAATATGATGTGATACTGGATAAATTATTCTCTCTGCGTGCAGGTACCAGCAGTCATTCCATGGAGTTAATCTCACCAGCTTGCGAGAGGCAGCACTGCAAGAGTTTCTCAGGCAACCAATTGTTGTAAGTTAAATGGGTGGTGTATGTAAAGATACTCCTTACTTTTCCTTCTACTGAGAATGTTGGATTTTTGTTTACAAGCAAGTTACTGAAACAGTTGTTATTGTTGATAAACCAGGAGAATGATGATGGATGAGGGCATTGTACGCGAAGACTTTAAAAGACAATGATATTGTAAACTTGACTGTTCCTTTTGCAATAAATCTGATGACTATCTTCTTACCATCATTATTCTGAGGCTAGAGTTAGTAGAGACAAAGCTTCTGTGAAGAGAACATCAAAGCCAATTTATTTTTGTGTTGGTAGACTCTATGAAACAACATTAACCATCTTCTAATACTTTTAAGACCAGAGATGTGACATAGTTGGTAAACTTGTACCTTTGGCTAAACCAATATGTATCGCTTTTGTTTGTAGGACACATTTGACATAAGGATATGCCTAGCTCGGTCTGTGAAATATACTGTAAATTTTGGAGTGTCGTCAGAAACGGACTTGCACAGAATTGAAATTCCTTTGAACTACACAACACACCAAGCAGGAGCCATACATGGTCTGGCATTTTGGTTTGATGTAGCATTTCATGGATCCATGTAAGTAAAATGTTGGGGTTCTCTTGCAAACTTACCAAAAGAAAAAGTAACCATGAGGGGTTTGGAAGTAGTTTATGCACATAGTGAAGAAGGGTGTGTGTGTGGGAGGGGCAAAGGTAGGGGGAATAGAGTAATTAGACTAACCTAACCATGTGTTGGTTAAGAGATACTCTTATTATAATCCTTTTTCCTCAGTACAGAACCATTTGACCTTGTAAGTTTACCTGCAGTAGTTGTGCCTTTGGTTTTAAACTGATAATGTGTCAAAAATCTCCCTAAAAATGGATTAATTTTATCTGAGAATCATTTTATTTTCCTGGTGCAGCTGTTCTTGGATGTTTGTTTCAAAGTTCTACTGTATGAAGTTATTCTACGCAGGAGATATTATACATGCCTCACAGCCAAACCTGTTAAACCTATAAGAACCTGTTATTTGAGCTTGTCTGATGATTTAAAAAAATAAGAGTATATGGATGATGTCCATTTTCCCTGTTGAGGACAGACAACATCACTGACCAGGTCCCCAGTAAGATCGCTTGAAAGATAGAAATGTTTGTGTCTTGCAAGGTGGTATGGATCCTAAATTTTTCTTATTAGAGTGGGAATTGAGGTTAAATTTGCTACTACTACTCTTTTATCATGCTTGAAATTAAATCTTAAAAACCTGTAAAAACTTATATTTTGGTACTTGAAATGTTTAAAAATCAACAAACCGATAGTCTATTTCACTCCTCACCTACCTCCTATCACCTATTGTATACCATTTATACCCATACTTACCGTCTGGCAAACTAATAACACATTTTTGAAACCTTTAGAAAGACCTATATTTAAGAGAGGTGGTGCTGTGAGTCCTGATCATATTTCAGACTTAACTGGTTTGGCTTGTGTCTTTTGAATAGTTGACCACCTTGATACAGTTATCTTGCACTGGCTGTGGCTGGGAGTTAATGTATTGGCCTTGACCCCTGAAACTGTGACATCGATTATAACACATATATGAATACAAAATCAATAAGCTCTTAGTGTATGGTGGTGATGATTCCTTGAGAGTTCACTGCCATAAGAAGAGGGTGCAAGCTAAATTTTATGAAGTGATATTTTTTTGTGTGTGAGTGCGATTGCACACCATCGCTCTCCTCAAATCGTTGTGAGGAGTGTGAGTTTTTGCACACCAAGATGATAATGGGAGCTCAAATAAATGTTTTAAAACAGCACTTCTACCACACTCCTTAGTTTCCTGAGGTGTGCACACCTGAAAAATTAAAAAGGCCTGGTAAAACATTAATATGTGGGGCAAGTTTTCAGCATTTTGTTTATATTTTTAATATGACATTACATTTCTGGTGTGATTTATAGGCAGACAGTGTGGCTATCTACTTCACCTACGCAGCCATTGACCCATTGGTACCAGGTAAGTTAAACATTTAGTGAGTTCTTTGTAATAGAATGTAATGTGTTTTTGGTTTCGATGAAAGAGAAACCTATGCATTTATGATGGCGTGTGTGTGTAAGGATGTGTGTATGTGTGTGTGTGTTTGTGACACTTTGCTCATATCTCAAGATAGGAAGCTTGGAGAGATTTCATATTTCGTATGTTGATGCGTTATAGTCAGGAGATAGTCCCTATTGTTTTTTGCGTAGGTCAAAGGTCATCTGGGGTCACCAGGAGTCAAAGTCTGAAAATCTTGTTAACATGATATCTAAAGATAGGAAGCCCTGTTGGATTTCATATTTGATATGTTGATGCCTTATAGTCAGGAGATGTTTTCTATTGTTTTTTGCGGAGGTCGAAGGTCATCTGGGGTCACTGGGGGTCAAAGTCTGAAAATCTTGTTAACACGATATCTCAAGATAGGAAACTTAGGTAGATTTCATATTTGGTATGTTGATGCGTTGTAGTCAGGAGATGGTCGGTATTGTTTTTCACAGAGGTCAAAGGTCATCTGGGGTCACCAGTGGTCAAAGTCTGAAAATCTCGTTAACACGATATCTCAAGATAGGAAGCTTGTGTAGATTTCATATTTGGTATGTTGATGTGTTATGGTCAGGAGATGGTCCCTATTGTTTTTTTGCAGAGGTCAAAGGTCATCTGGGGTCACTGGGGGTCAAAGTCTGAAAACCTTGTTTACAAGATATCTCAAGATAGGAAGCTTAGGTAGATTTCATATTTAGTATGTTGATGCATTTTTCTCAGGAGATGGTCCCTATTGTTTTTTGGGGAGGGCAAAGGTCATCTGGGGTCACAGGGGGTCAAAGTCTGAAAATCTTGTTAACACGATATCTCAAGATAGGAAACTTGGAAAGATTTCATATTTGGTATGTTGATGCATTATGGTCAGGAGATGGTTCCTATTGTTTTTGGTGGGGGTCAAAGATCATCTGGGGTCACCGGGGATCAAAGTCTGAAAATCTTGTTAACACAAAATCCCAAGATAGGAATGTCTGACAGTTTTCAAACTTGGTACATAGATACGCCATATTGAGATGGAGAATCCTATCGTTTTTGGCAGAGGTCAAAGGTCATCTGGGTTCACCAGGGGTCGAAGTCTGAAATTCTTGTTAACACGATATCTCAAGATAGGAAACTTGGATGGACTTCACATTTGGTATGTAGATGCGTAATAGTCAGGAGATGTGCCCTTTTTCTTTTTTTGCGGAGGTCAAAGGTCATTTCAGGTCACCAGGGTCAAAGTCTAAAAATCTTGTTGAAGTGATACCTCAAGATGTCTATCTATCTATCTATGTATGGCTTTTGTGGAGGTCAAAAGGGCATGCCAGGGTTTTCCCTGGGTTTACAATTGAAAGTCGCGCATCTGATGCGTCCATAGGTGGATCGCCGACCTGGGGGAGGGGTATAAGGGGAGGGGGTGTCCCCCCTTTTGGAAATTTTGTGACTTATGCAAGTGGCTAGACGCAAAATTGTGACACTTCTAAGGCAAATTAGTCAGCACAATTTCTGTAAGTCAACGCAAAAATATTAGCACTGAAACTGGCATTCGTACAAATTTTGATCTACTGATAGCTGTCACGTTGCCTTTATATCACTTAATTTCTGCTTCAAAAGTTTTGGTTCTTCGGCATGGCTTTTATTTAGTGCTGGCACCCGATGATTTTTACCCCCAGTTGACCGTTATTTCGCCCCCGTTGCTCACCAAAATTGACATAATTGGGCCGGCTTGCAATATTACAAGTTCAGGATAGAAAATATTGCGAAAATTTCCCTTCGTTTCACGAACGGGATATCATTTTTGTAGGCGTAATATTTTCACTTCAAAACTACAAATCAACCGTTAATACAGTAGATTTGTTTGCAGTCGATGTCACATGTCCTTTAACAATTTAGTTCTTAGGCCAACATCATGCTCATTCTATTTTTCATCCCCCAATCATGTCGAAACATTTGCATTCTTTTACTGGGTTGTAGTTGCGTTATTGTTCTGTAGCTACTCTCCTGCTTCAACAAAGCCCATGTAGAGCAATCATTCATGATAATCTTAGCCGTTCTGGGAAGCAAAACAATTGCAACGGCGCGATTAGCGTATCTTATGGTTCCTTTCAGATATAAATATCCCCGTATATTTTAAACAGATCTTGTCCAAAACTTACGTCTTATTTGAAAAGAATCTGCATCTGAAATGCACGTAAGTCAGATCCCCGAAAAATCCACGTACGCAGAGATTTGTGATGCCGTTTCATGGTGAATTTGGCACGGGGCTCGCCCTGCTTCGCTAGCCGGCTATATAAGCATGGGAAGTGCGATCGTCGTAACACAAACTCAACGGGAAAACTTGTCTCGAGACGGAGTATTTTCACACACTAAATCACATAGGCGAAGGCGCGAGTTGTGATTGGCTGGCTAGAATCGACGCAATTGAACCAATCACGAAGCAGGGACCAATTTAAATTTTGAAATGGATCTTATGCAAATGACATCACCAAGCATAACATGACGCCTTGTTTGGCGGAAAAAAAGGACACCCACGAAAGTCTACTGCATGCGTGGGCCAAGAATTTTGCTGCATGAGACCATGTGCATCACTGTTTTTGTTTGCAATGACGTCGCATGACAACATTGCATAAGTCCTACTGTAAACAACATTACGGAAGGAATGCTAGAAATGACCTACTTATGCAAGATAATAACCACCGAACTTGCACAAAATTCTAGGAGCTACGTGTACAAAACGTGCACAGACATGTATGCTAAGCTTGGGGATTTGAAAAAAAGGCGAAACGCTGCAGCTCAATAGTCTGTGCAATGTGTTTTGTGCAGAACAGTTTGTACATCAACTTACGTGGCGCTTTCTGCGAGAAAGCAAGGAAAACACATTGAATGCAATTCTAAATCTAATTCCATGTAATACTACAGGGTTATAGCGGAAAATATCAAACGATCACTTAAAATTTTACGTTTGTGATCATCAATTTTCATCGTTTAGCGGGAAGTTAAAGGATGAATTTTACGAAACTAAGGGCAAGTTTTAAGTATATTTAAGTCCCTTTTCAGTTTGCAAGTAATCGGTGGTAATGATGGAGTGATTGCCAGAATTTATAAAAGCAATGGATTCGAGCATGTGGCTGCAAGCAATCACAGATTGTGTGCGTACCTATCTTTTTATGAAGACATGTTGCAATTGGGAAAACAAGGGTTCTATGACACCATATACATAAGGTCCATTGCACATATTTTAAGTTATCCCTACGTAAGAAACATCATGATTGGTTCATTAATGCTTTTAATCAGCCAATCATACTCACGACATCGTCAATGCAGTTTTACTGTGTAGGAATAATGTGTAGAAACCAACCGTCTTGGCATAGGATTCTAATACTTCCATTGCATTTGTGCTACGATCAAATTTCCCAAACTTTTGTTATAGTCGGGCAAAACAGTTCAGAGATGGAGTATTTACTGGGGGGTTAAGACTGCAGTGTGCGTTCGCACAACTTCATTTTCCGATTTTCTGAATTGTGGCGTAAGTTTTAAGACGAAGTTACAGGAAATATGTGGGATTTTATCGTAAAGATACAATGACATAGTTTGTTCCTTTGATCGATAATTTCCCAAATCCGAGACATTAGCCCCGCCTCTTACCTGCAAGGACAGGCGTTTGTGTTTTGGTCGTGCAAGTCCTGTTGTGGCACATAGCTACTGTGCTCCGGAGTGAGCACAACAGTTTCCTGAAACGAGCCTACGAGGGCAAGTGCAGGCTAGTTAATAATACTGTGTCGTTTCGTGTTCAGTAGTAGGTCCTATGGGCTACACATACAGAGCTCCGACTCTTATGCAGTGGTATGTGCATGGAAATTAAAAAAGTTAGTTGCAGTTTTACAAATAAGTCAATGATTTTGTCGTTTATTGTATTAAAAACAAAAGCAACAGTTTCCAGAAAGAAGAAAAATTTTGGAGGCTAGTTGGCAGCAATTTTGAACATTGCAGATGCTTTTTGAACGTCGCGGCCTCCTTGATTTTGAAGCTTGAACGTTGTGGGGCGCGACGTTCAAAAGGCCCAGGGAAAACCCTGCATGTGGAATAAAAAAATTATTTTTTGAACATGCTAGTATAACATTTGAGTGAGAAGATAATGGTGCATGAATGGCAAATTTGAAAAACAGTACATTTATGTATCATCGAAACCTCAATGCATTCTTGCATTCTGGTTTTTAGCTTAAACTATTTCTAAAACCTATTTGAGCTATTGTAATCTATCTTTTGTAATCTATCTATCTGTTTATGGGGCTGGTCACCCTGTTTATCTGTCTGTCTGGTCTGCTCCCAAATTGCCTTTAATACCCTCAGCTGCCATTTATGGATGGGTTTTAGCCAAAGTTGCTAACCTTGGTCATTGAACATTTAGCTTCCTGTGTTTCATTAGAGGCTCATGGGATGGATTTTTGGTATGCACCACTTTTGTCTATGTCATTTTACTGTTATCAAATACGATGCTCACCATAACTCTATCCTCGAAGTGTTTGTAACTTGCTATTTGGAAAAGGTCTATTGTTTTAGTTTTTTTTTGATGTCTCAAATTTTTATTGTTTAAACAACAGGTAAGATGTTTACTCCGATCTCCCCTTTATGTCAAACATGGACAAAAACTTACAGGGAAGGTGGTGCTAATTGCCAATCAAAGGTGAGAGATAGTTGCATGTGTTTTTTGCAGAAATGGTCTTATTTTGCCTTAAGTGAGAAACTTTAGAAGGAATGTAAAGTGTGCTCCATTTCAAAACCTAACAACAGCATCAGCCAACCTTGGTTCATAATTTTATATTTTGTTTTCATTAGTTTTCAAACGTTCCTTTAAGGTGTACTTTGCCATGATTTTATGCCAGTTATTGCAATGTTGTTAACTTTTATTGGTCAAGGACTCACTTGTTATCCTTGACCATTGTGTATATTATGTAAAGTATGTCACACATAGGTCAATTCTATTTAGTCATCTTCAATTTTGAATGTTAAAAAAGAAAGAGAGACTGGAAATGAAAGTCAGTCTTTGTTTTTTTTTTCTGGAAAAAGGGGGGGGGTCTTAAAAACAGAAACTTGTCCAATGAAGTGACAATATGTTCAAGCAATCTCTTTTTATCTCAATACGTAATATGTATTGAGATATTGTCACACTAGCCAGTTGCTAGCTGTAAGCTAAAATCCTATTCAGCATGGCCATATTCGGTAGAGTTAACATTTTGATCATAATATCTTGTAGAGCATACTTTTGTACAATTACTTATTCAGTCAGAATTTTTACTTGATTATCTGATAGGTTGATAATTTGGGTTTTTTTTTCTCTGACAAGTGGTGAAAAAGTTGTGCAAAAGAAAAGTTTCTTTGGTGCCCATTGTTTTATACTTTTTTCCTACCATGCAATCGTGTATGTTTTAGTCTGCTATTTTGTCTTTGGCTTCAAACCTCTGTTAAGTCAGGCATAGGGTAACTGTTAAGATGATCTTGTCTGGTCTGACTAAGATGTTTGCCCAGCCATTGTCTTGAAATGGAGAAGTTTATTTACAGTTGATTGAGTTTCCAAACAGGATGCCAGTAGCTCTCAACCTTCAAAAGTTGTGCTCTTCACCAAGAGGTTTCAGTGAGGTTATAGAGATATGAGGTTGATGGTAGGAAAACTAGGTAGGAAAGAAAGTAGTAGTAGGAAAACTTGTTTTTATTGGAACTGTTCAGAATTTTTTTTATTTCTTATAAGACTGATCTCCATCTAGCTGGATAATTACTTGTGCTTTGTAGTGTTAGTGTGCTTTGCAAGGATCACTTTCAGTAGAAAAGTATCATTATTGATTTTTGGGGTTTAATTGATAAAATTTTCAATTTTTAGCATAAAATTGTACAGTATCACGGTATTAGAAATCTCTGCTATAAATCTGAATGACAACAGTGCACCAAAATAGCTTAACCAACCTGTACTTTAGACTATGTGATACAGAGAGTTTGTGTCATATTTCAGTTCTATGTATGGTACTGTACCTTATCACCAAAAGGTTGTTTGCTCTTTTCTGTTGTATCATGAAAAACTTTAACACATCATTCCACTACTCTATGATTAACATTGACCATGCATAAAAGTATTGAGATTCTGCAGCATAGCTGCTCTAGTATAAATGATGTTGGTGTGGTAATATTGTTCTTTGAGTTTTTTATCAATTTTTTGATGTAATTGCTGCCTTTAATTTATCCTGAGATCATTGAAACATCTTTGGCAAGAACTAGTTTTGTTTGATTTAATCTTGATGCAATCTGTCTGGAAAGTGTAAAATAAAATTAATGTCACAGTGAAAGTTTCTCTAGGATAAATATTGCTCACATTGGCAAACTAAAACATAAATCCAACCTCTAAAGTTTGTGTCATTCGAATCAGTCAGGAGTGCAGTTTCAGTCTCCACAAGTGAAGGAGTTTCATTTTTTTTTTTCTGTTTTGCAGGCAAAGTTACGACATTGATATAGAACTGGAATGTCCTCGATCAGGTGTCCGCTCTACCAACAGGCTAGATCTTAAGAACCCCTTCTTTCATTACACGGGCCAACCAGTACAGCCTCCATCTGGCTCATACAATACATCACCTAGTGAAAGCTACTGGAATCAGTACTCCTCCAATGGTAACGATAGTAGCATCCATAATGGCTATGGTACCCAAGACATGGCCAGTCTGTCTCAGAATACCAATGTAGTACCCATGGGTAAGTACCCAAGAATTAGTGTAAGGTTATGCAACAATGGACAGTGCATTATTGCAGGATAATGCATGATCCTGGGTAATTGCAGGTGATGTCTGAGGGTGCAACCAGAGCAGGGTTCTAGCTAGGAATAAAGGCAAACTGAGTGGGAGTAAATGTACACTGCATCATTTTCATGTATTTTCAGGTGATCTCCAGATTTAAATGATATTGTCTGTGGCCAGTTGCATGATGTTTGGTTAATTTCAATACCAGTAGAATCATGCAATTGAATTAAAAGTGTCTGGTACTGTATAGCCTGTATTTAAGATGGGAATGAGTGTGATAAATTCAAACTGGACAATGACATTCAACCTGGGTGGTGGAATTTTAAACTGGGCGTTGACCTCAAAAAGTAAAGTCAAACACTCTGTTTGAACGGCCTGGCTAGAACCCTGCATAGTGCATTCTATAAAAGAAATTAACATCTGAGAGTACATTAGCAGCACCTGGTTTGAATGGCCTGGCTAGAACCCTGCAGAGTGTATCCTACAAAAGAAATTAACTTTGGAGAGTGCATTATTCTGTTCTTTTGCATAGGTCCAGAGTCTTTTAACCTTGTCCATTCTGACACAACAATATTTATATTTGAAAGGTGCAAAAAGGGAATTGCATTTGTAAATAACCACATTAAATTGTGCAACCTGAGTTCAATGGAAACCAAGTATAAATGAGGCATATTTATCCCATTTTGAGTTCATTCCTAGTACACTGTTTGTTAATGGGTAAGAGGGATAAACAGTTTTTGTGTACACTCTTTTTCAATTTTGTTTGCATATTTTAACTTTATGATCCTTAAGCTGTAATATACTCCTTGTTTTGCTAGCACATTACTTCCTTATTTTGCTATGACATTCAAAATGACAACTTCACTCTTTTCAGTTTTGGGTAGAGAAGTAACATGAAAAAAAACTATGTGTTCAGTCTCCTTACAAATAAAAACCCACTCCTCAAACCTAGAACATTTCTTACTTTCAGCAAATTCTGACCCAATAAGTCATACCAGTGTTCTTCCTGGGGGATCTGCCCAACACCAATACTTCATGCAAGTGCCGTCTTCTGTTGGTGTGGTCACTAGCTCTTTCCAGTCAACCACATACCATCAAGGTGGAGTTGGGAAGCAGAGGAACCGATCAAATGGTGGCAGCGGAGGAGGAGGTGGAAGCCATTACCAGGGGTCAGGCTACAATCACTCAGGAGGTATGACGTACCAGCAGAATAGGGAGTCCTCCCAAATGCAAAACAACCGACACGACATACGAGCTCTTTTATCATAACATCAACATATATGCCTGGAGGGGCGTTAAAAACATTAACTGAAGCATATTAATATTAATGTGACAAGGTGAAAGACATCAGCAGGGCTCTGAAGCCTTATGTGCTAACAATGGCTTCTCAGATTTGCATGAAAATTGGAACTCCTTAGTTCCTATGCCATCAAGTCCTTGTGAAAAGAGGTGTTTTGTACCTTGAAAGGGGGAGAGTTAATTCCCCCACTGGAACAGGAGGGGGAAAATGACATGCAACCCCCAGTCATCAGCTTTTTGCAAAGAGTAACAACAGAACTGAACCTCTCCAGTCTTTTGTTGAATGTTACATATCATGTTCGTTTTGTATTTATTTATTTTAGCATATTCTTTACTTATCTTCTGTCTTGTAATGTTTTTTTTTTGTTCTTCTCCATTTACTTGTGGTCCCATTTTAAGGTAAGTACATAGCTCTCCCCAGGTTTAAACATGGTGATTGTTCCATCCACAACCTCTCAGTATTCAGAAACCTTTTCTACCAATTAAGTGATTCACAGAGGTCTCTCGGAAGGGGCTGTGAAGAATTACAGAAGTACTGGTGAGCTAGGACCTGAATTTTATTTCAACATATTGAAGGATGTCCTGTGGACAATACTATTAATGCCAAAGATGAACTTTAGGAAAGATAACATGCAGTTGCTTACAGTATCATACTGGATCAACGCCATGCTACACTCAGCGTGAGGAGTAAACATATCCTCTGTATTCATATCCTCAACTCTGTGAATAAATTGGGATGTACCTGCAAATCTGTTGTTAAAAAAATAGTCTAGAACAAAATTTCATATGTTAAGGAGGAATACTTTAATTTTAAACATCCTGGGAAAGGTTTGTTTCATCTTCCATATTTGAGTGTCCAGATATTAACAATTTAATTTGATATTTTCTATAAAAGTGAACTTGAAGCAAGCATGTTGGGTGTCATGGAATCATATTATTGGCCATGTTATGCGTTTCTTAATTTTTTATTCCATTACTTGATCTTGGATTGATTTATAAAGTTTTAAAATTCCATTGCTTAGGATGCACCTATGGTATCAATGTCCCAGAGTTAATTCTATAAAGTTGGTGGTAATGTGTAAGGCAAAAAAAATTTTGGCAAAAAATGTGAATCCATGACATAACACCTGATTGCTTTAAGTTAGTTCTTTGCTGAAAATTTGTTGCATTTGATTGCTTATAGCTCAAAAAATATGGGAAGTGAATGAAAATGTCACCTGATTGCTCAGAATGTGTTCCTCTTTAACATATCAAAAAAAAAAAAACATTGAATGGCTCTGGGCTATTCTTTTAACTTGATTGGTGCTAGTATCTGAATTTTGGCAATGCTTTCTTATTATAGGCAAAAATGTATATGGTAGCTTGGTGTACAAACCACCATTGACCATAACAATATCTAAGTGCTATGTTGGACTGTTATCACTATTAGTAGTTTGTGGACCCACTATTTTTAAAATTAAAAGGGATGTCCAATTTCCCAAGAGTGGTTATCACAAAATTTGAAAAAAATGTACAATTATGATACCATATTTCATCCAATGCACATTACACTAATGTTTTGCTATCCCTTATTTGGCAACATTAACTACATTGTCACTGTAAACTGTGCAGTGCTTGTGTTGGCTTAAGAGATATTTCCCACTGAACATATTTTGCACTATGTGTGAGGCTTAAATGTAAATAAATTGAACAGCCATGTTGAAATTGATATGTCAGACTGTTTCATTTCTCAAATTAGTTTGGATGTTAATGGGTAGATGGGAAGTTTAGCACAAAGGATTCAGAATGAAGTTCAGGTAACAATTCTTTTGGGGAAAGTCTTATGCATTGCTTTGGAAACATGTTTGAAAAGAAGGTGTCATTTGGACAAATGATAGGTCAATGTTTCAAAATTTTGATAATGAAAGGTGAATTTCTAGGGCTTCTCTTTTGGTTCAAGGTAAAATCTGACCCCTTTATCTTTGATTCGGGAGAGGGTGTGCTGTTATGATGGTGCATGTTTGTGATGCATAGCTTCTTTACACAATTTGCAGAGCTCATTGCAGACTTTATATATGTGTACCCAAAGTTGATGAAAGATAAATATTCTGTGGTAGCCACTCTTCAAAGGTTTCAAATATCAAAGCCTTGATGAGCAATGAACCTTGGTAAAGAATTCATGATGAGTTTGTTTTATGGCAAAGCTTGTCTTCCATTTGCACTGGCTAAAGAATCAAACAGTCTGTATATATTGTACACAAACTTAACCCCTAGAATAGTCATTGCATTTTGGGTAGAGTTCCAACCCTGGTGCTGTCAAAATCTTATCAATCGTTGCTTTCTTAATATTTAATTTAGAGATCATGGGAACTTCGAATCAGCAATACCTTGAAGGTCTTCTCATTTTGCAACCTTCTGTAGGCAAATGAATGAATTGTTAATGATGCCCAAACTTGTAACATTAACTACTTAGCCAAAACTGAAGCATTACCTAACTGGGAAAATTGGAAGAATAGATGAAATTACTCCTTCATGGCTCTTTTGTTTTAAAGAGATCAAAATTGGTTTTGGCAATGTTTTTCTTCCCTTCCTCTCTGCAAATATGTAAAGTAACAAAGCTTAGTTGTGTGCTCCAGCATTGCTGCTGTTGTAATTACATAAAACGATTTTTACTAGTTCATCTTTTAAAGGTTGTTACAAGGACAGCTATCTTAAAGTAGTTCTTTTCTTTCAATTTTGTTTGTGTTTATCACACACAGACTTTTCAAACTGTGGCATAGTTTTGGCTTAAAACTTTGGTCAATATGAATTGTCTTGAGAGTTATCAGTACCGTAATACTCAATCCAAAAGTCATTCAATGTGACAAGCAATGTTCAATGACTTGATTTTCTTTTTCAGGTTCTTCATGGTACTGAGAGGAGCGCCCTCTGCCTGAGCTGTAGTTGACAGGTATGGCCATGTGCTGCACTTATGGCGGAAATTATACTAGAGCATATTCATATTTTAGGTGGCAACTTTTATCATGAGTTGAACATATTTTTATGTTGTACCTTCAATATGAGGTTCACTCATATGTCACTAAAATGAAACATAAGTTCACAAAAGTTATTCTGAAAATGCCACTGCATCAATAAAGGGTGGGGAAGCCGCTTAAGATTTTAAATGCCAGAACTTCTAAATTTCTGTGATTTCATTGGAAAGACTCTGGAAAAAGAATCAAACTTTGTTCTTGCACAATTTTGGATCTATAGTTGTTAAAGTTGCAGGAATTTGAAGCATCGATGTTGTGGTATTCAGGTGAGAACAGAGAATCTACTGCTGCTGAGAAATATGTATGTTTGCAGTTAACATTGTACAATTGAAGTATGTGAAAGGTTGTAGAACATGTTTTGATTGTTTGAAAACATGAGGATACTGTGGGAATTGTTGTGTGTGTTTGCTGGGGTGGGGGAATCTAGCATGGTTAATTGAATAAGTGGCATCCCCTTTTTAACTTACGTCCCTGTTTTACCCGTCCTGTTGACAAACATGATAGTAGCTCACCTGTACCAATTTGCTAATAACTTGAAGTATTCAATTCCACTCTGTAGGTATATTTCCTCAAAGTTTGCCCAATTTCAAGTGACTTATATGCAATTATTGTAACAGTGATGTAGTGCATTGCATGCTGTCTTGTTTCTTCAAATTGATCCTCAACTAATTGTCTATTGCGAGTGCAGTATTTTCTGCCAAAACAAAACTCATCAAGGCACTTTTATAGCAGCTGTTCTTGAAAGTAAATAACAGAGACAGTATCTTGTGGATAGATATCAGATTGGCAAATGTGTTGCCATGATGTGGCATAAAAGCAGAATGTGGTCTGATAGATGGACCAATGCATGACGGACTTGTTGGGAATTGCACATATTTTTTCATATTTAATATAATAAGAAGGTACTATTTTGTATTTGGGTATGTGGCAGTTATAACAGCATGTGTAAAACCATACACAAATAATTGAATTAGCAATCATCAACCAGCTATAGAATTAATCAAGTTTATTTTTTTTGATGATAACTAGTATTTTATGTAGAAGCTTCTTTGTTCTACAATAGTTCAAACTGTATGGAGGAATTGTGCAGTTTATTGGACTCTCTACTCCCTTCCCCTAAAGAATCCCTCTTCCCCAGTGTCTTTTATAGCCACACATCTGATGTTATTTCAGTGCCATTATTTGCTCACCTATTTATATTTTCTAAATTTGCCATTCTCTTGTAAATTATCATTCAAAAGCATGTTTGACCATTCTCAATCAAATGTTCAAATTTTTGAACCAGTTTCATTACAACCTGAGATGTCATTGTGCCTGTCACCAAATCAGTTACTACTTTAATACTATTTTAATTTAAATGCTGATTTTATTAACTTCATCAAACCTATAGAGTACTCTCAGTCATAGTTTTCACATAGATGGTAGGAAAATCCTTTGATACCCCACCAAAAATATTATTTTGACATTTTGTACAGTTGCTTATCTCACTTGGCATAATATTCTCTTTACATTTCAAATGATCTTTATGAACTGGTGAAAGTTGTTTAAAGTCCTGTCAGGTTTGTTTTAAAACCTAGACTGGTCTTATAAAAATCTCCCTATGTTGGTGGGGTTTCAGAAAGGTTCGGAAAATTGATTATGAAGTACTTGTATGCAGATGAAAAGGAAAAATGACAGTATTATCAAGTGTTTTGCATTACAGCCACACATGGCTAAATGGCAGTGTACATTATGAATACTAGGTATGTTTAGTTAGGTTTATAAATTATTGTGGCAATACATTGTTACTTAAGATATATGAAGAATTCATACTGTCCTTTTTTAAAAGAAGGACAAGCAGAGAGGTCATTGATGACCTTTCATTGATAAATGCAATTGTTAATTACCCATTATGCTTTTGGATGGTCTTGAATATGTGGAGACAAATTCTCTTTATTTGTTGGGTGTAGGCTACTGGACAGAAATATACCTGTCATCCCTATTTACTGCAAGGAAGAATTCTTTCATGTTAGAATGGATGAATGGAAGTATTCGAAAGTATTGATCTCTAATAGAGAGCATTTAAACGAACTTACGAAATAAAATAAGCCACTTGGCTGACTTGAGTGTTATGTCATACAGGTTCTCAGTTGCAATTTCATCCCATTTCTTTTTAAAGTTCCATCTCACATTAACACATTTTCTATCGCTTGTAGTTACATTAGTACATATTTGTTGTTTACAGTGCTCTAGGTGTTGAGGTCAGCTGAGGTCAATTGTAGAATGTGCAATTTTTTCAATTGGTCAATTAATACTGTAGATAGGATTATCAACAAATCTATTGGGTTTCTTCATTGTGTTGCAAATTCTGGCATCTTGGATGAATACAGGTAACAGTGATGTCATTATCTTGGACTGTATGAAAAATGTTCTGAAAACTTTATTTGAAATGTATGGTCAGTGTGTTGCTTATCAAACCATACGTACATGGAAGTCTGGCAAGGATTTGCTGCGGGTGTGGTGTATATTCCTTATTTATTCAAGAGTGATCCACCCTCTAGTATTGTGCATATAATTCTGTGGACTCTGAGAGAAGGAGCTACTGTTGTTTGACTCAAAAGGCAAAAAGTCTTTAGAAGGCTTTCATGGGGACAGTCAGTTGATTCATGGATTGGGCAGTAAAGATGTTTTATTAGAAACATGGAAATGTTCCTAACTTTACATCTACGATTACAGTATATTTAAGGCATCCATTTATAACAGCAGCAAAGTATGTTGGACTAGCAGGGACACACATGTGCTGATCCCAAAGGCGTAATTGTACACATGTTAGTGTACATGCATGCATAAAAATGCACACATTTTTTTGTGTATATATGGTTTCAGTTTGTTCAAAGTAAGTCCCAATAGATAATTCATTGATTTCAAAGTGGACTTCTGAGAAAAAATTATCAGCACAAAAATCTACTGATCAAGTATTTTATGTGTTGTGAGGTTATCAGGTGTCATCATCTCTCATAGCAAAGAAAATACTTGGGGTTGCTCTTATCGAATGAATTAGTTAAAAGATTATCCTGTTCTCATTGCATTTTTTTTATTTTTGACAAGGAGGCAGGAATTTGTGGTTCAAGAAGGCATTTTCCTGGTTCTGCCATATTTACATTGTGAAATCCATAATTGGTTGAATATGTGCAAATAATGCCAGAGTATTGTGGGTCATTAATGTAAGAGGTAAGAAAATTGGAATTCTTGAGCAAAATTCTCAGGAAATCCATTTTGCCAGACAAAAAGTTAGTTTTGCCATGACCACAGTTGGTTGGAATGGCCAAGGTGTGGAGAATTTGTATCGTTTCTTTGTAACTTTTTACATGAATGTAATTTGAAGTGCATGAATGTGCATGCAAACAGAGCACCATTTTGCTCCTAGGTCCTTCTGTTGAGACAAGTTTCCTCAAAGGGAACCCTTCCCCAGACCACAATCCTGGATAACAAAGTTTCAGGAAATAGACCTCTACTTTTCTCACAGCTGGGAATGGAGGTAAACTTTCCTCATTTTCCTCTGCATATTACATTCATGCATGCCAACTGCAAATTTCCTGACAGTTGCTAAAATTTTCATCCAAATACCCAAATTTCCAGGGAAGGAGCATCCCAGCTTCCCCAACATTTTCCACCCATGTGTGCAAAATCCATCAACAAGAACAAAACCAAATGTTTCTTGTTCCGGCTTAGCCTCTCAAATGAATTTTTAAACAATACGGCACCTGTTGCTATTTTGTTTGGTGCTCAGCAAAGGCAATGGAATAAGGAAAAGAAGCCAATAAGCCACAGCTGGAAAAAAGGCCTTGGCTGACTCAACTTGAACCACTGAAACTGGGCTGTAAAACTCCTCTAACCTTACCTAACCCTCTCAAATGAAGAGGATTAACACTATGGGTGCTCCAATCAGGGGTAGCTTTGGGGTGGGTAACTTCACTTTGAATACACCACAATTTCTTTCTTTGCACTTAACTTATTTGTCAACTATGTCCCCTGCTTGTCTTCCTGAAAATTGTATCATCTCAACACTTTTAAGGAATTAACTGAACATGATTACTTTGAAACATTTCCTTGTTGTCTGGCACATATTATATAGTGCATCTGAAATCTCTTTGTTTCCCTACCATTTCATGTCACTTATTTCTTTTGCCTTTTTTCCAAATTTACTTCTATATAGTGTATTGAAGATTGTTACACCAGCTGCATATTGTGAGATAATGTAGGAAATGTGATCAAAGGGTGATCAAAATGGAGGAGTTCATTTGTGTAAAGAATTAGTTTTACCGTTACTTTATTCAGGTTAAGATCTGGTGGTAATAACCATGCTTAGTGTGATTTACAGTGGCCATTTTAAAGTCTGGTTGACTACGAATGGAGTTGATTAGTTTCCATGTACCAAAGTTGGCTGTCTTAAATGGAGCCTGCAGCCAAGGGGTGGGGTGGTCTTGGGGAAAAAATTTCACTCCGAGAAAATAAAAAATGACCAACATCTTTATGCATTTTCCTGCAACCCCCTGAAAATTTCTTCTCAGCCCACTCGTTAAAGCTATTTTGCTTCTTCTGGGGTTGCGATTGATTCCAGTGATCACATGAAGTATTCCCTACATGTACTGAAGCTGAGTGATCAGGATTACCAGAATTTATTTATTTTTGCTCCTTGTATGTTACTCCCGATACCACGTTGTGTTGGTATCAAATTATTATTTCAGCTTAATTGTATACAGTTCGTGTCAACTAAATGTGGTAATAGATTAACGCACCTATTATTTTTTACCCTAAGAGTTTCTGTGGTAGCACCCTTAGTTAGTATATGTTGTCTGTAATGAGTATTTCTGCAGATTTTAGCCATTATTTGCCGGATTGTTATAATTCATATGTATACTATCCTCGATAGCAATTACGATAGGTTTGCCTATCTTGTGTTCTTGATATGTTTAACTATTCAACATTTTTGTATACTCTTTGAGCTTCTTCAATTTCATGCTGTAGTTAGTATATTTGTAGTAAGGTTTAGAAGACAGGGAAGCAGGAACGAGTGTATAAATGATTTATTGTGGTTGAGAACCTCCACATGAATCGCATAAAACAAATAATGTTGAACTTAGTCTCAGTGTCATAACCATTTATCCATTCATGGCTAGCTTTTCTGTTACAAGGAGCAATATCATGGACGCAATGGCCTCAAAAAGTGTTCACTGTGCGTTGACATCGATGACATACATCGCCTTCCGTTGACGCTGCAGGTGATGAAATGAGTTGGTTTAATGGAATGATTTCTAGTTTCTCATCAACATAAATAATGATAGATCTTAATAAAGAAATGGAAAGTGATGCTTTTTGCACAGCATCTGTGTCAGTCCATGGATTCGGAGTTTTAAGAGATTTCAGCTGAAAGATATGCCATCATTTCACTCACCGCCCTTTCGACCTGTGTGACACTTATTGATCAGGAGTTGTGTAATTTACCCTTATCGTGACATGGAAGGAAGCATCTACAAGAAACGGAAACATGTTTCGGCATTTTGGGACAATGTGGTAGTGACATGCAGACCCGTGGCCCCGAAGAGTCGTCGCTTTGCCTCCCGAGCCCTACCCAAATTTCTCTTGAAAGAAAACAAAAAATGTCCCGAATATTGCAAAAAGCCGTTTATACCCCTAGTTGTGTTTCCGAATTGAGTGTTTGCAGCAGATTATGATTATGATGAATGCAGACGGCCTTCGGAAATTTCCAGCTTTCGAAATCATGAAAATTAAAAATGCTCAGATTGAAGTGAAGTTTATGGGTTTGTTTAAAAATTGCTTACCCCTTCACTCTTGAATCATGCTACTTAGTAGTTAAGCAATGGCAAATATCAAAGTCGTGCGCAAAGAAATTTGGAGCCGTTATGCAAAAACCTTAAAACTAATTGGGAACAAGAAGGTAAATTTAAAATGCCTCATAATGAATATTGGTCGCTTTGTGCAACCTTTCATACTTAGAGTAACCTTAAAACTTCGCGCACTTCTATAGCAGATCTCCCTTGAACTTCCTACCCGGTAAGTACACCAAAACACAAGGGAGCTGTCCGTCTCTAGGCTTATGATATTCCGCGAAACGAAACAAATTAGTTTAGGCTACCCATAGAATAGGAAACTGTAACGGATAAGGGAAGGACAAAAATCAATCGGTCAAAGTAGTCCTAGGTCTCTGAATGTATTATTTTGCTGTTTCGCAAAATATCATTTGCGTGGTGGGCTGTTGATATTCTGCGGAACGAAACGAAACAAATTAGTTTAGGCTACCCAAGGAATAGGAAACTATAACGGATAAGGGGAGGACAAAAATCAATCGGTCAAAGTATATAGGGCTAGGCCTATGAACATATTTCATGCTGGCCGATGATAATAATTAATCCGTGCTACCCGGCTGCTATGACATAGATACACTTGCGATAGATCCACGCAGTTGCAGGGTATTCTGCAATTGTGGCCCACTCAGAATTTCGGAATAAATTCACATAGACTGTGACAAGCTTCACATCTTCAGAATTTCTTGACTTTTCTCGTCGGGTTTCTGGATGGCTAATTTTCTAGCAGATTTAGAGTGTCTGAAATTGGCTACCTTGGTGTGGATTAAAGTGTGCTTCCTAGCATCTGGTCTGTTTTTGTCTCCTGTATGGGTTTTTCAATTCCTGGGGATGCACAATTTTTTTCCAACATCATACTTGGTGTAGTGGGTAGAATATTTGAGTCAAATAAGGTTGTAAGGAATTTGCACTTTGCACGGCCATTGCTGCCAGTCATTGGCCAGTTCAACAACCAAACCCATGTTGGGTCAATGCAGTTTCAAGGTTTCAACCTTACCACTATTACCTCACAGGACCTCACTTAGCTCTTGGGTGGAGTTGACATACCCAGTGGCGTGCGATTTCCACAAAATCTAAATTCGGCCAGGAATTTGTGTAAAATTCGGGTAGGAATTTGGGAAAAATTTGGACAGCCCTTTAATGTTGAAAAAATGTAATGGTTTTTCAGAAAATTCCTAAATGTGGCCAAAATCTTTAAAGAGATATGCTCGAAAAAGGAAAGAAACGTCATAGAGTAGCAATAAAATTTTCATGAAAAAGTAAGTCAAGATTCCAAAAAATCGCTACACCTTCGGGCAGCGCAAAAAGCTATTATTCGGTACTTTTACTTCACAGATAATCCCAACTTAACGCTCTAAATTGTCGAATATCCAAATTCTTTCGAGCATTTGCCCGAAAATGGAAAAGTATCACAGTAAGGGTAACATAGTTAAGAAAAATCAAACATAAAAAAATCGCGACACATTGGGAAGCCTGCGGCTTAAAAGAGACGGTTCATTCTTAAACTTGTTTTTAAATCTTGTGTAGCACAATACCCGAAATGGCCGATTATTTTAAAAGCTTCAAATCTTTGCCGAAAAACAGAAAATGGTATATTTAACGTAAAAATTTCATGGAAAGTAAGTCAAACAACAAAGGTCTGCCACACGTTTGGGTAGAATGTAAAAAAAGGGTTTTCATCATCCCCACACCATACTGTAGTCTTGCAAAAATTGCCAGAAATTGTCAAATATTCGGGCAAAGGTTAAATCAATGGTGGGACGTTTTCAATTGCCAAATAAATCCACGTACAGACAGGAGGGTGTGCAGGTGCCCAAAAGCTTGCCTTCTATCCTGTTCTAGAGCCAAATACGAGCAATGGTTATGAAAATCGGGTAATTTGTTTTTCGATACATTATTGATGCAGAGTGAGAATATCATCCCATAAGTCTGCTTGAAAATTCGTGTAAAACACACCTCGTAATGCGAGACTTTTCAAAAGTAAAATCATATATAGTCGGAAGTTCGGGGAGTCACACAATTTTATCACTATATATCGAATTTAGCCAAGAGTCGCAATAGATCGAGTGAAATTCATCAGCATATATCCAGTATATATCCAGCCCCCCCCCCCACGAAAAAATCCTAGCTGCACCACTGGTGGTGGTAGGCTAGAATCGGGCAAAACTTGCAAGGTGCTCTGGGATGATTTCAATTGCCCGCAGATTTATACAGGAAGGCGCGATTGTAAAGTTGAATACATGTGTGTTAAAATTTTTGCCCGGAAAATGATAGTGGTACATTTCATGTGGTAATTTCCTAGTTATTTTGAGGGACTGTGCTCATTTTTTATTAAAGTGATCATGCAGTTGCAAAAGAAGATTCAATGTAACGATCACTACTTAGATTCTATTGACAAGCCCGAGAATGCCATTTCCTGTCATCTGAGGGATTGCAAATTTTTCAAAATTTTCTGAGCTCTCCGCGGCAACTGATGATGGCGCTTCACTCGCATGTAGTCTTTCGGTACAGAATCATATAATCCGGGCAGAAAAAAAACTGCCCAAACTGAAATGCTCATATAAAGCTATGTCCTAGCTTCACGTACAGTACGTTTCTAAATAACACTCGGCCTCTGAATTATGTGTATAAACTTTTGCGAATGGGAGGGGAGGAAGGCAAACGTTCACCTGGTAAATAGCCTATGGTCGTCCCCCAACAAGTGACCACATATGCGCCTCTTTAGTAGACTAGGCTGGTGGCTCTTAAGGATTAAGTGACGAAATTTCCCCTCCCATTTACTTTGGAATGTTCGAAGAGAATTGCTTGGTTTTCCTCGATTATACAATATTTAAGTCCTTTAATATTATGAAACATACTTCCAAGAGAAATTAAAAAATGTTAGATTGAGCTTTTCTTTCAAAATAAGTTTCAGGCGACTGCTTTCCCCTGTTGATGTGATTAGGAAAAAGTGTGCACTTGAAAAAAATGTGTGACATTTAAAAATCCTGGCAAATATAAACAAGTCATTTCTCTTTGAGAAAAATTCGAAAGATGGACATGGAAGTCGACATGGATCTTGATAAAAATGTTTTGAAATCAATGTTGAACATTTCTACTTCACATAATCACTGTACTTTCAGTAACCGTTTAGAAGGATTTTTCCTTCATGACGAGAACTTATATCTCGTATTATCTTTTCAAAGGCTCCCAACACTGATTGTATGCAAATGACGCCTCCTTGAAGTAGGGGAATATCGGCTGAGGTAAGCATCGAAATCGTCTTCAGATCTTTCAAACCTTGGTATTGGAAGTTTGACCTGAACGTTCAGTCGGTTTGATTTTGATACAGGATATGAGAGTATCGATATCAAAACCGTTTATCATACGATACTGACATTTGTGTTATGAAACCAGTGCTTTTCGATTGGAGTGATAAGCCGTTTCGACTAGCCGAACAATTGAATGTCGAACACGGGTTTTCGCCTACACTGAACGGTAATTAATTTATAGAAATACAGCTCTGAGTATCTTTTTATTGCAGAAAAATGAGTTTGCAAAGAAAATCACTGTTCAGAGTAGAATTACAGAAGGAACCATTCCAAACTCCGAGTCACAGTGTAAATATTCAGTCTTAAAGTACTGTATTCCTCAAGTTAAAATTTCAAAACATTTTTTGACAGCATGAAAAATGGATTCTAACAGTCCAAATCCCATCATTGTGGGCCATTTTTGAGCCCGAAATAGTAAGTGGAAAGATAAAATATTAGTGCGAAAAAGCTTTCGGATGTTTCATTTATTTCCCGGCATAAGGGGTGATTCATTTGAAAAAGCCTTGCTTCCGAAAATTGGTGGTCGTGCGAAATTGGTGGTCGTGCGAGTGGCGTAGCCAGCTGCCTAGGGAAAGTAAATTAAAAGAGCAACCCGACAATATTCTGATGGAGCGATGGAACGGTTCTGTAAAAATGAAGAAGAGCTAAATAAATATAGTGCCAAACCTCTCATCCCAAACTATAATTTGGTACGAGGTACGAAAATTCTCAATTGGCTCAGCTCTTTGAATGATAGCTAATTCAAACAATGCAGAGTACTAAATCTTATATTACAGAGCAGTAACAGTATTGTTGCGTTGTTTGGGCCAGTCACATCGTGAAGGCTAGGGGGTAGTACGATAAGAAAAGAGATTCAAGAAAGAAGACTCAAACAAAGCTTTAAAGTTGACTAATGTTTATTCTAAGTGTAAAAGAAATCCCTTTCTCTGATCTATCAAAGAGCTGCCAGGATAGACTTGATTAAACACTGTCACATGTTGAGTATGAATTGATTCTAATCTACATGATGAGTAACAAGCTTCTACTCTAAACGGCGAGAAACGGACTTCTGTCTCAAAACTTAAGTTTCCTTCCATTAAATACAAAAACTGATTCCTATAAACTACTCCAAGGTTAAAGGAAAATTCGAAGAAAGTAAGAAGAGCTGGTAGAGTCCAGCAGGCTTGGCCCAGCGGCAAAGGCCGCGGAGCTGTGCGTGTTTCTTGAGTTGATCCTTTCTGTTTGGCTGTCTATTTCCAACTCTCTCCAGGAAGGGAGTTACCTAAAAGTGCTAAGGTGGTTTCCAGACAGAGTTGTCTGCAAACTGTGGGATGGGGAATCCTGATTGGACTAAGACATGCACATGCCTAACAAATGACCAATGAGAAAAGTTTGCAAGAAGTAGGACGCTGACTGGCGACCTCTATTTCTGTATTTGTGGAAGACACTGGCTATGTCACTGGATGGACTTCATCGAAACTATAAGTGTCAAGAATCTGACAGGACATCGAATTTATTGTGTGGGAACGTCCACATAATGGGGCTGAGCTGTCAGAACCTCTCTGCTTGAATTCCCAAGGTAAACTCTCTGAAGTAGAATGTCAAGGGGGTATTTAAGTGCATGGCGATTAGCCTTATTATTTGACATCCCCCTCGCAATTTCAAATTTTGAAAACATAGTTTGAAAAATTTACCTGTTGAAATAAGCAATAAGTGAAAAAACGTCAATCATGTTTCATTTAAAATATCATTATGATAACATTTCATTTATCATGCAACAAAAAAATAGTGCGCTGTGAGGCAAAAGAAAGGTGGGAGGGGTTTGGACTAGGTCAGAGACCTGTGGGGAGAAACCCAATAGAAACGAGCAAAAAAATAATAACATAACTTGATCATAGCATGCACAAGAAAATAATGAAAATTACTTAAATCATTGAATACATGGTATAAATACGAAGTAGGTACAATTTCATGTGCTATCAGGTCATGACAGTTTAATACTGAATACGGACAACCTAGTAGGAATACACCCGGAATCGCAACATCTGGAAGGAACGGTCCAGAAGATTCCTCCTACGAATTATAAATTGAACCGAATACAGTTTACTGCAAAAATACTTTGAAAGCAATTCACGACCTTTTAAACTTTACTAACAAACACATTCCAGTTATGTCAACATTTTGGTTTCAAAATTTTAAGTGTAATCTTCACTGTTAGGGAGTGTATACTCACTCCAACAATTTTACACAAAGTTCAACCAAAGACAATAAAACCGTATGCAACTCTCAATTCACTTTGACACATTAAGGTCACAACGAAAGTTTGCTGACCTGTGGTGACAATTAACTCCGAATCGCCCTATAATATACTGGTTATAGAACGTAAGCGTCGGCATAAAATACAAATCACTTGAATCAGAATACTTTGACCTTTACGGAAGGTTTGGCACTCGATCATTGTTTAAGTGATGAAAAGTTCAAAATAACAAAATTATAATGCAGGAAAGATGAAACAAATTCGTAAGTGCGAGAGGTACGGGGATCGATGCCCCGCTCCTCCACCATGTTGCGTTGTTTGGGCCAGTCACATCGTGAAGGCTAGGGGGTAGTACGATAAGAAAAGAGATTCAAGAAAGAAGACTCAAACAAAGCTTTAAAGTTGACTAATGTTTATTCTAAGTGTAAAAGAAATCCCTTTCTCTGATCTATCAAAGAGCTGCCAGGATAGACTTGATTAAACACTGTCACATGTTGAGTATGAATTGATTCTAATCTACATGATGAGTAACAAGCTTCTACTCTAAACGGCGAGAAACGGACTTCTGTCTCAAAACTTAAGTTTCCTTCCATTAAATACAAAAACTGATTCCTATAAACTACTCCAAGGTTAAAGGAAAATTCGAAGAAAGTAAGAAGAGCTGGTAGAGTCCAGCAGGCTTGGCCCAGCGGCAAAGGCCGCGGAGCTGTGCGTGTTTCTTGAGTTGATCCTTTCTGTTTGGCTGTCTATTTCCAACTCTCTCCAGGAAGGGAGTTACCTAAAAGTGCTAAGGTGGTTTCCAGACAGAGTTGTCTGCAAACTGTGGGATGGGGAATCCTGATTGGACTAAGACATGCACATGCCTAACAAATGACCAATGAGAAAAGTTTGCAAGAAGTAGGACGCTGACTGGCGACCTCTATTTCTGTATTTGTGGAAGACACTGGCTATGTCACTGGATGGACTTCATCGAAACTATAAGTGTCAAGAATCTGACAGGACATCGAATTTATTGTGTGGGAACGTCCACATAATGGGGCTGAGCTGTCAGAACCTCTCTGCTTGAATTCCCAAGGTAAACTCTCTGAAGTAGAATGTCAAGGGGGTATTTAAGTGCATGGCGATTAGCCTTATTATTTGACAGTATACTGAGAGCTAGTGTTTTGATTATATTTTTGATTTTTTCTACACTCGCCTTGAAACAACACACTGAGATTGTATCTGGATGAGTATAAACTTCAGACAATGGTGGGAGGGGTTTAAGTAAGACAGCTAGCGGGAGAATGGATACTGTTTGGGGTGAGAGAACTGGGCCATTAAACGAATTAACGAAGAAACGAATCATAAATTAATTTAAAATGGAAGAAAAAAAAAAAAAAAAACACGCGAGAACAAAGAGATAGCCTAGAAAGTTTGTGTGTGTGTGTGTGTGTGTGTGTGTGTGTGTGTGGGGGGGGGGGGTATCTGGCCGGCCCAGGAGAAGAGTAATTGTGGAAGTGCTAACTTTGTAAGTGTGATTTTTTATGATATTAAAAACTATAAGACGGTTGAGGTAAAACTTAATGGAGACTTGCACATATTATTTACTTTGTTGCCAAAATCAGGAACAGAAACTATATAAAAGCATCTTCAGCACACAAATCCAGAGTAGAAAGAAGCAAAGCATAGCAACATTTTATACTGTATATAAGCCCTTTGAAACGACGGAAAATTTCAAAAGAGAGATGGAACCTCCACTCCACTCAGTGGCGTACGAAGGGGGGGGGGGGGATTGGGCCATGCCCCTCCCCTCTTTTTTTAAAGATCCTAAAAATACGTAGCCATACTTGAAAAAACACGGATTTTACTTCAAAAGATAGCATATGGTACCAGGTTGCATGTAAGTACTCTCAATTTCGCAAATATTTTCAAAGGGGTGGGGGGATGTCTCTGCAAGGCCCCTCAGTGATGCCATTTTTTTATTCCTAAAAATAGGCAAGTTTTGTCAAATTTCAAGTTTCACTAAAAAGATAGCCTTCGAAATGATCTCCCTGCAGCTGGTGGCACCGATTACCCCTAAGGACACCTTCCTTTTAAAGAATTTTCAAAAGGGAGGGGACCATCCCTTAGACTCCTTCCCCGGCCGGCACAGACGTATGAGACGGGGACGGGGAGCGGGATGTTCAGTTCAGAAATAGTTTGTCATTTATCACGCAAGAGATGATAGGGGTAACATCATTAACAGACGGGACTGGGGTTCGAGCAGTCACAGACAATATTTCTTCAATTCAGCGGATCTTTAATTTTGCCAAGAATCTCAATAGGGAAGCAGTTTAGTTTCAATTCCGTTGTATAGTTTCCTCGAAAAGCCTCGAAAAGAATAAGTGAAGATAATTTAATATAAAAGTGGTAGTATATTTTAAGTGGTAATTTTGTGAGTCCCTTAGGATGTTCCTGATTTTATTCTTATTGCAAGCAAAAGCTAAACATAAAGACTGCATGTTTAGGTTCTCTTTTACAAGCATGAAAACGCAATTTTCGGCCATTTGCACTCTAAAAACTGTTGGGTAAAAGCGCTGGGCAAAATCCAAAGTGCTCTACATGGGCAATTTAGTGCCCCGGCCAACAAATGGGTAAACAACTGTACCCATATTTGTTGGGTATATTAAGTTTGGGTAAAATTCAAGTGTTGGTAAAAGGTGTTGGGCAAGTTATATAAAGTACCCAACATTTGGGCAAAATGTAACTGACCAATCAGATGATTAGGCCTATTGAAATATCAGTTAAGTTTTACAGATAATTATTTTGATAAAAGTTAATTGGGATCTAAGGGTTGAAAACGAAATTCGGTAATAAAAAGCCAGCGTTAGAATGGCAGTGACACTTGTTCTACGGAGGGGAGGGGAGTTGGGGCATCCACCCTCACCAAAGATTTTGTCCTTAAGTGCTCCCTTCTTTGCTCCCTCCAATAAGTTCAGTTAGGCTTTTGGTTGGGTTATGACGATACAACAGGATAAGCAGGATAAAAGGTTCCCATTTTCCCACCGCTATGGTTACACTGTCAAAAATTTCTGTAAATTTACAGACTTTTTTTAACTTAAACTTTTTGTATTTTACTTTTAATAGAGATTTTCTGTATCTTTACAGACACTTTGTATTGCTACAATAAAAAAAGGTTGTTTAACATGTATTTTCTGTTTATTTGAAAAACCATTTCTGTCTGCTTTTTTAACCAAATTTTACTGCTTTGTAAAACTTTTTCTGTAAATGTACAGAAATTTTAACAGTATTTTGTATTTTTCTGATTTCACATAAATATACTGTCATTTAACAAACATTCATTTTGTTTTTAAGCTGAAAAAGAAACAAAAATAAGCCCAAACAAACAAACAAATAAGAAATAGCCAGAAAATTTTCAATATATAACATGCATCGTTCTGCGAAGTTTCAGTTGAAAAAGAAAACATTTTTGGCAAATTTATGGCCCTATTTGAAATGCACTTGATCGAATCAAAAACGTTTCACAAATTTACTTGAAAGAGTCTGTAAATTTACCACTTTATGACGTAAATCTCATTTTGCTTAAATGGGTGAAGCTTATTTTGTAGGCATTTTCCTAACAAAAGGATTGCTGTTGCTTTGAATAATATCTGTTTTGGCATTTTTTAATCAGGAAGTGATAAACTTATTGTTTACCTTGTCTGGAAATGTTTGCAACCAATGTATTTGCATTCTTTGTCATATTTATTTAAAAAACAATTATTATATTGTACAAAAAATGTGACTTTCCAATTACAAAGTTCCTAGAGATAGCAGTCTACTGGACAACAATGTGATAACAAAGTATCCTCATTGTGTTTTGATTTAAAATAACTTCGTAACGATACATTACGTTGATAAGCAAATACCTGATCTACGTAATGGTGAAGTGTATGTTACGTAATAACATATGAAAAGAAAAAAAGCGATATTATAATAAATATTAAAACGCCGAGAATGAAAACGGTAGGCTGTAAATTCACATAAAATTAAGGTAAAAAAAAAAAAAAAAAAAAAACAGAACAATTCTGTAATTCGATTTTACAGTAGACATTTGTAAACTAATTTACATGCAAAAACTGTAAAGAAAAAACAAACACTTAATGTTTTTTCATGATTACAGTCTGGCTGTAAAAAAAAACATTATTTGGTTGGAAAAAATTTGCCATAAAAATTATGTAAATTTTACAGAGAAATTTTTAACAGTGTAGGTCTATAACTGGTAAATAGTATACGGTACCTCTCCGGGCAGAGACCCATCCGTGGGGCTTCGGACGCTATGTGGGTTCAGTTTCGGGCGGTCCCTGATATCTTGTGCCCTCCAACATCACCGTTGCCCGAATATGTCGGGTATTTTTGTATGAATCATTTTATTTTCAAGCTGATGAAATTTTGACCACTCGGCGACTTTGACTTAATTCCTAATTTTTCGATTTTTTTTTATTTTAAGAATGCGGGCATAATTCGGACTTTTGAAAGTGTAAGTACCATAACAGAAGTTTCAAGACTTAATTGACCGCCCCAGTTTCTCAGTTTCGCTGCCTGCTGAGTGAAACTAAGGATTTGCTTGAAGTTGCCGGGAGGGGAGAGTGCAGACGTAGTTTACCGTGGCTGCCGCCGCCTCGAGCGCTTGCCTTTCAGGTCCAGTATGCAACGTTTTCAATAAAGGGGTTCGATTTTACCACAAGTGGAACATTTTACCCGATAATTTTGACCGACTAGTGCCTAAGACAAAGAAGGTTAAGTCTAATGCGTCAGATAGTTATCGAAAAGGAACCTACTGCTCCTCGTGCGTAGGTAACTTATGGAGTAGGGAATACAATCCAGTGACCACAACTGGAAAGAAAGGTCGCAGGCCACTAGATCTGATTTAATTATCACTTAGTTGGAAGTTGAGGCGTAAAAACTAACAAAATTAAAACTCATTATTTATGTTGCTAACATAGGTCTACTATCATAGGCTGAGCAGAACTCCAGATCTTGTGGGAGAGTCAGGGTTCGTCCGAACCCCCTGTACCCGCCCCTCCCGGATACGGGCCTGACCTTTCCTGTTTGTGAGTCTGGTTTGTTTTGCCCAATTGAACATTGCCATTTTTCATTTGAAGAAAATTTTCCCATTTCTTCATGAATAAGTTGCATTTTTTGAACATACTTCCTTTTGGTGTAGCCTATGTAAATTTGAAGCTCATGCGGCACAGAAAAAAGTAAATGAACATGATGGAATAAAATGAATGTTCGATGAATTTCTTGCACAGATTTCCATTGACAATCCAGACATTGTTGGAGTTACCGAATCATGGCTCCGTAGTGAGGTAAGCAACTCTGAAATTCAGGTTCCCGGGTACAAAATTTTCAGGCAAGATAGGATTGATACTGTCGGCGGTAGGGGTGGAGGGGTTTTATTTTTTGTCAAGGATAGTTTAAATTGTGTTGAAGTCACAACCAAGTTTTCCTGTGGGTTCTCTAACTGCTTGTGGTGTGAACTTAGCTGTAGCAATGATTATATGGCACCCCCTTGCTTGTCGGTATTGTTTACCGTTCACCAAATTCTTGCGTTGAGAATAGTCCGAGTTTGTTCCAAATTTTTAGGAAAATTTCTTCCAAAAAGGCTGTTGTGTTTGGGGATTTTAACTTTCCAGATATTGATTGGCATTCCTGTACTAGTGGGTTACATGGGAGGGATTTTCTTGAGGTTGTGACTGATGGTTTCTTTACCCAGCATGTTCTGTTTCCCACTCGTGAGGATAATTGCCTTGATTTGGTGTTAAGTACAGATGAGAACATGGTTAGAAATGTAGCTAATGGTGGTAAGATAGGGTCCAGTGACCATGACCTTATTTGTTTTGAGTTACATTGTTTCAGCAATCATGCTAGTAGTGACAAAAGAATTCTAGATTTCAGCAAGGCTAACTTTACTCGTGCTAAGGAGCTTTTAACCATAGATTGGGCGGCCCGTTTGTCTCACTTGGGCCCTGCTGAGGCATGGAGTGTTTTCCGGTATGTTGTTTCTGACACAATAAAGTTGTGTATCCCACTTAAGAAAGCTGCGGTTAAAAATAGGCCAATTTGGATTTCTAGAGAAGTTCTTAGAGCAACTAGGAAGAAACGTAAGTGTTGGCGTCGCTATAGGGCCAGTAAAAGTCCAGAAATCTTTGCAGCTTACAAGAAGCAGGAATTCTTAGTTAAAAATTTGGTAAATGGAACTAAAACTAGGTTTGAAAAGCAAGCAGTTGGCCAAGGAGGTTAAGATAAACCCCAAAACTTTTCATGCCTATGTGAGGTCTAAGCAGAAGCTTAAGGAGGGTGTGGGGCCTCTCAAAGGTGATGATAATACTTTGGTTAGTGACCATCAGGATATGGCTAATTTGTTAAATGACTATTTTGTATCTGTTTTTACTGAGGAATCATCTTTGTTGGGGACTTGTAAGGGTTCTGATGTCTCTTCTTCAATCAGTTATGTCATTTTCTCAGAGGAACAAGTTTGTAAAAAGTTAAAGAGTTTGAAAGCTAGTAAGGCCCCTGGGCCAGATGGGGTCCACCCAGCCATTTTACGTGAATGCTCTGAGATTTTGTCAGTTCCTCTTTCCATCATTTTTCAGAAGTGTCTGGATTCGAGTTTTGTTCCTACTGACTGGCGGATAGCAAATGTTACTCCAATTTTTAAGAAGTGGGATCGAGGTAATCCTTGCAATTACAGGCCTGTCAGTTTAACCAGTGTTGTGTGCAAAGTTATGGAATCTTTGATTAAGGATAGTTTACTTAAGTATATCTTTTAGATAATGAGCTACTTAATTCTGTCACACCATGGTTTCCTGCGAAGCAGATCTTGTGTTACTAACTTACTGAGCTTTCTTGAAGATGTCTCTTGATTCTGGGCATGGCGTTGATGTCATTTACCTTGACTTTTCAAAGGCTTTTGATAAAAGTTCCATTAGGTAGGCTAATGGTTAAACTGCATAGGTTAGGGGTTCAGGGCAATTGTGCTGATTGGATAAATTCGTGGCTTCATGGTAGATCTCAGAGAGTTGCTGTCAATGGTAACTTCTCCTCTTGGAAAGAAGTCACAAGTGGAGTACCGCAGGGTTCTGTACTTGGCCCACTTCTTTTCTTAATTTTCATCAATGATATTGATAGTTCTCTTACATCTCGTACAAGTAAGTTTGCAGATGATACTAAGCTTTATAGGAAGATTAGCATTTTGGATGATGCCTTACTGCTGCAGAAAGATCTGGATAGGTTATTTTCTTGGTCTCAGACCTGGCAAATGTCTTTTAATGCAGATAAGTGTAAGGTCCTTCATTTTGGTCCCAAAAGCTTTAGCTATGATTATAACATGAATGGTTGTGTTTTAAGTAATGTCACCTCTGAGAAAGATCTGGGTGTTGTAATTACTGGGGATTTAAAGTCATCAAGACAGTGTGCAGCCACTGCTGTAAAGGCTAATGGAGTGCTTGGATTGATCAAGAGGAATTTCATCAATTTTAGTAAGGATATTGTACTTAATTTGTACAAGCAGTTGGTAAGACGTACCCCATCTTTACTATGCAGCTCAGGCTTGGAGTCCCTTCTATGAAAAGGACAAGTTTCTTTTAGAGCAGGTTCAGAGGAGAGCCACTCGCCCCATTCCTGGGGTGAGAAATTTGCTTTATCATGCTAGGCTTAAACATCTTGGGCTTACCACCTTGGAGCTGAGAAGGATTAGGGGAGACGTGACATGCTCCAGGTTTTCAAGTTCCTTTGTGAAAGGAATCCCCTTTTGACTTGTAGTTATTTAAGGGTTCAATGTAATTCTCGGGTGCGTGGGCATTGTAAAAAGCTTGAAAAGCCTTTTGCAAGGCTTGACATAGGAAGTTTAGTTTCTCCCATAGAGTTGTCAAGGAGTGGAATTGTCTACCAGATTGGGTAGTTAACTCCCCCTCAGTTCACTGCTTTAAGGTTAACATTGACAGGTTTTTCCATGGCTGTGGTAGAATCTGATTGTTTGGGGCTGTTGTCAAGCTTTGGTGGTTTGACTTTTGATTAGGGCTTGGACTTCAGGGCATCTTATGGGGCCTTGGTCCAGGCCTTTGCCCTTCAACCTGTTATGTTATGTTTAATTAATTTCCAGCAAACCCAGCAAGTAAGCCCCGTTGGGCCCCAAGTGGGTTTTACTTGGGAAGCTTGGGCTTAGTTGGGCTTGGGCTGAGGTTGGTTTGTCATCAGGTCCAAATTGGGCCCCAACTGGGCTTGCCAGAAAGATGGGAGAGATGCTGTAAACCCTTTGGGGCCAAGTTGGGACCCAATGGGGCTTAATTGGACTAAGTTAGCCCAATTGGGGCCTAATGAAAGCCCACTTACAAAACCGATTGGGTCCCAATCGGGAGCCCAATTTGGCCCCAAATGGGACCATATGATGTGCTGGCAGGGAAGTACTGTATCCAATATAAACAGTACAAATCATACAAGTGAAGTAAATGCCAGAAAAGGAGAAAGCAGAAGTTTCATACTTATAAATTATTTCCCCTTTAACAAAGAAAAAGAAAAAAAAAGAGTGAAATAGTAACAGTATAACACTTACATTACAGAAGTAGGCAATTACATGATATATAATAGTTTTAATCAAAAAGATACTCCAGAATAGGCGATATGCATCAAACTAAAATTATACTAACATTTCCTGATAAATAAACAGTATTTTAAGAAAACAATAATTTTTGCTTGTTCATACTTTTAAAGCTATTCAAAGTCTTTCATTTTTTTAGTCTGTCATCAATGAGTTTCAAAGTTTGATTCCTGCAGTTGATGTACAAAGTTGCTTTTTTTCTTGTTCTTACATAGTTTTGTTTGACGTTATTAGCTTGAAGTTATTAGCTTATTAGTAAATAGCTTAATATAAACCTCAAAAAGCGTTATCAAATTGATTAATTTTTTATTACAAATTAAAATTTTGGTGCAGCAATGGAGATTGAGTCCTCTAACATCAATGGCACTCTCATCATTAATGACCTTACGTTGGTGGAAATTTCCGGAGCCGAGTCTTCGGCGGCTGGGGGTATTTCTGATGGTGAAAGGGGGCGTCCTTGCGCGAGTCGCAAACAGATTTACCGTACCTACGCTGCACCCTGTATCCCATATCCACGTGCTAAGCATACACTGCGAGTTTCTAACAGTGAGCTTTAGATTTCACGACGCGGACGTCAACTACAACGTAGTGACGTCACAACCTACATTTTCCCTTGTCCTTTAGCAACTGTGTGTAGCGCGTTGCGTTCGAAATGGCATAGGTACAAATGACGTCATTTCGTTGTAGATGAGGTCCGCGTCGTAAAATCTAAAGCTCACTACGTACCCAGTAGTATAAAGGTACGCTTGGGTTTGGTGGTAGTGCTACTAGTAGTTCGTTCGGTGATCGAATCACCGACGAATCGATAACGCTGTAGCAAACACAACTGATGCGATCGATCTTGTATCCTCAGTCTAGACTTTAGCCAAGAGAGTCATCACAGAGCGTACAGGAACACTCGTTACAAATACAAGATAGGCCTAGAAGCCAACAAGGGCGACACAACCAAAACAGCAAAGTGCAACAGGGATCTATTGAACCGGCCTGACGCTCAAGCTGTTGGGAAGCGAGAGTACATGTAAACAAACCTGAGCTGAGTCAATGCAATCTAGCCTTGGCTAGCCAGACTGACAGCTAGCTATACTGTAGATAGCCACGATTGAACTGCCCGTCAATGTAATAACTACGGTAAAGATGAAATATTCTTAGTTTTTGGGTCATGTTACTCTAAGTATGACTATGAGTACGAGTAAAGTAGCCTAATATTAATAATAGTAATATAATAGCTCTTATTCCTAGCCTACTGTAAGCCTGATACATGTACTATGTAGCCTGACTACCCTAGTCACTGAACGTGACCGTATAATCCGTGCCTTCTAGTCACTCCTTACTACGGCTACGTAATGCTGGGTCCTGTTCAAGGGCTAGACTACCCTAGCCCTTGAACAGGACCCAGCATTACTTTCCTATGCTATACACTTCATTTCTGGGCCCTTGCCCGGTATACACAAAAACACAGCTCATTTGCCTACTCATGCGTGAGTAGGCATCCCTCACGTCTCCCAAAAGATACCTTTTTTCACCAAACTTTCCACAGATGATCTTTGTCATCACATTCACCGTCCACACAAGTCTGTTAACGAAATAAGACGTTTAAATGGGAAATTTTGGCTGGATAATTCTGCGAGTAATGTTAAGTCTGTGCAGAGTAATTTTTCAGTGGAAGAAGTCGGTGTTTGTCATGCCATCTCATATAAAACGGGGAAGCCTACGCAGTGACTGTACAATTTCATAATGTACAGAGAGCTTACTACATGAAGTACAAGTATTGACTAGCCGCGCTTACTAATTGGTCTCCGATAGCTTGTCGAGGGGAAGTCCTTCCCATCATGCATCACAGTAGCAGACGATCAACATGTCGATGTTACTGCGAAGGATGGCACCACATTTTTCCTGCCTTTTGCTATGAATTCGCTGGTATTAAACATTCCAGAAGGTATAAGTGGTATAATTTAAGAATGCTCAAAATCATTATTCTAACTCAGATCTGTTCTATGAGCCATACCATCGTAATTAGAGCTCAGTTTGTTGTTTTGGCTTAAAACATTGTTACCTTTGTACATGTAGGCCAGTGACCGTAGTAAGGAGTGACTAGAAGGAGCGGATTATACGGTCACGTTCAGTGACTAGACTACCCTAGCCTAGGCCTGGGAATAGGCCTGAGAGTGAGACCTGTGAATGCCCTAAGCCTGTACTGTAGGCCTAATTGAAATCATCTCACGGTTGCCACCCAGGAATTTTATTTCATAGGCCTATGCCTATATTATTTTCAACCAAGAACATTACCACAAGTTGTTCACCCTATGTACTGTAATATTTATAGTAAAGGCACTATTGTCATATTGACGCAGGACCATGAATGATGCACCCTCAAAATTATCAAGTAGCAAATACTGTAAGTAGCCTAATACAAGACAAGTATGCTGCAGCTTGCCCAGTTGAAACTACTGTATCCAGTGGTTTGTTTTACACAATGATGAATCCATTTCAGCCGGTCTACATTTTTGTGCACTCCAACAGGAAGGTCTTCGGCGTGAGCACCGACTCCTCCTCAGGGTAGTGGCGTGGCTTTACTCCTGGCGCACTGGTTTATTCCGTATTATAAAAATAAGTGTACTGTGGTATACTTGTATTGCCAATGCTAGGCCTATTTACCGTCTAGGCCTAAGTACTTGCACATTCATTGCTAATGTCCCAGTACTGTACAGTACCTTGACTACTGTACATGGGTCATGTACATGCATACTGTATATACATTACAATTACATGCACATGCCTGAGGTGAGAATTTACCTTATCATGCTAGGCCTAAACAACTTGGGCTTACCAATATACCACTTTGCAGCTGAGATGGATTAGGCGGGACATGCTCCAGGTTAACAACTTCCTTTGTGAAAGAAATCCCCTTTTGTCTTGTAGTTATTTTAAAGTCCCAGCTCTCTCAACCCAAACACTTAATTCTCCTAACCTTCTTACCTTAGTCCCTCCCATAATTATCTGAAATTCATCCTCAGCCCACTACAACCTCAGTTTATTGCTTGAAAGTGAGTATAGAAAAACTCAATTTAATCAAAACACTCTCAGTACCGTTCATGCTGTGTAATATACTGTAAGCTTTGGTAGATCTGCATTGTTTGAATTAGCTGTCAATCAAAGAGCTGAGCCAATTGAGAATTTTGGTTCCCCTTGTACCAAAATTGTAGTTTGGGGTGAAAGGTTTGGCCCTTTAATGGTTCAAAGTAATTCTTGGGTTCTCCTGCATTGTAGAAAGCTGGAAAAGCCATTTGCAAGGCTTGATATTAGGAAGTTAAGTTTTTCCCATGTAGGGTTGTCAACGAGTGCAATTGTCTGCCAGATTGGGTAATTAACTCCTCGTCTCTTCATGCTTGAAGGTTAACATTGACAAGTTCTTACATGACTGTGGTAGAATCTGATTTTTTTGGGCTGTTATCTACTGTAGGTTTGGTGGTTTGACTTTGAATTAGGGTTTGGACTTCAGGGCGTCGTATGGGGCCTGGGCCCTAGCTCCTTTGCCCTTCAACCTGTTATATTATGTTATATGTAGCATTGTATGTGCACTGAATATCCCGGTGTACGGTCAGAAAATCCTTTGGGTACCTTCGGTGTGGGCTTTACTGTAAATTTGTGGAATAGATCCTGGCATTTCAGGTATAGCATGTTTGTGAATAAAATGGGACTAATTTTCAAGCTTTTGCTAACTACTGTACTTCCTAAGAATGTAATTTTAACATTTGGAAATAATCTCCACCAAAATAATAAAACTTACCTCATTCTGGTGCACACTGCCCAACATACTGTACTTCATCTGACATGGTTACGTACTTGTGCTTAACTCGATGAGTGCAAAAATTAGGTTGTTACTGTGGGTTATTTTGAGCCCTGTGTTTTAAACTTGACTAAAGTTTACTGCACTTCTTTCTTAGGAAGGTTACAGTAGGTCAATAAGTGATACAAGTACGTAAATTGCATGGTACTATGAGTATGACGGCAAAACACCCTACTGTACTGCTGAGCTGACTCTGTTGCTCAACACTTCTGTGCTACAGTACTGTACTGTACCCTGTCAGTAGGCACCAAAAACTAAACCAACTTAACCAAACGCTACGTACAGATGTATTAAACTGTACTAAGTCCGTATACTGTAAATAGTTGCACACTACATATTTGGAAAAACGTGATACTATTACTGTGCCACTTTTCGAAGTTGACAATAGAGAAAATTTCTTATCAAATGAAGCTCTTTTTACCTAAATTTTGGATTGAGGATTGAGAACTGTGGGTGTAGCAACTGCGATACTTAACATCTGTGAGTCCCTAACCATTTGAAAATGGCAAGCAGGAGAGTGTTGAGATTTGTTTCATTCTGTAATTTGAAATGGTCTGGTGCAACATTCTGGGTCCCACCGTGCTACCTACAGGCCATGCTGGAAAATAAGTTTACCATACACCAAAGAATTATGCCAAGGATGTCTGTACCATTTCTGTACTTTTACTGTTTGCCAGACTATCATGAGTGTGTATAGACGAATCCAATCAGCACTTTGTTTAGTGACTGATAATCCAAAATATAATCATTATGGTAGTCACTGTCAAATTTCATGAAAAATCAATTTATAAGCTACAGTATTTACATATTTGCAACCACTGCAGTGGTACAATATTTAACATTTGGCAATTTTTTTTATCATTTTGCAGATTGCTCATTTTTATTGCAGTGAAATTTTTTTGCAAACAAAGCTGAAATCAGTGACTACTTACAGTAGCAGTGGCATATACTGTACTGTAGCTTCAAGAGGGTAGGGGGCAATTGCCCCTACCTTACAGTTTTTACACAGTGGCAGAGGAAATCTTCCATACTGTACCTGCTGCAAATGGTAGCCAATAGGGTTGTTGCGACATACTGTATGTACCTACAGTAGGCAAGGCCTCCGTATGCATTGCAAAGCAGTGCAAGCAGCTGCATGTGCTGTGAGGTGCAATTTAATGGATTTGTTGTACTGTTACATGTACTGTAAGCTGAATTATTAGTCAACTTGTGTGGTTCTCTTAGGATACTACAAAGATTTGAAATGCTGGTTTTTCAGTGGGTTGGGCAGTTCAGCAGGTTTGGGTGTTCAAATGCAGGTCACTTAACATAACATAACATAACAGGTTGAAGGGCAAAGGAGGACCAAGTCCTCATAAGATGTCCTGAAGTCCAAGCCCTAATCAAAAGTCAAACCACCAAAGCTTGACAACAGCCCCAAACAATCAGATTCTACCACAGCCATGGAAAAACCTGTCAGTGTTAACCTTAAAGCAGTGAACTGAGGGGGAGTTAACTACCCAATCTGGTAGACAATTCCACTCGTTGACAACTCTATGGGAGAAACTAAACTTCCTAATGTCAAGCCTTGCAAAAGGCTTTTCAAGCTTTTTACAATGCCCACGCACCCAAGAATTACCTTGAACCCTTAAATAACTAACTTGGGAGGTATGATAGTGATACTGTTATACCAGCATGTAATACCCTGTAAATGCATTTATATTGCACATCAATTCCACATTAAGTGTTTAAAGGTGCAGATCTACTGGACATAGGTGAATTATATAATGAATTTAATAAAGTAAAAACCTGGAATACAACTTACAAGGATGGCTAAACAGTGCAGGTATTTACTAACCAGAAAGCGAAAAGACTTAGTGATTCCTTAATGCCTCTGAAATTTAAGCCTATCTTTTTTTTCAAATTGACAGTGCCCCATAATGTACCCCCACAAAGTATGCAAGGCATCGAAGCTTTGTACAAGAAATATAGTACGTAGGGTTCTGCTCAGATATCACATCCAGATACTATGTGTGGAATTTTGTATTCCAAGACTCCAACCATGGGAAATTTGCGTAAATATGATGTTGAGACTTTGACCTTACAGTATATGAACCAAAGTGAGATTTGACCTCCACCAAAAACTAAAGGGTCATTTATTCACCATGCATCATCTACATGTCAAGAATAAGGACCCTACAAGTTACCTTTCTTGTAGAGTAATAATATGCAAGCAAGTTTGTCAGACTTTGACACTGTTTACCCCAAATGACCTTTGACCTTCACAAAAAACAGTACTGATCATCTACTCAATATGGTGAACCCACACACCAGTTATGAGATTAGTCACACTTGCCCTTCTTGAGAAGGTATTTACCATTTGACCTCTAGTGGCCCCAAATGACCTTTGACCTCCAGGAAAATCTAAAGGGACCATCTACTCAATATGACCAACCCACACACCAATTATGAGGATAGTCACACACACCATTCTTGAGATATCGTGTTTACAAGGTTTTGACCTTTAGACCTCTCATGATCCCAAATGACCTTTTACCTCCATCATACACAATAGGGATCATCTACTTAATATGTCCAACCCACACACCAAGTATGAGGTCAGTCACAGTTACCCTTCTTGAGATAGAGCGTTTACAAGCAAAGCATCGTATATACACACGCATACATACTGTACACACACACACACACACACAGGGTATCAAAATGGCATAGATTGCTCTGACTACTTCAAGGAATCAAAAAAGCAAGACTAATTGCTAATTATACGAGCAATGTCTATACAAGCAATGTCATCGAGGACATTTTAACACTGTACAGTTTACAGTATCTTGGCTTCATGTGAAACTTAAAAGTACTGCAGTACAGGGTATGAATGTGAAAATTTTGATGATTCTTAATCTGTAAGCCCATTCAGTATTTCTGTTTGGATCCTTTGGTGTAAGCTGCCAAAAGTAGTCAAACATTTTCACTTCAATGGAATACAGGTACCATTGAAAGTAATTTTGTATTGTCTGTTAAGAAAGGGGTCTTTCAAGGGGACTTCCCATATTCCCGGTTGCATGATGTGAAAAAACAATCCCCTGATCAATTGTGCAAATTGCGTAATCGTAGCACTAAAATCTGGAATACCCTCACAGACTCAGTAAAAAATTCTGCCTCTCTGTTTATCTTTAAGAAGGCGATTAAGGAAGGCATCATTGATAATTATTAAGTTCCCTTGGTGAAACTGAAATAATTCTTAATATCTTTCAAGTATGCTCATAATTTTTCCAAATGTGAGTGTATAATATGGAGACATGTCATAGTTATGTATGTACGTTTTTGTTTGCTGTTTGTTTTGTAGAAATTGTAAGTATCTATTATTATCTTTTTTCTTGGTTATAGGGAGTCATCCACTTTGTTAAGCCAATTTTGGTTTTCTGGATGACTTCCTTTCACATCATATTATAATATGTAATGTGATGAAACAAATAAATGAAATGAAATGAAATGAAATGAAATTCTACCACAGACTGGGTAAGTCTAGAACCAGTTAAAGTGTGGAGTATATTGGTAAGCTTCACATCTAAACCATTATTTAAGCGAAGGCCTACTGTACAATTACAACAAGTTAAAAAGATTGTGGCATAAAATAATTCATGGAAGAAGTGCTATAAGTTTAACAAACTGTAGAGAATATTTGCCACTGTACAGTATATAAGGATTTTATGGAAGTTTTTTTTGTGCCAACAGTGGCTGTGACTGAGTGCATGTCTGTATTTTACTGACTAGATACAGTGGCATCAGAAAGGGAGGGTCAGGGAGGAGCAGCTACCATACACCCCCCTATGTTCAAGGGGGGCCAGGTCCAAAATATGGGTTTGCTTGGAAAGAAATTTTGTGGCCAAAATAGGAGATGTCAGATATTTGAGAGAAAGTACAGTAGAGGAAAAAATAATGAGTACTGTAGCATTAGATGGAGCTGATAAAGTCTGGCTGTTTAGAATTGGAAGTGACCCCTTCGACAAATTTGGCAGAGAATGACATAAAACATGGGCAAGTGTTCAGTGTGGGCCCTGTGGGGGCGCAAGTTGAGTCTTATGCACCCCCCTACACCCACCTGTTGTGATGCCACTGCCTAGATACAATATTTGCACTCTACTATATGCTACTGTGTAGCCTACTTTACAGTGATTTTTTACTGAAGTGTGCCACATGGCTTTAGTAGTGTGGCCTTATAAAGCCATTCAAAAGTTTCCTTTCATGTGTAAATGTACAACTGATTTTTTTTTGCACAACAGAGTGAATGTGGTCTGTTTGAATGAATGTGGATCAAGATCCAGAGTGCACTTAACTTAATGACAATTTAGAACTCTAAGACTGCAGCATGCCCACATATTAGGCAGTGTTGCTAGCTACTCATTGGTTTGCAAAGGGGCTACAGTAGTTTTCTGGTCCACCGCAAGGTGCTTTAGACCAGTCCATTGCAGCATTATCTGCTACAATGAAACTGGTACAGTTTGTGTTGTTGTCATGTTTTTAACGTTAGGGTGTGTTTAAGTACCAGTCATAAAGAAATTTTAACTTAAGATTTTTGTTAAAAATTGAAAACAATTGCGCAAAAATTTTTTGTGTCTAAAGCAAGAATACTGGATGCATTCCCTCAAGTGTTGGTGGTAGTTTAAATGCTATCAGAAAACAGGTGGCCACTTGAAGCTCAATTTTGACCCATGTACAGTGGTTCAACTTTCTTGTACCTGTATGCCAGCAATCTGTCTCCTTTGCAAAATTTTTGCTTCAGTCAAGTCAATTTGTCTCAGTATTTACATTGGCATTGCAGAATGCTGAGGCTATTGTGCAGTTGTAGGCTACAACATGGAAGTAAAACATTGGCCAGTTAGTCTATGCTGTACTGTAGCCCCACAGTAGTCAGAAAGCTTCAATATTTACAGAACTGTAATCCTACACTATTGGTGGCAATCAGGCTTGGGGCGATTACATCTCAGTGTTATCGATTACGATTGCGATTACTTTATATTTTACGATTGTGATTATGATTACGATTACAGCTAAAATTGAAAGTAATTGATTACGATTGCGATTACATTGCAATGTAATCATGATTGCAATCGCGATTACATTTCTTTCCACATAAATAATGTAGTAGCAACTAGCAAAACAAGCCAGTGCCCACAACTGGAAAAAAGGGTCATGGACATTGCTCTAGATAAGCCCACACAGAACCAAGTCCTCCCAAAGTAGAGATTATTGAACCCATGCACTTTTCCGTCACTTTAAGCTGGAACATCCAAGACAGAGGGACAATTAAATTTTGTCATTCCGACAGAAGAACCAAGCACTAAAAAAATTGTTTAGTAACTTTACTTCTTTGTTCAATTCAACTTTGATGTAATCAGAAATGAAACCACGATTATGATAACTTTGCCATCGTAATAGATTACGATTGCAATTACTTTGCGATTTTCACAAAAGTAATCGATTGCGATTACAACTACTTCAAAATGTGTAATCGATTGCAATCGATTACGATTACTGATTAGGATTACCCCAAGCCTGGTGGCAATGTGCTTCTTTACTGTACAGTGGGCCGTAGGGGTTATGGTTGGTTATTCATTCTACCAATGATCCATGAGGATTCTTGTAATACTGTTTAGAAAAGGCAGACACCATCTGCTCCCTGGTGGGTTCATTTGATCCCAGTGTGAGATTTACAGTAATAATTATACGTTTAACAAGTTCACAATTACTGTACAGTACTAATTCTTCCGGACTTGAGCAAAAAAGTAGAACTACATGACAGTACAATGTATATTCCATGATCAGAAGGAGCTTTTCCTAAATTTGATGTGTACTGTAGTGTACTCTATAGTCACTCTCCTACAGTATACATTTGCTCCATTAATTTTCCCTTTTAGCTACTGTACAATTTTGTTGCTCTGCTTTCTTGCTCAAGAAAATACTGTAAATGTTCATGTATTTCATGTGGGGTTTAATTTTCATATTCAGTTTTAAGGAAAAAATTACTGTGGGGCTATACAGTATAGAAGTTTGTGATAATTTGGGCCAACTGTTGATTACCTAGTATTTTTTCAAGTATTTTCCCTAATGTTAACATTGCTTACTGCATTACTACATACTGTAATATTGTTTTTGGGTACCCTGAATCTCAAAACCCTGTAGCTGTGGGACTTAGAGTAATACTGTAGCATTGGTCAATCAGACCCGCTGGTGATTATGCTAAATACGCTGGAGCCAATTCAAAGCTTTAATGCTAGTCAGACGTCTTCTTGAATCTTAAATGAAAGTACTGTATCTTATTATTTTGTTTTACAAGTCAAAAGTCTACCTTAGTACTACCGTTTTGTCATTGATGACAATTTAAGGAATGACTTACAGGGCTTGAAATAAGATTCAAAAAGGGCATCTAGCCAAAATGAGCAAAATGTTCCCTGTTCTCTTTTACTGTAGCTAAGTAGCACTGTATACTGTACAACTTGGTTGCTCTGCTTTGTTGCTCAACAGAATTGCATGCATTTCATGGGGGTCTAATTTTTATTTGGTAATTAAGAAAAAAATTGATGTGGGCCTACTTTGTGACTATTTTATCCAACTGTAAAGTACAGTACTTAGTTACTATTTTGCATAAAGAATTTTGCCTAATGTTAACATTGTTTTTGCACAATTTGGTATTGTTTTTGGGTACCATCCTCATCTCATCTCAAAATCCTGTAGCTGTGGCAATTAAATACCATTTTGACCTGCCAGTCTTGCAGGTGAATATATAGGAATATGCTGGAGACACTTAAAAGCTGTAATGATCAGACTGTTCTGTATCTGTACTGTATCTCATTGTTTTTGGTTTTGATGATAAGAGAAACCAATGCATTCATGATGGACTGTGTGTGTATGTATGTGTGTATGTGCGTGTAGGTGTGTATATGTGTGTGTGTGTATGTGTGTGTGTGTGACACTTTGCTTGTTTACACGATATCTCAAGATAGGAATGTCCGACAGTTTTCAAACTTGGTACATAGATGCACCATATTAAGAGGAAGAACCCTATTGTTTTTGGTGGAGGTCAAAGGTCATGTGGGGTCACCAAGGGTCAAAGTCTAAAAACCTCGTTAACACAATATCTCAAGATAGGAATGTCCGACAGTTTTCAAACTTGGACATAGATGTGCCATATTGAGAGGAAGAACCGTATTGTTTTTGGTGGAGGTGAGAGGTCATCTGGGGTCACCAGGGGTCAAAGTCTAAAAACCTTGTTAACACGATATCTCGAGGTAGGAAACTTGGATAGATTTCATATTTGGTATCTAGATGCGTTATGGTCAGAAGATGGTACCTTTTGCTTTTGTTGGAGGTCAAACATCATCTGGGGTCACCAGGGGTCAAAGTCTGAAAACCTTGTTAACATGATATCTCAAGGTAGGAAACATTGAATAGAATTCATATTTGGTATGTGGATGCGTTATGTTCAGGAGATAGTCCCTCTTGTTTTTGGTGGAGGTCAAAGGTCATCTGGGGTCACGAGGGGTTAAAGTCTAAAAACCTCGTTAACACAATATCTCAAGATAGGAATGTCCGACAGTTTTCAAACTTGGACATAGATGTGCCATATTGAGAGGAAGAACCGTATTGTTTTTGGCGGAGATAGAGGGTCTCCTGGGGTCACCAGGGGTCAAAGTCAAAAAATCTTCTTAACATTTTATCTCAAGATAGGAAGCTTGGATAGATTTCATATTTGGTATGTGGATGTGTTATAGTCAGGAGATGGTTCCTATTGTTTTTGGCAGAGGTTAAAGGTCATCTTGGGTCACCGGGGGTCAAAGTCTGAAAATCTCATTCACACAATATCTCAAGGAAGGAAGCTTAGATATATTTCATATTTGGTATGTGGATGCGTTATGTTCAGGAGATAGTCCCTCTTGTTTTTGGTGGAGGTCAAAGGTCATCTGGGGTCACGAGGGGTTAAAGTCTAAAAACCTCGTTAACACAATATCTCAAGATAGGAATGTCCGACAGTTTTCAAACTTGGTACATAGATGTGCCATATTGAGAGGAAGAACCGTATTGTTTTTGGTGGAGGTCAGAGGTCATCTGGGGTCACCAGGGGTCAAAGTCTAAAAACCTTGTTAACACGATATCTCGAGGTAGGAAACTTGGATAGATTTCATATTTGGTATGTGGATGTGTTATAGTCAGGAGATGGTTCCTATTGTTTTTGGCAGAGGTTAAAGGTCATCTTGGGTCACCGGGGGTCAAAGTCTGAAAATCTCATTCACACAATATCTCAAGGAAGGAAGCTTAGATATATTTCATATTTGGTATGTGGATGCGTTATGTTCAGGAGATAGTCCCTCTTGTTTTTGGTGGAGGTCAAAGGTCATCTGGGGTCACGAGGGGTTAAAGTCTAAAAACCTCGTTAACACAATATCTCAAGATAGGAATGTCCGACAGTTTTCAAACTTGGTACATAGATGTGCCATATTGAGAGGAAGAACCGTATTGTTTTTGGTGGAGGTCAGAGGTCATCTGGGGTCACCAGGGGTCAAAGTCTAAAAACCTTGTTAACACGATATCTCGAGGTAGGAAACTTGGATAGATTTCATATTTGGTATGTGGATGTGTTATAGTCAGGAGATGGTTCCTATTGTTTTTGGCAGAGGTTAAAGGTCATCTTGGGTCACCGGGGGTCAAAGTCTGAAAATCTCATTCACACAATATCTCAAGGAAGGAAGCTTAGATATATTTCATATTTGGTATGTGGATGCGTTATGTTCAGGAGATAGTCCCTCTTGTTTTTGGTGGAGGTCAAAGGTCATCTGGGGTCACCAGGGGTCAAAGTCTAAAAACCTTGTAAACGTGACATCTCAAGGTAGGAAACTTGGATAGATTTCATATTTGGTATCTAGATGCGTTATGGTCAGAAGATGGTACCTTTTGCTTTTGTTGGAGGTCAAACATCATCTGGGGTCACCAGGGGTCAAAGTCTGAAAACCTTGTTAACATGATATCTCAAGGTAGGAAACATTGAATAGAATTCATATTTGGTATGTGGATGCGTTTTAGTCAATAGATGGTTATATGTAATTTTGGCGGAGATAGAGGGTCTCCTGGGGTCACCAGGGGTCAAAGTCAAAAAATCTTCTTAACATTTTATCTCAAGATAGGAAGCTTGGATAGATTTCATATTTGGTATCTATGCGTTATGGTCAGGAGATGGTCTGCAATATTTTTAGGGGAGGTCAAAGGTCACCTGGGGTCACTAGGGGTCAAAGTCCAAAAATTCACTAAAATCGGTTGCCCAGCCGACGAAGTCGGTTGCGCGCCAGACTGAAGCACCTTCGGGTGGACCAGTTAACTAGCCAACTTTGCTTGCTTGTAGAGTTTTCATTTCTAGTTAAGACCATGATTAGGGCACAAGTATATTTGAATAAATCTCCCCACTTGTAGCTAATCGAAATATTTTATCATGCTGCACCTCTGTAAATTTCATTATTTTTCATTGTTAGTAGCAGTATTTGGAAAAAAATTTAACCTGTAAAATACGATCGTTAGCACCAGATAATTCCTGCCATTTTTTTGTTTGCCCAGTATCATATAAAATGGAACATTACATGTTGATATTTATGAATAAGCATACGCAGTTCGTTGCACCGCCTGGGTTGTATAGTTGCGATAATAAACTGTACTGTAGAAGTCCACCCTACGACGCATGTAAAAATACGCAACTATCTAATTTTTATCGGTTCTGGACAGCAAAAAAATGGACTCGATTAACGTATGTTATGATTCCTTTCTGATACAAATACCCCTGTATTTTTGGCACTTCTTGTCCAAACCTTACATCTTGTTTAAAAATAATCAGCAACTGAAATGCACTTTAGTTGGATCCCCAAAAAATTCACGCATGCAGAGATTCGTGATACCGTTTCTCCGTGAATTTAGCCCAGGGCTTGGCCGGCTGCACAGGCCAGCTATGTAAGCCTCGGAAGTGCGATCTTCATAATGCAAGCTCAGTGGGGAAATTTGTTCGGAGGTCTGGTATTTTCACACACTAAATCCCATACGCGATGGCGCGAGTTGTGATTGGCTGGCTCAGAATCGACGAATTTGATCCAATCACGATGCAGAGGCAATTTAAATTTTGCAATAGATTGTATGCATATGATGTCACCGAGCAAAACATGGTCCCTTGTTTAGTGGTAAAAACGGATACGCATGCAAGTACGCAAGTCTACTGCATGCATGGGACCACATGCATCATTGTTTTCGTTCGTAATAACGTCATATGATAACATTCCTTAAGTCCTACTGTAAACAACTTCAGGTAGGAATGCTGGGAATTCCTTAATTTATGCAGGGTAACAGAGCTTGGTTGTGATGTTTGCGGCTGGTGGGCCGTTTAAAGTGCAGTTGTACAGGTCGCTACTATGACAAACATGTGAGCGCTGTACATGTATTGAACACTGCATCGCAAGCAAGCTGCATCAAAGCAGCGGTGTTGGAGTGTTTCATGAAGTAACTGGCGATATTACAAAGGACTAGGTGGGAAAATACAACAGTTGGTGTAATGTTAAAAAGTGCACATGGTCTGAAGAAAGCTTCAGTAAATGCGGGATGGGCTTTTACTGAGAAAAGATGATATAAACCCAGCACAAAATAACAATATTTTTGCCACATGCTTTCATCGGGGAACATGACTTATGATGCCATTTTTAGACTTGTACTTTCCTGTACAAAAGTGATGGCGCTCTTTGGAAATGTTGACTTTTTGTTGTTGTGTGAACATTACGTCATTTTCGGTTAAATGGTTAACCGCCGGTTAGTAAAGTCCTATCCTACATGGGAAATTCAACATTTCGCGTTGCTCAATTATTAAATATAATTGTAAATCTTAAAGGAACAATCTTCTCACCCCAAACTACACTTCTAGTATAGGGTAACAGAAACTCCCAATTGGTTCGGCTTTTTGATTGACTCCTAATTCAAACAATGTAGAGTACCAAAACTTATACTACACAGCATGAACGGTACAGAGAGTGTTTTGATTTTATAAATTGAGTTTTTCTTTACTCACCTTGGAGCAACAAACTGAGATTGTATCTGGATGAGGAGGAAGTTCAGACAATTGTGGGAGGGGCTTAATTAAGAAGGTTAGGAGAATTGGTGCTGTTTGGGGTGAGAGAACAGGGCCTTAAACATTTTTGCCAAAGTCAAATCCAAAACATCAATACTTTTCATTCTGCACTAACATCTGGCATGAGCATCACTTGTTAGGAAGTTTCCACTGTGACTCAGATGGCAGTGGTTTGATCCCAGCAGAAAGTTACAGATCAATATTGTGCACGTACAGTAGACACATTGGAAATGATTGCAAATTGGTAAGTTGCCCTTTGTGTTCAGTTTGGTCAATGACGTCAACTTCAACAGTGACTATAATTACTGTAGGAGGGCTTAGTGTCGTCATTCTCTTTATAAATTTGTAAACATCCCCAAGTTTTTAATATTAGCCTGCTACTAGGTTTTTACAGTATGAATTGCAAGTAAAACTGTTGAGACTGTACAGTAGAAATTGAGCCAGCAGTCCAACACATGTACAGTACTGTATACACATACTGAAGCTTCGGAAGGTCTCTAGCATTTTAAAAGTGAGTGTTATCGTATGTTTGTGTTACTGTATGTATTGTGCAGTAAATCTGGTGAAAGGGGTTGCTTTATTCTTTCTTAGTGACTCATTTAGTTCATTGTGTGGAAACAATATTCAAACTTAATTTGGCATGTGGGTGCAACATTAACCAGATTGCCGCAGGCCTATTGTGTAATTTCATTGAATTTGCCAAACATTTGCTGTACTGTACAATGCAGTACTATTGAGTAGCAAGCATGGTACAGTACATGACAGTAAACTTAACTTTGGCTAAAGACTTTCAACTGTACTCAAGATATTTCATGGTATAGTTCTTACACCCATCGGCAGGAACAGTTACAGTAATGCAGAAAAGGGGAGGGGGAGGCTTAGGTGGCCTTCAATGAATGCTATTCTGATAAAGTGGTGGGATTAAAAATACCATTACAAAATTCACATAATTCTTTCATTTGAAATGGAAGTCGGGGAGATTCACATGCCTCCACACCTTCCTCTGAATCTATTTGTTATACTGTACAGTATGTATCAACATACCAATACAAATTTATGTGTCATGTTGTGTCAGCTACAGTAGATACAAAGGTACTATAGGGTTGAAAAACAGTTTCATTCCTATTAAAAGCCCCTTAAATTTCACAATGCAATTAAGTACTGTTTTTACACTTCATACTTGGAATGATGATCATGAAAATTTGAATTGTGATCATGAAAATTTGAATTGTGATCATGAAAATTTGTAACATGGAAAGAAGGAAGAAAGTGTTGTGTTCTTTGTTTCTTTCTGCAGACCCCATGTTTGGTCAAAAGGTAACAGAATCCCCCTCTCACGCGGAAGGCCAGGGTTCGATTCCCAGGTCGAGCCATACCAAGACTTTAAAAATGGAACTTACTGCGTTGTGTGTAATGCTCCGCAAGAGCCAGTGACCCACAACTGGAAAAAAGGCTATGGCCCGCTCGGCTTAAACCAATAGGTCAGAAACTGGGCCGTAAAACTCCATCTAACTAACAAATCTTTTTTTTCTTGAACATTCTTCATTAATCATGGCTTGAATATTGAGGTACAGTATGAGAATGGGATTGCACATGGTCACTTGCCTTAATCACTGTGAGAAGCACTCTGTAAATTTATAAAAGTTTAATGAAGAAGCCTGGCACTTACTGTACAGTATCACACCTCATTTCCTAAGTACTGTACTGTAGTGTGATTTAAACCTACTGTACAGTAGCACACTTGGAGATTTACAGTACAGTTATGTAAAATTCCAAGGTCTGTTATTCCAAGGATAGCTTGTAATATTTACATACTTGGAAGAGTTTATTTCAATGCTATGTAGCTACTACCTTTTTGAAATATCCATTTACAGTTTTGCAAGCACCAAAATAAAAAATACAGTTAGCAAGTTCAAAGGATGGAACAGATGAAGTACAATATGAAAATTAATGTTCAAAGAACTGTATGCTGGAAAAGTCTCAGGAGCAATCAAACTTTGAAGTGCCACATGTTTACAGAGCTTTCTATAAGAGTGGTACATTATTGTTAAATTATTTCAGGAGATTTTATATTTTGAGGATCGTTAAATTTTGTTTCCTACAGTAGTAGGCTAGTACAGTATGTACATTTCACTCTTATGTACTGTACATACTTGATTTTATACAGCAGTATATTATTCAGTCACTTGTTTGTGTACATATACTGTACAAATAATGCACATTTGCTTTTTTCAGTGTCAAGTACTTCTACAGTACTACTAAATGTATCTGAATGTTTGCCCTACAGTATCAGTCATACAGTAGGTATTGCTCAATATCTACCTATTTTAAAGGTCAACCACAGTCACCCCAAACTCATTTTGAAGCAACAGCTAAAAATCACAATTTTCATCATACTTCTCTTCAAAGTATCTTACTGTAAAGCTTACTTTATTGCTTCAATATTGCACAACCAAGGTACATCAAGTACTGTAGTTACCGTATTTACTCTATTAAACGCCCCCTCTCTAATAAACGCCCCCCAACTTTTTCGTCACATTGCATAAAGTGAAATTGTTAATTCCAAAGACAATATGGTAAAAGGAAAATGAAATAGTCCTGCCTTGAAGCCACGAAATCTCCTTAAGTCCCATATCCTGAAGTAAAAGGCATGTTTCTGCAACTAATTTCTGTTGATATCCGTCACGCTATCACATACCGCGAACCTGTACTGCTTCGTTTGCGGTTCGAAAGTGGTACTGTACATACCGTAGGTATACAAATATTCGCGAGCCTATCCGAACAGCCTAACATGAAAATCCAAATTCAACACCGGAAAACTGTTTAACAGTGAAATGCTGTGAATGCGTATGTACTGCTAATACGTACGTGCATGGTGCTACTCACGGTAACTATTATGCAACTACCGTATGTACGTTCGTATAGCCGGCCAGTCAGTATAGTACCGTGAGGCCTGGCTGTATACTGTGCACAGCATGCATGCATGCCGGGGGCACGTAGAAAAGTCACTTCTGTGTGTAACGTTACATATCAAGATGTCCGCGAAAGTTGATCACACTTGCAAAGTTCAGAGTGCTGTTCGTGGCTACCATATTTATAGGGAAGTTTGGTTACCGATCATTGGGGAGGAGCTCACAGCTGATTGTGAAGCTGACAACCAAATGGACAAATACGCCATAGCAGTTTATCAGAAGGGCTCAGATAAGAAACAAGTTGTGGGGCACTTGCCTAGAGAAAAGTCATGTAAATTTGACTCTAATAAATGCCCCCCTTAATGAAAATTTCACGCCCCCGGGGCGTTTGATAGAGTAAATACGGTAGTTCTAATTTGAAGAGAAAAATGTTGTAGCATGACTCTCAATAGTCAATCATGAAACAGGACATTTTACTGCTGGTACAGCTACTTTGGGTTGGGGCCATTGCTCTAGACGTTTATAATTGCATGTTAAATACTGGAATAGTACTGGAGACACCATTAACTTGACTTGTTCAGTAGTGTACATAGTACACTGTTCTGTTTCATGATTGGCTTTTGATAGCTACAATACCTGACAATGTTTTTTTCTCTTTTTATTTAAAAGGAGTGACTGCTTGGTTTACATGGAATGCAATTTTAGTCCTTACAGTAAATATTATAAAAGGTTCTCTGTACTGTAAGAAGAAAATTTTGATATTTAGCTGTTGCTATGTGTAATTCAAAGTACTGTGAGCTTGGAGGGATTGCCCTTTGTGAATGTGATTTGGCTATGATACAGTTTATCTACACAAAACAGTCCATGTTTGCAAAGGTACTGTACACACATCATAGGGACTGATGAGCTAATACACTGTACTGTACATGAGATACTGTATTACCACATTTAAGAGGATTTTTTCACCTTTCCTCCTTTTTTTTTTTTTAATCATCCATCTTTTTTGTGCCAAAGACCCAATTGTTTCTGTCATAAATGTTTTATAAATATCAGAGCACTATTAAACTTGTTGAGACAGTTCTGTCCAATCAACAGTCAGTATTTTAATGAAATCAATACCACCAAGGGCTATGAAGTGGGCCACTGGACCCCAGCCCTGGTGGCTGCCTCTCAGTTTCCTCTTTTTTTTTTTTTTTTTATTTAATGGAAGTATCAGGCTCATCCCTGTAAGCTATAGGTGCAGAACTGCCTCATCTTTGTCAAGACTGAATGCTATGTCAATATTACGCATGTCAGTCTTGGTCATATTTTCTTTGCATGCACTAATTGTTCTGTATGTATTGTCACTTATATTGTAAGGCAGTAAGACATCAGAAGGCAGGATTTACTGAAGCAATGCAAAACGGTAGTTTTAATGGTAATATCCCATTCAATAAAGTCATATACTTAATTGTACCACAGTTGATTGACAAATTATGGTTAATGACATCATTTGCAGACTGCAAATGTTGTATACACTATGCTACAGTGAGTGGTCCTTATATTAAACCGAACCCATGTAGCTTTAGAAAATTGGAGTCAGGAAAAGTCTGGAATTTACAGTAACTGGTTTTTGAAAATCCTTGAATTTGGGGTCTGTTGTCTGGAAAACTTGCCATATGATCTTGAAATTTCAAACATTTTACATTTGGTTGTTGGCCATGATAAGTAAACAATTGTAAAATGAAGGCCATTTTGTACAGGTTACTTATGTTTTTGCAGTATTCAACAAGTTTGGAAAAAGTCTTGATTTTCAGTTTTTTTTTTAATTGTGGGGATCTTGATGTTCTGGTTAAGTTTATTATGGTTCACTAGTGAAAGGGTTATTGTTTTACCTGGTCTTGACCTACAGTACATGATTGCAAGAAACTATTAAATAATTATTATTATTCTTATGATGACTGACTAATGGTGGTTGCCAAAAGATAGTTACAATTATACAAGCTATTAAAGTGTACCTAAAGTTAAATAATTAAAAAATTATATAAATATATTTATGCATATATACAGGTATTTATGGAGGAAGATGATAAGTAGCGGAAACAGTTGCATAATTTTTGGTTTTGATCATAAGAGAAACCAATGCATTCATGATGGGGTGCGTGTGTATGTATGTATGTATGTGTGTTTGTGCGTGTGTTTATGTGTGTGTGTGTGACACTTTGCTTGTTAACACGATAGCTCAAGGTAGGAATGTCTGACAGTTTTCAAACTTGGTACATAGATGCACCATATTGAGAGGAAGAACCCTAATGTTTTTGGTGGAGGTCAATGGTCATTTGGGGTCACCAGGGGTCAAAGTCTGAAAACCTTGTTAACGCAATATCTCAAGGGAAGAAACTTGGATAGATTTCATATTTGGTATGTAGATGCATTATAGTCAGAAGATGGTCCCTATTGTATTTGGTGGGGTCAAAGGTCATCTGGGGTCACTGGGGGTCAAAGTCTGAGAATCTTGTTAACACTATATCCGAAGTTTGGAAGCTTGGATAGATTTCATATTTGGTATGTGGATACGTTATGGTCAGAAGATGGTCCCTATCGTTTTTGGTGGAGGTCAAAGGTCATCTGGGGTCATCAGGGGTCATCAGGGGTCAAAGTCTGAAAACTTTGTAAATGCAATATCTCAAGGTAGGAAACTTGGAAAGATTCCATATTTAGTATGTGGATGCGTTATGGTTAGGAGATGGTCCATATTGTCTTTGGTGGAGGTCAAAGGTCATCTGGGGTCACCGGGGTCAAAGCCTGAAAATCTGGTCAGCACGATATCTCAAGATAGGAAGCTTGGATAGATTTTATGTAGTATGTGGATGCGTTATAGTCAGTATATGGTCCCTAATGTTTTTGTCTGAGGTCAAAGGTCATCGGGGGGGTCACCAGGAGTCAAAGTCTGAAAACCTTGTTAACACAATATCTCAAGGTAGGAAGCTTACGTGTAGATAGATTTCACATTTGGTATGTGGATGTGTTATGGTCAGGCAGGAGATGGTACCCAATGTTTTTGATGGAGGTCAAAGGTCATCTGGGGTCACTGCTGGTCAAAGTCTGAAAGTCTTGCTAATGCAATATCTCCAGATGGGAAAGTTGGATAGATTTCATACAGTATTTGGGTATGTGGATGCATTATGGTCAGAGGATGGTCTCTATTGTTTTTGGCAGACATGAAAGGTCATCTTGAAATATGATCTTTCAAGATAGCTGTTTGTCCATTTGTCTGTCTGTTGTTTGTATGTCTAGCAATGTATGGCTTTTATGGAGGTCAAAAGGTCATCTGGAATGACAAAATTATTTTCTGAACATGCAAGCATAACATTTGAATGAGAAGATAATGGTGCATGATGGCACTCTTTAAAACGGAACATTTATGTATCATCGAAACCTTAATGCATTTTTGCATTCTGGTTTTCTTTTAAATTTTTTGTAGAATTTTTCATCTAACATCTAACGCAATGTCACACCAATACTTTCTTATATATATGGTATAAAGCTGGATCAACCGGTATCGGGAAATGGGTATACCATCAGAGCGTAAAGGCGAAAATAAAACAATAAAACACATTTATATTTCCCTTTGCGTTGTGAGATATGCATACTTGTTCTTTCAATGACCCCTCATACTGTACATTCCTGTTAGACTGTTAGAATTTATTTTTCATGGTCTTTGGTAGATATTTTTGAATTTTTTGACTTGGGGTAATTTGTAAGTTGTTTGGTCTGAATCACTGATTTGCCTTGAATAAATCTCATTCTGCAGCTCATGCATGTACAGGTACTGCTACAATAACTGTAACTTTAAGGTGGTGCATTAGACTCATCTAAATCACTGAACTCAGTAGAGTGAACAATTCTACTACGTTTTTAGTCCATCCAGTCACAGCTCCGTCTGGAGTCAATTGAAGGCTGCTGTGTAGTAAATTAAGTTTTTAGCTTATGTTCAGGGTGTTGCTTGATAATTTGAGGTTTTTGAAATTATTAGTACAGTACAGAATCCAGACAATGGAACTACAGTAATTACACCACCATAAATCAATGTGGGCCTATTTAAGGTGTGCACAAGATTGTAATGTTTTGTGTACAGTTGTGGGCAAAAGTTAATTTAGGAAGATAGAGTACAGTACTTATAAATCTTACTGCATTAGACTTAATACTTCAGTAGGCAGGTAATTGAAAATCTACTGCATTAGAATATTGTATAGGCCTAAAGTACAGTATATAGTACAATTTATGCACAAAGTCTCAGTTTACTGGTACAGATGACATTTCAGAACCTAAGGGTGCTCCCCACTGGAGACAAGCATGTAAAGTGTTATTGTAACTTGCAGTACAGTGCATGGTGTACTGGTCAACGTACTGTTTGCTGATATATACTCTTAAATATTGTGTAGTACAATCTCCTAGTCATTAAAGCTTCAATGTATAAGATGTCTTGTAACAAAACCTGCTGGCTTGTTTGCAGAAAAATTGGATGTTGCAGCAACAAACAGTCGAATGAGTGCATAGCAGTGTGTGTGTGGTGCATTTTGCTGCACTGTGTGTACATGCTTCACACCTTTCTGTGCAATTATATGCACTTACATTTGCAGAATTATTCAAGTAATGCAGTTTTGTCAGAACCTGTACTGATATATGTGATGGGAAGAAATTTGCATCTTTGGGAAGTTTGTAGTGTACAGTAATTCCAGTTTGCAAGGAATCAGTGGCAATGATCAACAGAATTGTACCAATGCCAATTATTGGTGAGATTACTGTTCAAAACTGGTGTAATATCATCCAACCATACATGGTATTTTCCATACATTTTGCATTGCATTTTGTTGCACTGTGTGTAATTTCATGTCATGAATGACTTCTTACAATCCCTTTCATCCTTGATTTTCAGCTATTGAAAAGAAAGAACTTTACAAGGTGAAAAGACAAAGTGAAGATTCGTCAAGAAAAGACAGTGGAAGATATATCAGAAGGTACCGTGCATCCAAAAGGTATAGTACTGTACATCAGAAATATTTGTTTCAGTTGCATTCAACATAGTGCAGTTTTTGATGTACAGTATCCTCTCCCTCTTCTTTCCTCTGTGTCACAATAATTTCTTGCCCTTACTGTATCAGTCCATCTTCTACACATGGGTGGAAAAAGTTTTTAAGCTGGGAGGCTCCTTCCCGGGAAATTGTGCCATCTGGAGGGAAACTTCCTATTTCTGTACATGAAAATGGGGGGGGGGGGGGAGGGGACTGTGGAAATTTAACTTCCTTCTAGGGAAATAATTATACATTCCCCTCTTGGGAAATAAACCTTGCTTCTACAGTACCTTTTTTCTAAAAGTCCCCACGACTCTCTGGCGAAGAGCCAAGGGGCGAAAACCAAACGATTACTCCCGGAGGAGTTCTGCTCCCTTAAGGAGCTTAACGTCCCAAATGGACAAGTACGTGCTCTCCAAAAGGCAAACACTGAGTGGTCCTGCTCTAGACTGGCTGAATAGAACAGAAGCCACAACAGAAGCTACAGTACCAGTACATTTTGAAGAACTTGAATCAGGGAGCGATATATTCCAAACAGCAACTCCCTGCTTGAATGACTCATTCAAAGAAGAAAAACACCTGGCATGCAGAGACATTGCAATGATGGCTTTTGTGTTTCCAGGACAAATAAAGTCACACTGCATCTGTTGAACTGGTTTATAGGCCTCTCTTGAGTAGTGTCATGGGTGAATATTTCCACACAATTATCTTTGCACAGTACTTGCTCATTTGTCTGTTGTGATAGGTACCTACCGTATTCTACCTCACCATTCCACTACACTGCAGTTTTACATGAGGTGTCCAGGTGGGTCTGGTGGCTGGTACTCAGCTTTTCGGACTGAAACTAGACCTGTTTGCCACAACAGAGAATGCAAAGCTCCCCACATTTGGCTTGAGAATGTTTTACCCTGGGGTGTGGACTATGGATGCCAAACTTATCCCTTGGGAGCACATTGACTCAGTAGTTTTTAAAGCACACTGTGGATCTCATGAAAGCTACTTTTTGTACATCCCACATTGAAAATGAGTGAAAAACATGCATGCACTGATTGAAGAAGGCCTTAATTCACTAATGTCAGAAGCCAAACCCCTGCACCATTGCACTTCTCATTTGCAACTCTGACCCTTTAGACCCGTGGATGGCTATGCTTTGAGCAGGGATTTTCTGGGGACTCCACAGTAATTTTTCCCCACATGGCTAGGACTTGTGCCAGGGTTTCACACAATCCTGAAGGCCAGGGAAATTGGAAGGGCATTAAACCCTGGCATATGTAGTGGTAGACGGCCAGGACTTGTGCCAGGATTTCACACAATCCTGAAGGCCATGGAAATTGGCATGGCATTAATCCCTGGCATATGTAGTGCTAGACAGTCAGGTTTAGGGACTTTGTCGGGGATGAACCCTCGATCAATGCCCCACCCTGTGCAGACATGTCCGGGCTCTGCCCAGGGATTAACCTATTTCAGTTATGGAGTTCTGGATCAAGACCTGATCCTCCGCTGGGTCTAGGGATTAGGGGTTACAATTGATAAACTTGTGCCTTAGTGTAGTTCACCGGCTAACTATTGTAGCTAGCTTAGAAGCAGCTGACAGCCTGTAGGTGACTAGTGATGCATTAAAACACTGCTGATTGTTACTCAGCAATAGACCTCTCTCTCCGTTGTAACATTACCTGAAAGCACTCTATCAAGAACCTTGAAATACAGTATATTCAGTGTATGCATTAATTTCTATGTGCCATTGTTCTTTCAGCTATTATAGTGACTTCCATCTTTCATGAATGGCTGAAGCCAGAAAGCCAGAAGAGAGCTATTATGACTTTGATGAAAGTCACGAAGAGGAATTAGAGGGGGAGAATAGTCATCCACAACTTGGAAAAAAGTTTTAGTATTCATGATGGTCTGGCACTCCAGGAGCGAGTTTGCCTTCTGGAGAAGGAGATGGAAAAACTCAGTGCAAAGTTAGCATCTGCAGCATCAAGGAGTCAGGATGAAGTCAATGAGGAGGTGAAAATAAAGAAAAAACAGGAGAGTGTTGCATATATGAGAATTAAGATGGATGCTTTGAAAAAGGAATTAGCACTACGTGAAGATACAGTGAATAGTCTTCAACAGCAACTGGAGCGTGCTGTGGCCAAAGCAAACGAGGAACGTGAGAAATTGAAAACGCAGTATGAAACAAAATTGTCAGAATTGAGGAAGGAGTATGAGGACAATGCTCAGATGCGTCTCATTTCAAGTTTGGACAATCAAAGAGTCAAATTGGAGGAATCATACTGCCATAGTTCAACTGCTAGTGAGGTTCTGAAAGATTCTCAATTCGTTGTCAAACAAGTTGAGAATAATGAAGTTTCGAGTGTTCAAGGAGACAGATCCCAGTTAAGTGTACCACGCTTAATTTGCAGCTCTTGTAAAGAGTCGTACCTTCCAGATGAGCCACAAGAGGAAAATATGTGCCTATTTCATCCTCTCCCTCCCATGAAGAAAACTAAATGGGAGAAGGGATGGTTACCAGATATTGACAGCAAGAAATACAAAAACTACTGCTATTGGGCATGTTGCAATACCCTTGCTAAGAAGCGTCCAGTTGGCTGTTGTGAAGGGCGCCATCATCAAGATTGGGAGGCAGACATTCTTTTGAAGAAAGTTATGCAAGATGGGTCTGGGAATAAATCAAAGATGTTAGAGAAGTGTATGGGTGAGGTAACAATAATCTCTGATTGAGAAAATCATCATATGGAAGGTTGCTTCTGTGTACTGCAGTCTCATCTACTTCAATCATGTTGACAAAAAAATTCTGATCAGAGCTTCTGAAACATCTGGGGTTTGCTGTGAACATGCCATAATTTGCAGCATTTCCAGTCCCTCTTCCTAAAAGACTATGTCAAATATCTGTGTAATGTTTTAATGAATCTGATCAGCCCTTGTGTTTAGTAACTGTAGGCAGCCATTAGTGGGGTCCATCAGCCTTAAATCATCTTCATTTATTGTCTACATATATTTCAAACCCTCATATTCAGTGAAATTGAGGGAATCAAGTAACAATTTGGTGTATAAACAACCATGGCACAGGTAAGCAAGGAAATGGAAAGACTAAAGGTAATGGGCCCCCATCATGTCTGACTGAAGTCAGACCATCACTTGACTGTCTGGATTTGTCTATAGACAAATCTGGACAGATTATGATGGTCTGATTTTAGTCGGCCATTACTGGGGTCCAACACCTTTAATCTTTAATTTTCCTTCCTTACCTGTTCCATGGATGGTTGTACACTGAAGTGTATCTTAATTTTCTCAATTTCACTGAACATGAGGATTTGACATTCACATAGACAATAAATGAAGAAGATTAAAGGCTGATGGACCCCACTAATGGGGCTCAGTCAATTTTTCCCCTAGAAATGTCACCCTTCACAAATTTGCACCCTGGACCATCAAAGTTTCCCACTAAAAACAAAATGTCCCCCTCCCTGACAAACTCTCCTCCTAAAAACACTTGTCCCAACCAAGTTACTCCTGATCAGTTCAAAAAGTCACCCTCATTCGAAACTCAAAAGTGACTTATATTCTATTTATGATGAATGAAAAGTGAAAAGCTTTGTCATCCCAATGAGGAGAAGCATTTAAAACTTCAAAGGCAACAAGCCAACCTTTGTAATAGTTCATATTATGTACATGATGTATTCCAGAAGTACAGTATATCAATGCATCATAATTTTCAAATGATGGTCAATATACTGTACATGGCATGTATGTCAAGTTTCAGATAGGTGCGGTAAGCTTTAAACTATAGACTATAGGTAAGGCCAGTTAAGTGTTTTGCAAAAGGTATAGGTGGTGTTCCCAATTTGCTGAAGATTTACTTCAACATGGCATCAGTACGCCAATTTAGAAAAAAAGCTGAGTTAAACCTAGGATGGCTAAGCAATTCCTAAAATTGTTGTTTTCCCTTCAGCTTTACAAAATGATTGCTACAGTTATGAGAACCTAATGCTTGAAGTACTTGGAAGTATTTCTTGTAATTGAGAACTACAGTGATACAAAAAAAAGGTCAAAACTGGTTGTATGTCAATTGAGGGGTGAGATTGTCAAGGTGCGAATTTGTTTGTAGGCAAATTTGTAAGGGGGAACTTTGTAAGTGGTGACTTTGTTAATAGGGGCCACTTTGTTGGCCTAAGGGGCAGCTTTGTAAGAGTGGTTATTTGTAGGGTGAGACTTTGTGAGGGTAGACTTTGCAAAGGAGTGACTTGACCAGGAACCAATAATCTGTTCTAAACACTTTGTCGTAGAGCATATGTTACAATCCATAGTATTGGTACAATACCTATAGATTTAGTAAGTCTGATAATGTTACCTACAGTAAGACTATTAACCTAAAGGGCAAAAGCAGACTTCCCAAAATTACTTTGAAGCAACAGCTTAATATCACAATTTTCTTCTTATTCCTTTTCAAAGCAGTTTTGATAGTATTTTAGGATTTCATTATTGCACATTCAAGGTTAACCAAGCAGTAACGTGTAATAATGTGTAAATTCCACATTTGAGTACAAAAAATATTGTCACATGACTCTCAAGAGCCAATCATAAAACAAGACAGTCTACTTCACTGATAAGTTGGGGGGACTGCTCTTTACCTTTATTAAACTACTGTAACTTTAATTTTAATTACTCTGTGGATCTACAGCAGGCTTCCTCAAATAGCGGCACAAGTGGCGCGCGACGTGGTTCGAAGTGGCGCAAAAAATACTGGAAGAATATTGAAAAATTTAACTTTCCATAATTTTTTTGACAAGAATTGTTCTGTCTCAAAATAGGTGCTGTAAATAAATCTAATACTTTCCACAGACTGACGTCACATTCCGACAAGGATAATAATGTCCAATTTGTTCTCACAAGAAAGTAGAATCACCATCTCTGTTTACGTTCATTAGAGTCAGTGCTTTGTGGATTCACCAAGTTGTAAAGTTTGTGAAAAATTTTGGCCGGGAAAACTGAACAAATTTTACACCATTTTGCTTGTAAGCCAAGCCCCTTCTGAAATGCAAAAATTTTCAAAAGGGGAGAGGGACACCCACCCTTCTCCTAATTTCCCTGAGGATGGTGCATTACAGTATATCAATAACATTTAGAAATGTGGTGCTCCTGAAAATTTAATTGAGGAAGCCTGGTCTACAGCATCCACTGTACTTTGCCAAGGAGGTAATATCTTCTTTTCCAGGTCAACCATGTGTGTACATAGTAGACACAGTAAACGCAGAAAATTTGCAATAGTTGTACCATGCTACACAATTTTTAGGGCCATGCAGTTAGTGTTTATCAATGATGTACAGTTTATGCACTATGATAGAACAAAAATAGGCCTACATGTGTGCATGAATCACATGTACAGTTGTGTAGGCACTCATTTGTGCAAATTTGTGTTAACAATTTGTGGGGTTAGGGGTGCATTGGGACCAGGTAAATTTTGTATAGAAGTTTGATAAGCACACTGTGCTGTTGATTTGGCTTGATTAAGGCCTCTCTTGCAAACCTTAAGAAAAAAATGAAGAAAGTGCAAGTGTTGAACTACAATACAATTCAGTATTTTCAGTTGCAATGTTGGGAGGAGTATCATGTTATCAATTTATGTTTGATTCTGTAAAACTAGTAACATTTACAGTATATATTGTATTTGATTTTTAATGGTTTGCAAGTTTTTTTTTTTATACTGTTCAGTACTACTGTAATGTGATTACAAGTTTGACAAATAATGAAACCCTTCATCTTTACTGTCTTTCACACTTCACCTTGTATTAAATGTTTGTAACAAATTTTATAAGCAACTTAAAGCATTTCTATTTGTAATCAGCAAGCAGGCAGGAGTAGGAGTAACCACTGAAGGAAAAAACTATAATTATTGTATAGTGCATACATAATACAGTGGTACCATTACATCTTCATTTCACGCACATGATACAGTACTACTAAAAGTTTTGAAATTTACTGACCTGCTGCAATTGCATTAAAATTTCTTGTTAGTTTCTAAACTATGCGCTTATAAAATGGATAAAAAATGCCATCTTTTATGCATCATGTTTGGTGGATTGAAATGAAGGATTCATGTTATTTTTATAGTTCTTTTCATAAAGCCCACTTCTCCCAATGAAAAATGTATTACATGTATGACAATGTAGCAATTAAGTATTGAATTTGTGTGAAGATGCAAATGTAAAAGGGATTTGTGCAGTGTATCTTGTTCCAATGGCCAAAAGACTTTTTTTTTGGTGGGGGAGGGGGGGGGAAGAAGGGAGGGGAAAGAGGTGGCTTGGAAGATTATTTTCTGTGCTCACCGTGGAACGATTTTACTACTGCATAAGTGTATATTGCCTTTTGTTCAAAGTGTGCATTAGTTGCAGTAAAGCTACTTGTAGGAAGTTTTGCCATCATGTGCCTGCTGAATTTTCAATATCAAATTTTTTGAAAAAACTTCACCATTTGGTACTTCTTGCAGAATATTGTATTGAACAAATTTACTTTGCTGTGTATGAGTGAGGAGTAGTCCTCCATGGAAATTTATTCTTGTTCTGTTGTTTGATGTTCCAATTTTAAACTTTTTGTGAACTTCTTAGAATATAGTCATATGTGGCAGATCCTTATACATGTTTTGACAGAGTGTCCTGTAGGTTTAACCTACACCACATCTATCAGTACAGGGCTGATATTTTTAATGCTAGCACAAAGTGCTGAAAGAAGAATTCAGGCATTATTCAAAGTTTCCAAGGGACATTTCTACCATTACTGTACATATACTTGTATTTTACTGTTTAACATGAAGGCAAGTACTGTTTTTTGTTACTGGCGTAAAAGTCACAAATTTCTATGGTGCAATTAATATATTTAAGGAATCCAAACAAGCATAGGCTTTTTCGAGTCTAATCCTCCTGAAAATATGAGGCTGATTGTAAGACTTGACATGAATGAAAAGGAACTGCTTGTGATAGCAACTTTCAATGACAAGACAAGTAGTCCTTTTTCATTTTGTGCCCGAAATAAATCAAATAGAATTGTCCATTGCTATTTTGGGAAGAGTGTGGATTAGGGTTGGGCAGTACCGTGAAAATATTGGTACTGGCATTGTTTAACACACAGAACCAGTATTGAGGCAGTACTGTTTCTCAACTCTCGTGTAGGGAAGTCCAGTGGGAAGGAACATAAGCCACACATGGTCCCCACATTATCCTGCACATTATTGCATCTGGGTGTTGATTGGGGTAATTACTGTCTAGGAACCTCTGCTCTAAATGTTTGTGTAAATATTTTAATCATCCACCCTTCCTAACAGTTATTTTTGTCAGCGAATAAAATGAGTTCCGGTATTTTTTTCAATTACCGGTATTTTCTCAAGTACTGGTATTAGTAACACACCAAATATCTCCGGTATTTTTATTACCTGTACCTCTAGTACCGGTATTGACGTCAGTACTGATATACCGTCTAACCATAGTGTGAATGTGTTAAACTTTTCCAGTTATCTGGGGGAGAAGCACTTTTCAGTTCAAAAAGGACAATGGTCATTTCATACTCTTGTCTTTAGGATGACTTAGGCACAAAGTTGAAAAAAGTTAACAAGATGAGGCCTACTGGCCTTCTTAAAGTGTAGTTTTTAGCAACCTCATGTTCTGCAGCATTCAGTTTGTGGGTAAAGAAGCTGGTGCCCAACATTCTAGCAAAATGCTGCTAGGGTCAGTGAAGTGTTTTAGGCGTTGCTGTCCCCTCTGACAGAAAATGTTTTGCTGGGAGCCACCCATAAAAAGGAAGAAATTTAAGCAGATTGGATAAGACCCCATCAAATCTTCAAAATGTAACAGTGCAAGTGAAATTGGTTCTGCAGGTTTAGAGTGCTTTCACTGACGTCATGCAAGCTCCTCCCCTTTTGCTGGGAAAACTATTTTAGTACAATAGCTTATATAGCTAGCAAGAGGCATCTGACGACCCATCGTTGTACTAAAACACTGTTGATTTCTGTCCAGCAGTGGGTGTTGCTTACCATTTGTGATGTCACGTGAAAACTTTCTACAGCCAGTAGGGTGCATAGATTTAGAGTGTTAGGTTACACCTTGTTACTTCTTTGCTCCGCACTGACCAAACTTCATACTATGAAGGCCAGTACGAAAGAACTTCAAAGTACCGAAGAAAAGGAAACTTCTCTGTCATTTATTTCAGTTTTTGATGTTGGACCAAAAGAGATTAATTTTCCATGCTTTCTCGTATTCCATTCAGATGTATTCATATTTGTATAATTTGTTATTAACTTGAAGCCTTTCAGATGTTTGTACAAATATAACACTGAGAAGAGTTAATAGTGCTCATACCCGTGAAGTTTATCCGTGTCTTTGAAGTGGAAGGGTGTGATCAAAAGCGTAGACAATACCGCCTATTCTTTAATAAAAACAGTTACTGTCGATTTTCATGTTCTGGCCTTCTCTGTGTTGTTAGTTTCAGGCTTTTAGCAATAAAGTCGGTGCTGCTATGCATTTTCCCCCAAATTTCACTGGAAATTTCAGTGCTCTTCATGATAACATGCACCACGTGTTTGGTCTGACGGTGGGGTATCCGCCTCTCATGCGGAAGGCCCGGGTTCTATTCCCAGGTCGGGTAATACCAAAGACTCTAAAATGGAACTTAGTACTGCCGTTGCATGTGTGTGATGCTCCACATATGCAATGGAGTAGGGAAAACAAGCCAGTGAGCCACAACTGGAAAAAAGGCCGTGACCGGCTCGACTTGAACCAATCGGTTAGAAACTGGGCCGTAAAACTCTATCTAATGAACTAACAAACCATGATAACCTTAGAAAAGAGAAGAATTACTGGAAGCTCTTAGAATTTCAAGTAACATGGTTTACTGTTTCATTCAAATCAGTTACACTGACAAAACTCCCATTCCTTGCTCTCGCAATATATATATATATATATATATATATATATATATATATATATATATATATATATATATATATATATATATATATATATATATATATATATATTCCGCAGAAGGTGAATTAAAAATTTGGAGAATCTTGTGTTGCATAACAGATTTTAGGATTTTGTTTATGAAAACTTTGAATTTAGGAAGTGATGCAAACACCAAGCGGCGAGTATAGAAATGACACGAGATAATCAGGTATATGTAGCTAAAAAGGCCTACGCGGAAAAGTATTAAGATGAGGTTTCTTCTCATGAAAATGAAATCAAAACCAGGGAGTTGCAAGAGATAAAAACTGCCGAATGCGGGATAACGCTCTATCGGTAACGTCCCGTCTGCGATAGCTAGTCAAAAAGGGTTTCATGGCATCGTCAGGTTGACTTTGCGTTGAATCTGGTTGCAATCGAAGTTAAAAAAGGTGTTTTGTGACGTCATCCAGAATCCGGCATAGTGTTGATTCCATTTAATAATATAAATTGTCAACCGAAGAGAACAATATGCAGGGCAGGGGACTGCAATTGAAAGTAACACCCACCAATAAAATCCGGTAAAAGACTTGTTCAAGGTAATGGCAACTGCGGACTTTGTAGGACTTGGCTTCTATTCTTGATAGGAGAACTTGGCTAGGTTTCAAAATATAGACAATTTCCTGTCTCATCCAGAACTTAGCCTTTAGCAAATAAATAATCGCATTGTCATCTTTCCAGTTCTTTTTTTTTCTAATCAGCCATCAGTAGGCGAATCTCTTCAAAAATTGTACGTTTGCATTTCAACCTTCACTTTGAGAGAAAAATAAAAAGCAACTTACAAACAAGCAATTGACTCGAATTTCATACTACACGAATGACGTAGCTGGATTGTTTTTGAAGTGGCATCCTGGATTTATTTATGTGCTGGTAGTCGCTTTACTTCTTGCTCATCGCTCATGCTGTGGGATATTTTTGAACAAGTCAGTCGTACTTACAGAAATATTCAAATGATATTTCCAGATTATCTTAAATCGAAACGTAAAGTTCTCGTCACAAGCCCTTCAAACACCACACCCAAAGTTTGTTCATATTTCAAAAGTAATCATGTTTTAAAATAGGTTGTCAAAAATAGTCACAGCTATTTCGAGGTCAAGTTGACAAACCGTAATGTAATACCAACAAACGGTCTCAAAAGTCTTCTGTTGTTTTTTGTATTTAAAATATGTAATTTTGATCATGAATTGTATGACTTCAGTCAGTCCGGGAGATTCTCCGTTATCGGAGAACTTTATTCACTTTCTCCGAAAATGGAGAATTTTAATGCAAAGTGTTGTATAAATATTTAGAACCTTATTTTCGTAACAGCCGTTGCTTCTCAGACAAACACATATGATGAATCGGCTGTTACGATATACAAAAGTGACGGTATATATATATATTTAGACATAATTTTCAAGATTGTTGGAGAAATTCAAAAGTGCAATGACTTTTGCAAATTGAACATTTTTCCCCAATTCAAGTTCGAAATGATCCATTTCTTGAAATGGTTATTGTAATGAGCCGCATAAAAGATAGTATTATTACATAAGTTGTTGAGGTCAAATTTACACCAACTCCCCAGTTTTATGGTGTCCTCATTGACTGATGTTATCACAGGAAAATGTCTCTGTTGGAATCGGTTCTACTGGTTGTGTAGTAAGGATAGACCTTTTCTCAATTCTAGTAGGATACCTCGCGTTTCCTCTAAATTCGCCTCTTACGCCGGAGGCCTTCGTTCGGGGAATCCGCAGGGAAAACAAGCCAGTGAGCCACAACTAGAAAAAAGGCCTTGACCGGCTCGATTTGAGGTAGGTTGGAAATTGGACCGTAAAACTCGATCTAACTCAATTCTAGTAGATCTTGCAAGCAAGATTTTGAAATGAGAAATAGCAATACTATTTTTTTTTTATATTACTTTTTTCCCTTCATTTAGCCCTGCAAAATCAAATTGTAGTATGCGATGGAAAATTGTACAATAATTATAAGATAATATTTCGTTTTTAACCCATTTCAACCTCTGGGAAAAAATGGCCGGGAGGTGGCCTTCTTACTCAGTAATATCGCCTATGTCAATGAATTTGAAAGTAACACAATGAACAGGTTGCAAAACCCTAGAACAGACAAATGAGACAATAAGCTATTTCGGTAATTCTTTGGCGCATGGAATTGTGAGGCACAGGGTGGGACGCCTACCCGAAAAACGCTTTGGGCTCGTTTTCGAAGTTTTGCCCCCACCCCCAAATTATCCTTTACCTCCATTCCCCCCTACTTTTTGCATTCTGGCTCCGCCCTTGTTCCTTATGCGTTTTTCGTTTTTGTGCAGGAAGAACTTAAGTTTCATTCTCAATATATATATTACATACAAAACAGCAAATTAGAGGATAAAAATAATAATGTATACAAGTATTTACAGTTGAATAATTTAGCTTGCACCATTCTTTCATCAATATCATGACTCATTAAATTAACAGTACACATTTCAATTATTTGAAAGGAAGGAAAAACTTTTTCGTTTTTTGAAAATTACTATCTCAATGGGGATGGCGGTGTCCCACTATGCCCAGTGTCAATTGGTGAGCGCTGCGATTTCTTGTAGTAGACTAGTTAGCAAAAAAGGAGTGGAAATGTGTGAAATATTACTAGGCTACAATTTGTTTGCTGCTTTGAACAGTCGACGTATATGGTACAGACGAAAAATCCTGAAGTCAACTTTCCTTCCTTCCTTAGAGTGCGAACAGAGTAAACGGCATTTGAACCGAAACCAAGTCAACCGCGCAACATCCGGATCAATTAATTAACAAAATTTACAGCGAGAGCATTACTGCATTAATCTGCTTCATGAACAATACAAAGCACATTTTCAAATACAGGAATAGTGTCATTTGTGGGTCTTGGTTGAGGGTCCCCCCTTTAGCCCTTCATCATGTCGTCAGAAGCGAAGTGTATCGGTTCTCTCCCGAGGGCCAAAAATGGTTTCTTTTTACTACAAATTAAGCTGTTGAGACTGTCACTGTTATTACTGCATATAAACAGAAACTCAGATGCATGTTGCTTTATCGGGACTGAACCCATCTTTTGTTAAAGTGGCAGCAAACAAATGACGCAACAGCAGGAACTGTAACATTTCTTGGGAGCGAAGAAAGCGAACCTCCCATTTCTTTGACACGTAGCACTCGATGACGAAGGTTTTCACCATCGTGGCGGCACGGTGCATGATTTATGGAAATTTCCAACGGGAAAGTATGTGTACTCAGGGGCAATTTCGGCATTAAAGAGTTCATTCTTTCTTCCGAAATCTATTGGGGCAATCAGTGTACTATTTTATTTGCATTCTGAACATGAACTTCATTACCATATGACTTATCCATGTACTCTCTCAAGAATCATGCTATTGTTTTTGAGTGAGGGTTTTACTCCTGTAGTCGTAAACTGGAAGTCTAGACTGAAACCTGAGATGTCAGATCATTACAGTGTTGCGTAATCACCTGTAGAGTGGGTACCACCAGGGCGTGGGTATTGCAATGACCTACGATAACCAACTCTGTGGGTGGCCTTGGCTACTCCATGATTTCAATGGGACCAGATGCTGTCTGCGTAGCGCCTCTGTTGGTGCAACCCCCCTCCCCTTTCCCAAGGTTGTCGTCCCTTTGGTTTTCGTAGCATTGGGGTGAACGAAAAGACTTCGTCCGCTCAATGGGCTACAAGCGTTAGGAATATGCCGCACAGACTGCCACACAGATAAGTAGCCAATGCAGGCTGGCATCGCATATGCCAGCAATACAGAGAAAACGCCATCAATCAAGGTCTGCCGTCCCTAAAACTTGTCAAAATCCTTAAAGAAAAATGCAGTTACCCCACTTAAATCGGTATAGTACACTGTCCTATTCAATGAATGGCTTTTGAGAATCACGTAATATAGTTTTCATTCTCACTTGCGAAATTTTCTAGGACTAACTGTTTGGTTTACCTTTAATACGTTATCTCTTATTCCTGATATATGCATGAAAGACACATGGAAGAGAAATTGGAAGAAAAATTTTATGCTGTTTTTTTTTTCAAACTAATAAGTTTGGAAGAGCGTTTCTTCTTTGAAACAGTGAACTGTCTTCCAGCTCCCTGCTTTAGACCTTTAATTGGGATGGAAAATTTTCTAAATTATGTAAGGAATGAAATGCCGTGGAAACCAAATTACATGTGAAATAAATTAAAAGTGTAGCATGTACGTAACCATTGAAGGGATAAAATGATATAAAATCTGTTTGTAACGCATGCATGACAAGTCAAGCCTGGTCTTATAGATCTCTTCATAACTGGCTGTTTGTGTTTGCTTCTTTTTAAAGGTCTTTTATTCCCTTTGACTTAATCACAAGGTGGAACGGCAGGTAATAAATGTTTGGTTTTAATAGCTTCGTTATTAAGCTCTATACCTATATCAGCACAGGCCGTATAAAAGCTTTAAAAGTTTAGTGGAGCTTACATGTAACCCATTTTACACGAGAAAGGTTAGGTTTTATAACAGTTGTGTCTGCAGTCTCAGACAAAAGAAGAGAGTACCGGTCCTGGCAGAGATCCACGTGGAAGCTATATTGTTTAAAAGGAGGATAAGTGGCTAATGGGATTTTCAATCTTTCTTACATATTAATCCAAGCAACCGAGTGATGGTGAGATTTGTCAACCATTAGGGTTGCAACGTCTTTGATCTTTTCATTTTTGTCAACATATGTCGTCGTTGTAATAACTAGAGTAAAGTATGCGGCTCAACTCGCAAGTTAATTAGACGCTAGATGGAACTCGACTCAAGTCTTTTCTTACCAAGACTCCACTCGTCTCGAGTCATCTCTTGTCCAGACTCGACTCAAGCCAAAACTGAAAAGGATGAAAGTGCGATATGACTCGAATTTCATAAGTTAAATTCAAATTCAATCGTTTCACAAAAGGTTGTCATAGGGCTTGAATTGAACTTCAGTCTTAACTTTCTCCCCGAACAAAAGTTTGAAAACACTAGTGCACAATAGCAATGGTTCAACCTGACCAATCCTTACAAAACACAGTCGAGATGATTAGCCTGAAGAGATCACATAACTCGGGGCGGCTCAATCAAAATGTTGTGGCTGGAGATAATTCGTAACTGTCAACGAAGAGTCGAAATGACTTCAATGGGAAGACTCGATTTGACTCGACTCGATTAGAATTCGCTGCAGACTTGACATAACTCGAGACTCGATACCTTGTGATTAGGAATGACTTGAGACTCGATAACAAGAGACATTACAATACTGGCATGAATATGGATAGTTGTATCCAATTCGAAACCTGTACCTAATTTGCTACAGTCTTGTTTTGGATTGTTTTCAGGCTGAAAACAGAAAATAAAGGACCAAGACAGGGGTTCTGAGCTAATTGTTATCTCCATGACGAAAGCATACAACTCATGAAAAAAAACTCAGTTATTCCACTAGTAAAGATTTTTGGGATAGAGCACAGGATCTATAATTTATTACCAATGCAATCACAACTTTTCATACAATGCGTTAAGGTGTAGAACAATAGGAAATCCCAGTTCAAATAAGTACAAAAGCAAAAGGGTGGATGCTCAAATAAAGAGGAAGTTTGCTAGGGAAGGGGGAGGCTCGCCCGAGCCCAACGGCTGACCCCCAGGGTCTGATAACGCGCATGAGAATATTTTAGGGCATGTTATAGATAGGTCTCGCTTGACGTCATAAGAGCTTTTCTTGTGAAGTATTTCAGTCATGTCTGAGAGGCAAGACTGGTATGTGCATATACTTCCTTGCCCGTAGACATGACGGTTTCTAAAACCTAGTTGTGTGGATGTGACGTCACTGAGAAATATCCATAGTTTGACTTAAAGTGTACCTCAAGTAAAAAAAAATCAAAAATGCATATTAAACAGCATGAAAAATGAATTCTAACAATACAATTCCTATCTTCATACGACATTCTTTCGCCGAGATATAAAATGTTGAAGTTTATTTTCTCAGATTAAAATGGTACATTGAGCAATAATTTGTGATGTCATTGTTGTCCTACTCAAATTACAATCTTTGTATTTCTTTGTTTTTCAGAAGTTACTGCACCTTGCTTCAAGAAGTGATAGTACTCTCATTCTTATGAGGTGAAGAAATTAATTTAGCCTTTTTTTTTACAATTTTTCTATGCCAGCAAACAGGAGGTGTTGGAGGTCATCAAAACATTTTAAGTTTAAAGGGAAACAAAGCAGATGATGTGAGTTGTACAACAAGAAAGTCACAACTGTTGCGCAATGGACTAATTTGTTTTAAGTCAATAACTTTTAACATCTCATATCTCAGCTCAAGAATGTCCTATGAAGATGGGAGTTGGACTATTCGAATTAATTTTTTATTCTGTTTAATAGTTTTATTTTTTTTACTAGAGGTACATTTTATGGTTAAGGAATAACATCTATTTATTCTTAGTTGGTACTATTTTTTTTGTTTCACTGATTGAAAGAAGAAAGTATTTGGTCAAATAGATTTTTCAAATGGAAAAGAAAAATACGGAAGTAAAAGGACATCATTGCAAGTTATTTTGTTGATAATATGTATCGCATTGTTTGCTCTGAAAGGGATGTTATCGGGAAATGATGATGTTTAACTTTATCCTTTACATTTTCTTTGTATATGCATTTTTTATATCTGCTTTAACCGTCCTCTTTGATACATACATTCTTGGGTGCTTGATTGCTCTTAAAAGAAGTTTTCCCCATCAACGTTTATAAACTGACTTCAATACCATCATGAAACAAAGTAAACATAGTTAAATTGAAATATATAAGAAGAACTGAAGAAATTACGAGTGCAATTGTGATCCAATGTGCCTACAGTTATGGCACATCTCAATGTACTAAATTCATGTGGTTTTAATGTCCATAGCTTGAGAATTTTCAAGTGCTTTGTTAGTTGTTCCTGATTCATGCCAATACATGGTTGTCCTACAATGTCTAAGGTAAAAGCCGGAATATTTGAGCAAAGTGTCTTCCATATTATATGACGTAAAGTCAACTTTCACGTGTTCCATAAATTTCAGAAATCGCCCTTTGACTTTATTTTTTTTCCACATTACTTGCAGAAAATGTAATAAAAGCTCACAATCCGAATTCGCTGTAGCGTGGTCAGGAGCAACTTGGAGACCCAGTTCTCTCACCCCAAACATTACCAATTCTCCTAACATTCTTACTGAAGCCCCTTCGACAATTGTCTGAAATTCATCCTCATCCAGATACAATCTCAGTTTATTGCTTCAAGGTGAGTATAGAAAAACTATAATCAAAACACTCTCAGTATCGTTCATGCTGTTTAATATGAGCTGTGGTACTCTGCATTGTTTAAATCAGCTGTCTATCAAAGAGCTGGGCCGATTGAGAATTTTGGTACCCCCCCTCCGTACCAAAACTGTACTTTTGGGTTAGAGGTTTGGCCCTTAAAGGAAGATGAATTTAGATGATACGTGCAACTTAATTGTAACAACAAATGAAGTCCCTAAAGATTCGGGACTGATATAAACGGGTACGGTCACAAGAAGTTTCCGTATAGCCACGAAAAATGTCATGTTTTTCAACTTTATCGGTAAAAAATGAGCGTGTACTTTTAAAAGAGAATTTTCTTTGAAGCAAACTCTTTCTCCGCTACCCTTGATGATCAGTTAATATAATAAGTTTTGTACCCCACATTATATCAAATCACTCATCTTGTCGGGGCAGTTTCTGTCGTGGTACACTTCCTTTCCCAGCATTCATCTTACTCAACTAGTCTAATGGAGGTGGACTATCGTTTTTTCTGTCGGATTGTTCTAGGGAGGTGAAAATAGCCCGGGTGTATGCATTAGTTCTTTTCATTTGATCTCTTTGAAATGAGAACGGTCGATCGGTTCGGTATTGAGCTACTGATAGATCTGTAGGTTGTTGTTTCTTTCTTTCTCGTGCTGTTCAATTCTTCGGTTTGAATCTATGAAATCGGATCATCGTAATGAGCCAACTTATTGAAAAAAATCCTACATAGAAAGTATACCAGCCAAACAAATTGAGTAGTAGTAATACAATAACAACAGGATTCACTATTAGACACAGTTTAATAGTTTTCAAAGTAAATCAACAACCACACATTTCAACCTAATGCAAACCTATAAAGTGTACACGCTTTAGACATAGCAAATTACGAATGACAGTATATTGAAACTATGATATCTACCAAGTGCAACATGAATAGGTTAAATGGAAAAATGAACTCCTTTATGACTTTAAGCTGCAAAATAAAAATACCTGAAAAAATGTAGGTAATTCAATGACCAGCTTCCAATTTAAACAGTTATAACAAATTTTTAACGATCGGACGTAGACATATTAAAACCATCAAAGCCATATTATATATAAAATGATCATAAAAGGGGGGTGGGATTAATATTAGGTCATATTGCCCATGTAAATTACAAGAATCGGCACAAGACAGTTGATGCAAAGTTCGTGATGTCGCCCATGTGTTTTCGGATTAACTATCTTTAACTTCATGATTGTATTTATAATTTCACACTCAAAATCGAGTAATTATTAGCTGATCATAATCAGGAAATTTAAACATACTTCGATGCTTTATTCTCCAAAAAAGTTTGCTAGATGAAAATCATTCTGTGAAGTCACCGTAGAGACGCCATCTTTCCAAGATGGCGTTTATTAAATGACTATAACGTATTATTGCAACTTGGACAGTTAGATAATCTGCGATGCTCCATATATTTGAATCTTACATGAGTTTATGTTTCATCATTTTCATAAAAAAATCATATTCAAATATGATGTACCTATCAAAAACAAGAAGCAGTTTGTCGAAAAAACTATCTAATCATTGACCTGACTGTACGGAAATATCTGTACGGATATACGGAAATAAATAATATATATATATATATATATATATATATATATATATATATATATATATATATATATATATATATATATATATATATATATATATATATATATATATATATATATATATATATATATATATATATATATATTATCTCATCAGGAGTTGTAAATAGGCTGTGTGATACAGTGCGCCTTTGCAGAAGTGCACTTACATTTCTGCTCTTACACTTGTAGATAAATTATCCATTCATTGACTTGGATCAACAATAAGATAAAGTTAAAGGAGAATGGAACAAATGGGTGTAACAGGGAGGATTCGGGGAGTAAGGGGTGAAATATAAAAGTGGAAAAACTAGAATTTTTTAAGGGAAAATATATTTAGGGGCAGGAGGAGTCTCCATTGCCCACCTGACGCAACTGGCTATATGGGGTTGCATTGATCTTTTCGTCGGTAGATGAACCATCCCATATTTCAATACAAACCCCTGTCGGGGAGCCTGTTTGTAGTAAAGAATGAAACTAGCATATATATCAAAGAGAGTAAAATAAGGAAAGGACCATAAGTCAAGGCAAAACATCACTTTGAAAGATATAGAATTTGTTTTTCAATATTATTTATCACTCAGAAGACACATTGGTCCTTTATTTTTCATAGAAGAGTGATTTTGGCTCTAAATGTTTTAGAAGGTAGAAGACCACGAGTATTTTAGAGCATCTTTAATCATTTGACTTGGAAATTGTGGAAATAATTCATAATACTTTTGCAAAAGTTGCTCCAGGTTTTGAATATCCGCCTTTATAACCTGCCTATCAACCCCTTCCAAAATTAATTTGTTGTCATTAATGGCCACTAACTTCCCTTCGTTGAATTTTACTACTCGTGGGGCTCTAAGGAAAGGGTTATTCTCTTCAACTGTGAACCATTTAGTTAAACGAGATTCAAAAAACGATAGGTCACGTGGTGTATTGACGTATGTCTTTAAGCATTTGTACCAATTACCATCAGGTGATTTTTCGCAGTCAGGAAAAGGTGGGGTCTCGTGATACTAAGATACTGACCCATTCTGGTTCTCATAAACTTCTACCGCAAATAACTAAAGACGTATTGGGGGGACTCACTTTCAAAATCAAGTGGTATAGCTTCGAATACCGGAAAGGCACTTGCAACTTCCACGAGGTATCTGTCACCACTTTCGAGGATATCCTGGACTACTAACCCAATATGATCATGGGCTCCTTTCCAATCGGAAGATACGTAATATGCATTGTAACCGATAGCAGATAAGAGTTCCTTCATAAAAACGTGGATAACATAACAGAGACCACCACGCTTCTCAAACAGATCTTGCTTTATTTCACTCCAAGACGGAAGATGGCGCTGTTTGGGAGGTGCAGCGCAACAGCACACGCTTTGGAAAGGAATCACTTGCTGAAAGCGTTTTATGATCAAATTTAGCATAACCAAATTCGGTTCACTGTTACAAAATGATGATGCCGATAAATCAAGAACATCGCCCAAAAATGTGATGGCTTCTTCTTTTGTCAATGCCATAATATCAATCAACGTATTTACCGGCAATATCTGCAAAGGGAACAATAGGTTGCACGTCATTTCAATTGTCAACTGCACGCACAAACTAACGTCGACATTAGTTTCATTAAACGTTCTATGCATACACTTCAATATTTAACAACCTAGTAACCAAAATATTGTTTGACTACAGCACGTGGTGACTCTCTTTTGACAATCCACATATTTATAATCAACATCCCGGAGCCGTGTTCCAGCTCCCTTCGTTTTGCAAGGCTTTCTGAGCCGAGTGGAACTTCAGTTGATTTCTAATTATTTTAATAGTGATGATTTCTTATAAAAAAGTGAAGTAATCGTCGAAAGTGTGGATTAAAATTTTAACATTTTAACATGTATTTTAGAGAGTACATTTGAGATATTGATACAAACGATTAAATTTATAGTTTTAAAATGACAATGACAACAGTTTATTTAAAGTACATGGATATATAATACATCACACGGGTTCAACAGAATAAAATGAGTGCCAGAAAGGGAGGAAAACGTAGTGAAAGAAACTTGTGGCTGTTTTCCTTCGGGAAATGTAACTTACGTATTAAACATGATTTTTAAAATTTAAGGTTCTATTAAAATAAATAAGATAAGTATACAGGAGATAATGACGTATATGGTGAGTATACAGGAGATTATTATGCAAATTCAAAATATTATGAGTAATAAGCAGTGATAAATAAACTTTCTTTGTATTTGTATTTAAAAGAAATGAGGGTTTTACAATTTTTTCATGGTTTTATCAACAGAATTCTAAATATTCACACCAGAGTACGAGATACAGATCTGTTTTTGTGTTTCTGTTTTTTTAAATAAAAATTCCCACAATTTCTTGTATTATACTGATTTAAATGTTTGGAAAAAATGTTGAAGATTTAATGACAGCATTTTATTAAAGACTTTGTTCATACTAATAGCTGTTCTTAATTGGACTAACTGAAAAAGGGCAACGTAGAAACTACAAAACAATCAGGTTGTGTGATCTAAATATTTTCCTTCACAGACGATATGAATGATTCTATTTTGCTTGCATGATTAAAATGGGGTTTTAGTCTGAATTGTATGTCTTTTCCATCACCTCTACAGAGTAAGTAAAATACGGTTTGCATAATGAGCAATACAAAATGTATATATAAAGACTGAGTACTTAGAACATTCTTAAATATATTCAGAAGGACGATGCATGTAGAAATTTTGCCACATACCATTGAAATGTGATGCTTCCATGTGAGTTTGTGATCAATCAAAATTCCAAGAAATTTAGTTGAATAGACCCTTTCAGTATATTATAAGGATGTCTAGGGTAGTTTTCAGGGACTGGTTGGAGGAGATGTAATTTGTTTTGTCTATGTTCAGGGATAGCTTATTGATTGAAAACCAATTACACAACTTAAGAAGTTCCTCATTGACGCTTTCGAACAACTTAGTAATATCGCCATGCAAGCGGAAGATGTTCGTACCATCTTCTAACAAGACAAATCTTAGTACATCGGATATGTTGCAAACGTCATTGATATAATACTCGCAAAACACCGGGGTTAAATTTAACCAGGATAAATGTTCTATTTACTCCAACACATTCCTTGTTAAATTTGAACGCAAATCCTGGTTAGACTTACACAAATTCTGGCTGGATGGTTAAACAACTGGGATTAGACTTACTGTAACCAGGATTTGCGTACAGATTTAACCAGGATTGTGTTGGAGTAACTAGAACACCGATCCTGGTTAAATTTAACCCCGGTGTACTTAGAGTAAACTTATAACTAATTTGGGTCCTAAAATAGACCTTTGGGGAACTCCACAGACTATGTCTTTAAGTGAGGACTTTATGTTATTCAATTCAACACACTGTTTTCTGTTAGACAAGTAGTTTGAACCCACGTAAACACAATATCTCAAACACCGATGTGCACAAGTTTCTTTAAAAGTATACTATGATCTATGGTATGAAAAGCCTTTCTCAAACCGATAAAGATACCTACAGTAGGTTACTTATTTTCAATGGAATTTGTGATCTCTTCGGTTAATTTGATTAATGTCATTGTCGTTGATCGATTACTTCTAAATCCATATTTAATATTGCTGAGAATTTCGGTTTTGCCAATAAAAAGGTTAAATCTAGTCTCACACAGCTTTTCAACGATCTTTGGAAACTGTGAAAGTAATGAAACACGTCTAAACTTGGTATGTATGCACTTCTCACCTGACTTATACTATGTGGGAAATATCCATATAAAAGAGAATTATTACAAAAGTGGGTTGGGAACGACCTTTTCGATAATTTCCATGCTATACCATTGCGATCAGTGGCGTAGCTAGGATTTCATTATGGGGGGGGGGGGGGGGACAAACACTCAAGGAGGCATCATTGTATTAGCAATATTAAACTTTTATGAAGTATAGTGCTGCGTGTCAACACTTAAACCTTTTCCCTGTACTTTACAAACAGTTGGTCTATGGATCTATTGAAGAAAACTGTTAAGAAGACTATAAGATTTTTGGATTGGGAGAAATGCATTATATCCTTGTAGGGGGGGGGGGGCAAAAGGTAGTCTTGAATCAATTGGGGGGATCGCCCCCCCCCATTTGCCCTCCTCTGGCTACGCCACTGGTTGCGATCCAGGGATGTTTTCTTGCTTAAGCTATTTACAACATTCAATACTTCAGACTTAGAAATGGGTGAGAATTAGCCTGCTTTTTACCAAGATAGTCACAGATATTACCCTCACAAAGTTGGATGTTCACTGCCAGTGATGGACCAACGTTAGTGAAGAATTGTTTTACTCCATTAGCAATATCATAAGGGTTGGTAACAAAAGTATCAGGAAAATTTCATGCACCTATTGTCTAAAATTCTCCAAGTGCTTTTAACATCATTTTTCTTTTCTTCAATTAGTTTAAAACAAAAGTCTCTTTCATATAATCTTAAGAGGTCAGCTTATTCTTATATTTCTTGAACCTTTGCTCATGACTTACATTAGGGTTTCTGATAAACTTCACATAGGCCTGAATTGATTTTTTTCTTACAACTTAACTTTTAATTCAGGAAGCTGGCAACAATCGTTAACTTATTGTACCTGTAAGTAGGTATTATACAGTTGAGAACCTTACCTTTTCCACACTGTATGTGAGAAGCACTCAAAAACAGTAAAATGAAACTCCAAATGTTTTCCAGCTGATGCAGGATGTCGCCAAATTCAGTATGTGACATAGGACAATCAGACTAAACCTGTAGGCTTTCATTTATACAGCATTCATTGCAAGTTAATTAGCATACAGCATAATTCTACATGGTACCACCCGCAAAGTGGAAATTGCAAAGAAATAACAAGCATAACAATTAATCACTAAAAAAATTATTTGCGTGTAGTGTCTCTAAATTTACCTGTAAATATATCAAGATGAAGTTATTATTTCAATGGGAATTGAATCAGCCGACTGACATATTTTAGGTATGGCAAACAAAGCAATATTTTCCATACCTATGCTTATCTCAGATTTTGTCATACACACTGATTGGTTGAGTGGTTATTGTCTTTCGTAATTCCACTAGCTCCAACGTATGAAATTTGTGAAGATTACATCATTTAATTTGATGTATTAACTAAAATACTACACAAAATTTCGTTTAGGGTAACTAAATGTTTGTTCATCTCCTGTAGATCAGTTAGTTATTCAGATGGAGATTTTACGGCTCAGTTTCCAACCCTTTTGGTTCAAGTCGAGCCGACTACGGCCATTTTCCAGGAGTGGCTCACTGACTTGTTTTACCTATTCCATTACGTTTGTGGAACAAACATCCATTTCCTAAAGAAGACCATAGCAACAAAAGCGGTCTTAATTAGAAACACTTCAGATTTGCTCTAGAGATATAGCTTCCCACGGGTATTGGAAAATATCAGCTACCAATACATCAACTTGTAAAACAAGAAAAGTTTGAACCGTGGCATAGTGGCAAATGCCTATTTGGTTACAGAAATAGTTGACCACGAAAAACAATATTAATCCAGTCTGTGTTCCACAACTGAAAAGGGGCATTGGGTACCCAACTACCGATTAATTAAGCCAGTAGGTTATAAGATGATTGTAAAATCCTATCTTACTAACCAATTGACTTCATAATCTTTGAGTTTTGTTGCCTTTTCAAATCCTTCACTGAATGAAATCTGTTATGATGAAAATGGTCTTTAAATGGTAAGCCATTTTGTCTCAAAGTTTGTGGTATGCTACGCTCCACCTTATGGTGGCGCTCTGTTTACCGTGTGAAAGCTCACTGTGCTTGCCATGAGCCCTCTAAATTTCCCAGTCGACCCTCTCTTCAGTCACATACACCAAGCCCTCATACCTGTCTTTATGCACACTTATTGCTTAGTTTCGAATTTTTAGAAACATCTGCCAAGAAATAGGGCTCCTGGATATATGTGCCTGAGGCATTCAACACTGTGTAGAGTTTTCCCTGGGAAGAATAAAAAGCTTCTTAGAAACACACTTTACGTTCCGATAAGTGAGTTCAGTAATTCGTTTTGGTGTCTCATGTGTAGGTCCTCCAAATCGTCGAGAATATACAAATCCGCATCAACAACACGTACTAGAAAATTTGATGGAATCATTTTTTCTTAATGCAACCATAACATAAAGAGGAATCATAGGTGTGGTCTCTGTAGGGGAATTTGTCAAAATTGACTTTTTTTTTTGTAAAACGTGCATGTAATCTGCTCTTAGGTAGAGCTGAGTTTCTTGTTTTTTAGGGTTGGCTATTCAGATTCATGATTTTTTTGCACGGACTGCATGACCCAAGGGAACATCACCGTACACTTTGTGCTAAGCTCGGTTTGTGTACCCCACGCTGTGCCCCAAAATTCCATGCGCTAAAAAATTACCAACCTATCCTATTACACCGTCTGTCCTTGAAAATGTGCCCCACCACTTTCAAAAACACCTACTTTTAAAAACACCTAGTATTCCCAGATGCAGAATAAAATCGAAAAACCCTAGCTTCATTTTGAAAGGAGCGATGTAGAAGACAGGCCCTCGAGGGTACATGTACAAGAGATGTAAGATCCTTCTAAACCCATTTTCCTAGGAGCCCTCCAATCTCCAAAGGGAACAGTCGAGTTCAATAGTAAGACTTTGCACGAACCAACTCCTGTTTGTTTGCGGCCTTCAAACGAAGCCGAGGAACATTAGCTAGCCTGGGGGAAATCGCTATGTAGCCTCACCGGGCAATAGGCACACGTCCCTATTAATCGTCATGCATGTTTACATATAATTCAAAATATTCCAGTAAAAAAACAAAAAAACACATCAGCCCTCCTTAAAAAGCAAATATAACATCCCTTCGAAAGGTGAAAATAACGACACGCAAAACTGCCTGCATGGAATTGTGGGTCACAGTGTGGTATATGCAAACCGAGCTCAGCACGTAGCGTACAGCATGTCCTTGTTTGCGTCAGTACGTACATACAACACTGAGTGTCCAGCCAAGTCGAACAAAAATAGGGGTCTTAGCGCTACTTTACGGCGGATTTAATTTTTACACCAAAAAGACAATTTAAATACAATCTACTGCACTGATCCACACTTGAGACCCCACCCTATGTTGTTTCAGTTTTATTCTCAGTTCATCCTCAATATGAGATATCAGAGACATAGGTAATTATAAAAGATACATAACACACAGTTTGTAACAAAAAGCATACGGCACAAAATAAGGAAAAAAGATAAGGAAAAAAAAAAAATTCCCCCAATTTTTATGTAAACTGGATTTGGAAGATGTGCGCATGTGCATAGCCACCTGCAAAACGAATTACCGAAGGGGATTATTGGTTACCAATAAACAAACAATAGTTCTTAACATCATTCCATCATTTATGACTTTATATTAGTCATCAACATGCACTTCTTTCCGTTGCCTTCGTTGACCATCGTCATGACAGTTTGGAGAATCACCGTTTGGCACATTTTCCTTGCCATTCTTGCTTACGTCACTGAAACACAATTTACGAAATGGAAAGTGAACGTTTAAGACGACTCTTTTTCCGAATAGCGATAACAAAGGACTAGGGCATAGAGTGATACGGTACGGGTTGCTTTTCTACAGTAATATGATGTGATCAAAACGACGCACGCCAAAGCTATATCAAGTAGGTCTAGTTCTTTTTACTTGCTATTTAGGGAAAATGTTTACGTCAAAGGTTGAATGTAACATTTCAAAGTTTGTTTTGAAATTTGAATTGCCTACTATTTGAGAGGACTGCGTTTAGCGTCTCTGTTCCAGTGCATATTTTCTTCAAATTTGTTGAAATTGCGAGTAAATTTATCTAGCAAAAATAAATGAAATTATTCCTTCAGCAACTGAAGCAAACTCGCTTTTAAAAGTACAACTTTTAAATTTCGTCGAACCTACATTGCCAAGGATGGTTCAAAATAGCCTGGGGAAAGGGGTGTATCTTCCGTTATGATAGGCTGTCCCTATAAGAGAATTTTCCCATTTCCTGGATAACTGATTCAACGTGGAGTCGTGAATCATCACCCTCGATGGTTTATACAGAATCAATGTACAAAAAGGAAGGACTTTTTAATGATTCATCCACATAAAGTTGTAGACTTCTTGTTATAGCACCAAAAAAAATCAAAATTCCTCTAAATACTGCCAAAATTCCTGCAAAAACATAGAAAATACATCTTTCAGATTTTTTTTTAATATAAGACCTACATTCCGCCTTTCCTTCCTAACGTTTCCCTCTACCATCCGTGTTGTTTGCTAGGCTAGCCGGGTTGATCACCTTCGTTCTGTCGTTGAACAAGTTCTGGCGCCATCATCTACTTTTTAAAGTATTATTGTGTTGGGAGAGGGCGATCGTCACATTCATTTTTGGGCGATACTTTTATATCATTTCCTGGTTAAATGAGCTGGTTCTTGAACTTCTCAACAATTTTTTCCAAACCTGTTAACTTTTCTTTTCATATCAATGATTGGACAATCCCCATACTCTACATACAAATAACGGTTTTATGAGTGAGCATAGGCGTGGGAAACGGGTGGGGGCTACAGCCCCCAGTGAAGAAGAGGGAGCCAAAGCATGCTTCCGCACCCCACTTCCAGGGTCAAACAACCCCTTTATTCATTGTTCTAAACCTCAAAAAGAACAAAATGACCGTCTCGCTTCACGCGCCGCAAAATGCAATATGAAGTGCAATAGTGTTCTCGCTCATAAATTAGTTTGGCAAACTTTTCCGAGCTCTGAAAATACAAAATCGGGTATTTACCATATGTGACACCACATCATCAAGAGACACAGGTAACTAAATTGCCATATTTGTAAACTGTCTTTCACAGAATTCCAAATATTCTTCAATGAAAGCTCTTGATTTTGAAATGGTTTGTCTAAAAAGGACAAGAAAGTTTGGGAAAGTTATGAAATGTTATCGTAGAGCGTCAGTTCGTAGGTCTTATGTAACATCATAAAGCAACAACGATTGGGTCGTTGTGCAATCTAGTTTCTTGGGGAAGCAGTTTATAGTTTGGCTCGCCAAATGGCTCTTTGCCAGCCAGTCGGGATGACTTTAGTTTAGAATTTAGGCTATCATTCTTAGATTTGCCACAAAAATTTTTAGTAAACCCCCAAATCTTTAAATTTCCTCACAGGAAACCTAGATCCAAAGCTTTCCCCAATACAAGCTTCATATCTACATGTATTTGTTTAAATAGAACAAAAATTTCGGCGGGTTTCGCGCGCCGCAATACGTTCCTGATGCAGTGGCGTTCACTTTTGAAAGGAAGATCACCAAACGTAGCTGCTACTTGCAAGCCCTAGACATGCCGTTTTCGGCTGTCTGAGGGGTCGCGGTTTTTCAAAATTGTCTGTACGCTCCGCGCCAACTGAAGATAGTCTTTCCAGCAAGATCCCCAAAACTCAATGGTTTGGGAGTCTATGAGCGACGATACTTACCTCCTATTAACATATGTATTTCCCCTAATTGCCTAACAATACCCATCTGGCAGACTCTTAGCACAGGTGGCGCCCTAACCCTTCCAACTATCTCACCAGCTCATTCCTCCTATTGCCCGCTTGGAGCCCGGACCACTGGAACCGAGAAGCGACAGCTATGAGGTGCACGAGGTAAGTAGGTTAGACACTAAGCCACCACAACGTATTACCACCGAACAAAACCGACATGTTACACACGATAACCAAAGACGAGAAGTAAAAACCATTGCTCACCTGGGAAGGAGCTGGATAATGTGTTCGGCGGTTCCGGAGATGTGGTATGTTACGCTAGTAGTGAGTGTGTGCAAGACAACGGCACATGCTTCTCGTACCTGCTCGAAGTCCAAGCGGGGTCGGGAGGTGGGATGTAAATAGGAGGTAAGTATCGTCGCTCATAGACTCCCAAACCATTGAGTTTTGGGGAGTCTATTTCGCTCCTCCTTACCTCCTATTTACATATGTATTGACTAGCACCGGTGAGTCGGAGGGAGGCGAGATTCAGAGCCTTGAAGAACCGCCGTAGCAAAAGCCCCTTCCGTTGACAAGACGTCCGTCAAGTAAGAGGCTACAAAGGATGATGGTGTTTACCAGGCGACCGCCTTCATAATTTCTTCCAGAGGAACGCCCCCGAACCAAGCTGTAGACGACGCATGCGCCCGTACGTCATGGCCTTTGACCCTGTCGTCCTCCTGAGCATGTGGAGTAATCAGCTTCACCAGCCATCTTGAAAGCGTGTCTTTGGAGGCCGGACCGAACGGAGATTTCGGGATGATGAAGAGCCTGTCGGAAGTCCGGACGGAGTTTGTTCTCTCTAGATATCATTTCAGCGCCCGCACCGGGCAAACAAGACGGTCCTCCCGAATTGAGGGAGAGGCGCCCATCGACGGTAAAAAGATCTCTGCAGGAGTGAAAGAGGCAGTCTGGTTCTTGGTGAGGAAGGACGGGTCGGGGAGGAGTCTGGCGCCGGACGGGTCAAGTCTGAGAAAACCCTTCTTGATCGTGAGAGCGTGGAGTTCACTCCTGCGCCTCGCGGATGCTGCTGCCACCAGCAACAAGGTCTTGAGGGTGAGGTGCTCCAACGTTGCATTCTGCATCGGTTCATATGCCCCCGGGACAGTGTAGATAGGACGTCATTTATTGACCAGGAAGGTGGAAGGCGGCGGCTTTGTGGACGTCTATGGAACATGCCCCGCAGGAGTTGACCAATCACCGGATTTGTCCCGATAGAAGTACCATCAGAAAAGCCCTGGTGAACGGCCGCAATGGCTGAACGGTAGTTTCGGATGGTCGAGGTCTGTTTCCCTTCCTGGAAGAGCATCATGAAGAACTCTGCCATTTGGTGAACTGATGCGCCCATGAGATCGACATCGTTGTCCTGTGCCCACTGCGTGAATCTGGACAGTCTACTGTTATAGGTGCACACTGTGGAGGGTCTACGGGCATCGGCTGCAATCTGTGCAGCTTCCTGAGAAAGGCCTGCCTCTTGGAAACGTCGGATGACAACTTCCATGCGCACAGGTGAAGGAGCGAAGGATCGTTGTGCCACACCCGGCCTTGTCACTGGAGAAGAAGGCGTCTGCTGGACGGGAGCTTTAGAGGTAGGTCCACTATCATCGAGAACAGTGTGGGAAACCAGTGCTGGTTGGGCCAGTGAGGAGCTATGAGGAGGAGGTCCATTGTTGAGTTCTTGAGGTTCTGAAGAACCCTGTTCAGGAGGCAGAACGGTGGGAACGCACATGCGAAGAGACCGTCCCACGGTATGGATAACGCGTCGGTGGCCCAGGCTTCGCGCACCCCCAATTGCGACTCTTAATGCAGTTAGTGGCCACTCATAGAGCAGTAAACTTTTCCGAATCGCTACAGTGCCGATCCTCTTGCATTTTCGTGGATATGTTCTTTTAATTTTTAGATATTTTGTCTAAAAAGGCAACAACGTTTCGGGAGCTTTTGAGTGTCGCCGAGGAGCCTTAATCCGCACCCCTTAGATAGCATTATGTAACAACAACGATCTTCAGTGGACACGCTATCTCAGATATATATGCTGATAGGAACGCAGATTCTTCGATTGTCCCCCGAGTATTTAAAAGTATTCCTTACAGGAAACCCTGAATCTATTTTCTCCAATTCGAGCTCCAGATTTACAAATGTGTAAAAGGACTCGAATTTTCCGCGCCCTTCGAACGCCGCAAATTACTGTAATGGTGTTCACACTGAAAAAAAGCCTTGTTACCCTGTAACAATGGACATTGCCAAGATACTGCTTTGATCTTTATGTGCGTATCCGACACACGTGAAACGTTTTCACTACCTTGATCGAAACGACTGTTCAGCCACCTCTTGGTTAGACAATTTCATTTTTATTCTAATTCATTCATGAAGCAAAGAAGTGTACCTGTTTAAAAGTCAATGTGAGTCTTAATATTCTTGTTAACATTTCAACCAATTCCGGTTTGTTGCTGAAATAGCGACAAAGGTATCTTCTCTTAAGAAGTAATATAGAAACACATTGTACCCTTTTAGAACGTTACACCTGGTGGCACCGTGTTGAAATATTTCTCATCTCTTTGACGGCTGGCAATGTGTTGCTAAGAAGGGAAGGTAATCATCCGATCTCATTCAGTTGTAGCAGACGACCAGAATTATTGTTCTTACTGTCTCTTCCAGCTCCCTGCTAGGACTAACCTCCAAACCGTACAGGCAAAAGTTTTGTAAGCTTCCCCACAAGGTTGATGTCAAATAATTTGGTAATTTATTCAATAGCTTCACCCAGATTTAACCGTATTGTCATGTAGTATGGTGCACTCTCCATGACCTTTAGCAAACGCCATCTTGCTGCTTAAGAACAACTTTCCCTCCTTTTTTGTTCTAGATTCCCAGGGACCTTTCTGTTTCCCTTCACGTGTTACCAGTGGACGTGTTATATCACATCGCTTCAGTTCCACGTGCACGCTGTAACCCATATTTTCAAGGCGTGGCCAATTTCACCCTTTGCGGCCTTCTCATTGGTCATTCAGATCAGCACACTCATTTTCATTGGTGCGTCATAACTTTTGACCAATCAGGGGACTGCAGATGTTCTGATCTCGCACGAGGTTCCCAAGACCGAGCCCGCAAGCTGGTCAATCGTGCAACAGACCTCGAAGCAGAAGCATGTAGTCACCTTGTACATAAATGATTTAAGCAATCTTTTTTGGCTGGCCGTTGATTGAAGTTGAACTGAATTAAGATCACTAAGCATGCTGGAATAGAACTGAAATCTTTACTCTTGCTGTTTGTGCGTCTATCTCATCTCATATCGCCATACTCAGCAAGTTCCCGTACCAAGCCTTCGTTATACGATTGGCCCATTATCTCAAAGTATCACTCAGGTTTATTCAAGTTCTGAGTCTCCTCTGTCGACTTTTTGAATCCTGACTGATTCCTCCACCCCCTACCCCGCTTCGATTTATGCAATTTTGTTAATATTTCATTTAGTTTCATTTTACACAAGAGTGAAAAGATATTTTATTTGGCATGCTATCAACAAAGTTGCCCCACTGTTTGCTTTTAAGTTGTTGATATCCAAGAAGGAAGAGATGTATGAACGCATTCATGCATTTCGCATTGAATTGTCTTGTCTGAGTATTACATACTAACAAAAGAGCCACTCGAGAGGAGAAATGAAAAAGTGGGTTTCTACCCGGTGAGGCAAAGTAAATGAAAAGTTTAAAAATCCATGACTTTCTAAGACCAATGGTATCTACTAGCAAATCAACGTTTTTGCCTGTTTGGAGAACATTCTAGGCCATCTGACCATCAACTTTTAACGCGACTGGAGAGGAAACAGAACAGTGATTCCCACACTTGAGTTATGCGAGCACTCTGATAGTAGGTTATCCATTTTCCTTACAGAGGACATATGGTGTTAGTAACACTATGCAGAGCCGGTGACGTCGCTATGTTTCGACAAATCTATGTTCCGAAATCTAATCTCCATATTCCGACCAAAAATGTACTTTGGCGCCAATAAAAAAGTGTACGATGGCGTCGCATAAAAAATGTACTTTGGCGTCGAGGATGTAATTTGGTGCCAAAAAGTGTGTTTTGGCACCTAGAAAAATGAACTTTTGTGTTAGTAACAATGTACTTTGGTGCCCTGGAAAGTGTACTTTGACACCGAGAAAGTATAATTGGGCACCTACGTGCATTTTGCAGCGGTACACTTTTCTTTGGGCCAAAGTACGTTATTCCCGGCGCCAAAGCAATTTTTTTCGGAATATAGACATATCGAAATATAGAGACGTCGGACGTAGGGGTTTCCCCGTTTCTCACGTCTTCAATATAGCCTACAGTTTTATGAGTTATGGAAGACATTTGATCATATTATTTTTTATTACTATTGCTTTTTGGAAGATGGCTCTTCCTGGTATGAAAACTGAAACTTCCACCAAAAATGTAGTTTTTTTTCAAGGGCTGATATGGTGAGGTACACACTGCACAGTCTTGAAATTATGCGGTCCCCACATTTTGCTTCCTACGTTTACGGTATAAGAAGGAGCCTATTGACATCTTCCTGGTACATATAGTGTTGAGAAAAACGAAGTTCTTTGAGGTATTTTTTACCGATATTCGGTAAGTCCAATGACATTAAAAACGAAGCAATATCTCTGTAACTGGTGAAGCGATTCCATGCAAAATATGATATATTTATCAGGTTTTTACAAAAGATTTCAAGGCTATTTTGTACTGAGGTGAAAAAATAGTTAACATCACGAGTTACAAGCGACAATTATTTTTCAATTATATAACTTAACCATGCGCGTAAACTGGTGGTTAATATTAGATGAAAGTTTACAAATAATTTCTTCTTCAAAAAACCCCCGTTTCAGTAGTAATTTTTTAAAGATACAACAATTTCAAATAGGATGAGAACGTAAAGCAACCAACCAAGTTATACACGAATCCAGAGAGCAAGTGATGGTCTGATTTCATTCGGCCATAACTGGGGTCCGTCACCTTTAAATCTTTCAATTTCCTTGCTTACCTCTATCATGAATGTTTGTACACGAATTTTTATCTTAAATTCTCCAATTTCACTAAATATGAGGGTTTGAAATTCATGTAAACAATAAATAAAGACGTGTATATGAAAATCAGGAATGTTGAAAAAGCTTGATATGGTAAAAATATATTTGACTGAACGTTTTCTAGTGCGGACGTTATAACCACTGAGCCATGAAGCAAAAATGGTTTAGCCTCGGTTCAAATAACAGATGAAGCAGCACACACACACCTTAACCCTTTACCGTTGTGCTTCAATCGGGGCATACTTGCGCGCCTCGGGTTTGGGCGGAAAAGCGGACGTAGCACGCCCCGCATCAGCTTCCGCAGGCTATTGACCCCGTGACCTTAAACTATTATCTCTCTCGTTGTTGTGGCCGAATTTTCGGGTAGCTTCTCGCAGTTTTGAGCTCCGCATGAAACAGTAAAGATGGGTGACAGCCGCGCTCTCCATCTGGGTCCAAAAGGACCCAAACAACGGTAAAGGGTTAACACGTGCTTGTGTGTTTGTGTGTGTTTCCACAAATGATACATTAGGGTACATAATCCATTATAAGATGGGCGACATGTTAATTCTAGCTGATAACTGTGATCTGAGAGCAACCATGCACTTCAGATATCTTTCAAATATTATTTTCTTTTAATTAAACTGTAGAAAGCATATGCCTAATATATCCATTCGTAAAACTTCCGTTATTTATTTATTTATTTATTCAATTTTAAAAAGTTGTACAAACTAATAGATAAATTTTCTGAATAGTATTAATGTTTTGCAAACTTTATCCCAAGTTTTATTATGTCTATATCGTGCATTAAGGTGGTCTCCTTACAAAAAAAAACAAAAAAAAAAAAAAAAAAACAAAAAAAAAAAAAAACAGACATGATGCGAATTCCGTCGCTCCTCATACTCTGTGACCTGTACAACTCAAATAAATCTACATTAACCGTTACCAGAAAAGCTCAGTCTCCAAGCAAAACCATGTAAAAACAGTATCACTGTGTCTAACATCATAGAAAGACTGTTCAAAACAGCAAGGGTACCGCAACTTGTATTTTGTTTCAAGAAGATTCTTTAAAATTAAACTCTCTAATTGTTTAAAGGAGTGAAATTCTATCAAGATGATTGTCTACTGTCACCCCTCTCTGTTTTGGGCAGTGGGTTGTCAGGGACAACTCCCTAGTTCGAGGAACATTCTGCTCTCCTTCGAATGACATTTCCACTCCTTTATATTTAATTACCACTCAGAGAAAAGTGGAATTTCGCTCTATTTCCACTCGTCCAAAGAGTGGTTACTTTAAGCATTGAAAACAACAGATACTGCACATGATCTTAGCCAAAAGGCCAAGAAGAGATCCATAATCATATCTAACCATATATATATGTGGTCTCATAAATAGCTGAAAACCATAATGATGTACGTATTAATTTACCACCAACTTTTCTGTGAGTCAGCACCCTCTTAAATCCTCAACCAACCCCCTCTTTGATCTTCGATACTGCAAATGGCGACGGTTTGAGTTGAAAATGTCTAAAAACTTCAACCAATCAATCACTAAGCACAAAGTAAAGAAGTAACATATGGAATTGAGCGTGCTTATGTGCATAGAAGATAAAACAGATGATAGCTTTGGGTGGAGTTGAAGTAAACTTTCCATAAATTGTGCAGCTAGACTTGCATCTGACAGTATGCTAAAACAGCAGATAACCCATACATGCCAGCATATATATACACAAATTGTTCTGAGAGAATGCAATAAATGATTGACGACCCTTCTTCTCCTACATATCGTTAGGTAAGGTATATAGCTTGTCTTCTCGTTCAGTTACCATGTTACATTGACCCTGCTTGTATTTCGAGTCACCATCACTAAAGACTTTTCTGCAAACATCCTCTGGTCATGAATTTGCACCCTTTAACGTCACGGCCACGCAGTCTTTCTTATCCCACACTGCGTGTCAACAAAATATATGCTGCCTATAATACACAAAGCTAAATATAAAGTCGTTGAACTTAGATGTCCTATGTTTTCATACTTCGGTCTGATGGATATTATATCATAATCAGCATACGCTTGTCACGTAGTCAGGTTAATCCTTCCTGTGGGGCAGCTTCATTTGGGTAAAACTTTCCAATCCAACAGTGCGTGTAAAACCTCAGTGAAGTTCTACACTCCAAAGGAGATTAGTGATAGGTTACTGGTATCATATTACGATTAATCATGGCTGCCATTAAATTCTGCTTTGAAAGGAATGTAAACTCATGTTTGTCAAAGGGACCAGAGATACATCTGTTATAATACGTTTAATGGCTAATACCTTTATTATAGCACAACTTCACTTTTATACAGTGAGTCAACGAATGTGTGCACAATTCGACGGCAAATATCGGTGGTTTGCTTGAGATAATTTATACTCTTTACTGTCTTTCATAATAATCAAAATATGAATTTATGCACACATTCAAATATAACAGTTTTGCTTAACTTTTGCTAGAAATTAAAGAGTTTATATTTCAGCAATGTATCTTGTCACAGACTACTGTGGCGATAATAAATGTACTTGAATAAACATTACGTATAATCAGGCAGAAGACATTTAAATTTGTAATGACTTGTCATAGTAACTCAGTCTCTAAAAAGTTTCTACTGGAACTTATACACCCAATCGTCCGAATCGGTAGGGTTATACCAGGGACGTCGATTGATGGGCAGGGGCAGGAGCATTTGTCTCAGTATGAAATTATTGGAGGTGAACATATCGTTTTGCTCCCAGATAATTCAGGCAGGTTAAAAAGGCAGAATAACCCCCCCCCCCAAATGTGGTTTACAGATGACTTGGTCTTTGATAAAACGTCGATTTGAGCCTATTAAATTAATAATACTAAAACATAATATTCTGCATTTATAATGCGCCATCTGTCTATAATTTGTGTGTGTATATGTTTTTATGTGAGTTTATATGCGTGCTCCTTTATGTGTGTAATGTGTACACATGTGCGCCTGCGTTCGTGTGAGTTGATTGCTTACTAGACAAGCCAAATCCCGCTGTTTGAAATTTTGCCCATATCCACAAACCAAATCGACGCCCCTGGCCAATAGGAGTGTCTGTTTTTAGATTTATATTTTCTGCCTGCTCAGTGCTAGTACTGTATCTTACCGAATGCTCTTTCGGTAACAGGCTTAATACCTGACCAACATACACTACAGATGCACCTGGGATTAAAATCATATCCATTAGTGCGTGTTCGACGTTGTTTCATACATCAACATTCCCACATGGCCCATATTTAGTCCTAATATATTTTTTTGTATAGTGCTTATCGGATTGTATTCCATACGAAATCATGTCACATTATGACTATGATCCACCCACAAACAGAACCAATTTATGTGCCTGGGCTGTTGGGAATGTTACACATCAAAACGTGGCTTTGGTATGACAGAAACAATGAGGTCAGTTAGCCGGGTAAGTCTCTATGTAATAGGGCGAGTAAAGCTTGACCAAAGGGTCGATATAACCTCCCTGGATGGACCGTTTGCAACTTTTCTCTCTTCAAAGTCACAGAGTCATAGAAGACGATTCAACGGGATATTCGCTGGCTATCTCTTCAAATGGAGTGAGCCCTGGTCCGTTTTCCGTTTCGTTTGATCTGTACCTAATATCCCCATTAGGGTATGCTCTGCCGTTAACCAGCTTACCATTACTCGCCAATCTGTTCTTGATGTATCTCTTAGATCCATCAAATGACATTTCACGGTGATCCAAAAGTGGTCCATTCCTCTCCGGTGTGTGTGGTGGGCAATCGGGTTCATCATCTGAGCAACTGGAAACCTGACTCGAACATGAACCATGTTCCCTACTATCTGTTTGCTTGTCTCTAGCAATATACTGCCAGTCACGTTTTTGATTGTGACAAGCTCTGTTTACACCGCTATTCCATGTTTGACGGGACGTCTGGTTCCTGTAAACACCATCTGAAACAGTGCTTACACCATAAATGGCGTCGTCACTGAGAGTCTTTCGGTGGAAGTGTCGGACAGCAGCGTATGTTCGGTTTCGGTTCTCTGATGGTTTTTTCGAATGCATCTTCCTCCTGTTTATTGGTTTAGGACTTCCTTGAACCAAATCAGGACTGATACTTCCAAACCTTTTAACATCGATGTCATCAAAACGAAGTCCTGTCTGAAAATAAGAGTTATTTTGAGGGTCTCCGTCATTTAAATTTTCTCGGAAAACTTCGAATTGACCAGTCTCGGGGTCTTTATTGTAAGAGGACTCCTTTCTTTTCTGTTCAGTGAGGTCAATGTAACTCCTCGGTTCTATTTCTCCAGACAACTTTGCTTCAAGTTTTGCTACATTATTGTGATTTTCAGCAACTGTAGAGAGTTTTGATAGTTCCATATGAAGTTCATTAAGTCTAACTTCGTCATCGACGGAGGATTTCAAAGAATCTTCTTCGTGAGTCTTTGAGAACGCTCTCACATCATTTGAAGTTTCCTTTGCGTTCAGTGAAGATTGTGACATCACTGACTTGGAAATTTCTTCATAATGGATATCGGGAAAAATCTGTATATGAGTTTTACTTAATTCGTCAATGCTGCTCGAGAATCCCTTATTATCCATTCCCACATATCCATTAATTCTCTCCCCTCCGTTCAAAATATTTTCTCGGCTGTTTCGTAAGCTATTAGGAATCGAGCTGCTAGCTTCTGATGCTTTTCGGCTCAGAGCTGGCGCAGGTACTCTGGTATTGACTTTTGTGACGCTACTCGCAGAGTGATTTGAAATCATTATTGATTCTTCTAATTCACTGTTGAAGCTGTCTGCGTGGCCATTCATAATCGAAGAGCTCTTTTTCAGACCCGCAGAGGCATTTCCGTTCATACCGTTGTGTGCGCTATGGCCGTTTACTATACCGTTGATACCGTTGCGATAGAGACCTCCGATTAATGCACCATTCTGTGCAGAAAGCGATGTATCGTAAATCGGGAACACCGTAAGATACAACGGTGTGAATGGTTTGAGATGAAAAACCTTTTCACCATCGCTGCAATGTACCGTATCGCTGTTTCCACCACAAGAACGATGACACGCGTAACCTATTAAAAAAGGAAAGGGAAGAAACACGTAGCTGCATCATATTATATTCTTCGTGTCATGACTAATTAACAACTATTTAAATGTATTTTTTCATAACTTATCATCTTACATTGGAGTGCAATATCATCAACTATGGAGAGACGAGGTAGAGCCAGTGAGCAACAGTTGGAAAAAGGCCGTGGCCGATTCGACCTTAATACATCGGTTAGAAACTGGCCAGTAAAACTCAATCTAACCTAACCTAACCGAACCTAACGAGGTAGAGCTACTAATGACCATTTGCTGCAGTGCAAAATCAAATTGTTAAAGGCAAATCATTTAGTCTATCAAATCATCCTTAGACATCGAGCGAGATAGACAACGCGACACAGCTGCATTCAACACAAAGATTTCGCAGGCGCTTACAGGATACTAAATGCACAAATCAGCTATCTGCATGCATTTGTTGTTAATGTACGCAATAGTCTGCGTTTAACTCGTTAAAGGACACAATTTCGCCCCGTGATGATGTTAAATGCAAAAGGTTATGTTCATTTGTTAATAATTAAGGCCTTTCGAATACAATACAACGTAGAGGACTAGCTAGAGTAGGCCTGATGCTTATGCGGTATTGAGGTGGAAAGGTAAGCGTAAACGCCACGAGTTCCAACGGATGGAAATGAAGCTGTGCCATTGCAGGCCTGTTCAGGTAGTTGTTTAAAGTCTCGCGTCGTCTTGTCAGAAATCTTTATCTTGGAGATATCATTTATGCTTTAGACAGCCCAATTTCGATCAAAATCGAATGTAGGCGAAAAGTCGATAAAGATCCAGTTCATGTTAAGGTCATTGTCACTAAATGTGAATTGTATTATTGATATTGTCACGTATTAAGCAAGTGAACCTGGAAAAAATAAGAATAGATTTAGAACGTTTTTCAATTGCATGAAGAAGTATAACTACTACCCAATACGTACATTTAGCCTTGTTGAAATGATTTCATACATGCAAAAGGCTTATATGCATAAGGTGAAAAGATACAAAAAATATACTATTTAGTTAGAAATTTGGGGTTTGGGTGATGTCTGGTCAACAAGCACAATGAAATAAATGCAAGACGTATGCCAAGCACAATTTGTTTTCTTTCAATGTAATGTGTTTGAAAAACCCACAGTGTAGTTTTTGAAGCTCCGATGAAAACCTCCTCTCAGTCTCCGATTGGAGGAAAAAGCAAAGCTCGGAGGCTTCGAGCGCTACACTTCCAATGAAGCACATGATCGATTGCCATACATTCGTGAGAGTCCGCCATTTAAACCATAAGAGATAAATTTCTAAACTAAATATCAGTTAAAATGCTTCGGAATAAACACCTTAGAGTTTGTTTGCTTAGTCATCTCATCTGGATGTATATTTCCCTTCCGGCTTTCCTATATCTTTCAAAAACCAATTTAAATGGCCCCTGCGTCAAACCTTTCATGATAGAAAAATAATATTTCTAATGCATAAAAGCACTTAGACATGCAGAAATGTTATCGCAGGTAATTGTATTCACTATTGCACTTTCTCATTCGTCCTTGGCAAAGAGACCCGTTATATAAAGAATTAATTTCAAAAATTCAAAGAAAAAGCTTCCTTTTTTAAAACCGTGTCACGCATTGGAAAGAACGGAATGCATAAGACGAGGAATAACTTATTACATTTGATAAACTGGATGAAGTAGACTTGCTAATGATGTGATGATTGGGCTGAAGCTGAAGGGATGCTATGGGAGATAATATTCGCTGATTTTAACGAAGATGATAACATTAGGTAATAGGCACGAATTGGTATTTGTAAGACGCCTACGAATGAAATTGGAAGGTTTTTCAAAATCCGCAAAAATGATATCTTAGGTAATATCTGGAAAAATCAAAATATACATTACTTCAATAAAGATGGATGAAATACCGATTTTTAAACAAGATGTCTAGACACTCGGTTAAATGAAAAGGGGTCTTATTATGTCACAAGAGCATGTTTTAATTTGTTATCCAAATCAGCACATGAAGCGTATGTAAAAGAGAAGTAGCTAAAAGTTTTTAGAATTTCATCTAGAAGCAAACGAAGCAAAGGTAGGGTTTGATAAAAACCAAAATGATATCCGGAAGCATGTATTAGTCTAGCTCTAGCAATAACCATTTCCTGTAAAGTTCCACAACGAGGATGAAGCCAAGCTTCCAAGAATTTTGAAAACTATTCCTTATGGCATTTCAAATATGCGTCATATTATACATCAAACGTCCGTCAAAATCTAAAAAATGTTGGGTCAATTGCGTTGTTGCACAAATGTGTTTCACGTTCCTAACAAACATTGACCGACCTTGCTTTGGGTCAAAGGGTACGTCTTTCAATTGATAAGTGTGCCTTACCGTAACTTATCTGCCGCTGAGAGTTTTCTTTGCCCCTGAATGGGATGTTACCGATAGTAGTTGGGAAAATAATGTTCAATTCAGGCTTTTCATCAACTAGGAGAGAGACCTAAAGGATAAAAGATAATACTGGAAATGGTTAGTCGTTACTTTGAAAAACAACAACCTTTTCAAAACCGTGGTAGCTTAGTGATAAGATCAAACTTAAACCATGCATAAAATGGGATTAGGTGGGAGCAAGCATGCTGCTTCGCCCTAGGAAGGAGTTTTTTACCGCCTAACATAAGAGAAAGAAGGATAGAATGTTTTATTACTTATGAAACAGAAAGGCTGTAACTTCTTTGCCTATTATGCTAAGCCACATATCATTATTCAGACATCTCTATAATATGCCTAAATCGCCATATGAATTTGATAAGAAAGAGACAACCATTCATTTGTGTCTTAAAACTCCAAAATGAACATGAAACAGATTTTAAGAATTTTTTTGAAGCTTAATGGACAAGTATCTATGGCTTGTAGAAACGCTCCTGACGTTCCAAACAAATTAATGCTCTCCTCAACAGATGAAACTTCAGAGAAGTGCCCTCTTTTGAGAAAGGCTGATTCCACGTGCACCACAGAGTGCTTAGTTAGAGATCTACTAGCCATAGCTTAGGTGAGGAAGAAATATAAATATGGTGAACAAAGGAATCGACAAACACATTCTTTTTCCAGTGTGAATTGCAAAGAATTGTGGGAAAGAATTTTACCAAAGATTTGTTTGTTTCTCAAAGAGAATTCCATTGAAAAAAAAAACGTGCAGAATTTTTCTTCCATAATCCTTTGTAATGGTTACTGAAAAGAAAGTTTCTTCATGATATCTGTACCTTTATAGCGTATCGAACTTTAATCAGCTGACATTCAATAGTTGGTGGTAATATCGGAATCTGTAACATTCGTGATGTTTGCAAAATGTATTCTTGTTCCGGAAGAACAGGTGGACTTGTGTAAGTCAAGACTTCATAAGAACCTTTGCGACTATGGCGTTTATTCGCTCCTGCCATAAGGTCGACATTCTGTACAAAGAAAATGAGAAAACTCTTGTATGTATTTTACCCCAAAACATGGTTAAGGATATTGTCGTAAACGACACATCGGCGTAAATAGATTTGGCCAAAACTTGTGGAAGCACTATAGGAGAGATCGTAAAAGTGTTATAATAACACCTTCGAAGTAAGGTATAATTTACAGTTTTGATGTATATTATGATGTCTTTCCAGTATTGTTTGCTAAAAAGAAGTCAAGACCTCGACTATCAATCAACTTTGACCGACTGGGTGAAACCATTTCCAATGCAGATACATCAATGTAACGCAGAGCAATGTATATGTTTGACTGTCCCTTCCGTTTTGAATTTCAGACGTTTGCAAATTACTGCTTCATTTCCTTTTTTCCTACTGGGGTTTTCCTACTACGTTATTAATGGGACAATGCTTTCATCCCAATTTTGATAATGTAGTTAGTCTGCCGTGTTTTATAATTTCTTATTGGGAGTCATCTGACAATATTTTCCTAAATTAAGAAATCCAGGAGAGTTAGTCTTCGGTTAACCCTGAATAATTTGTCTTACAGTCCTAAAATTAAACGAAAGATACTTGGAAGTGAAATAACATGAAGTCTGTGAGATCCGGCTGTTGTTTCAAAATTAGTTTGGGGAAGTGCTTTTATCCTTACCCTTATACACGAATCCGGACAGCAAGTGATGCTCTAATTTCAGTCGGCAATAACTGGGGTCCTGCACCCTAAAATTATTCGATTTCCTTGCTTTCCTCTATCATGGATGGTTGTACATTAATTTGTATCTCCAATTCTCCAATTTCACTGAATATGAGGGTTTAAAATTAATGTGAACAATAAATAAAGAAGATTTAAGGCTAATGGACCCCACTAATGGCGGCCTGCAGTCACTAAAAACGAACGCTAATCGGATTCGTCTATAGGCTAGTCGTGGTTTGCTGGATGTATATATTCCTTACAAATTTTCATATGCAATGTTATGAATCAAAAATATGAAAGGAAACAAAATGAACAAAGGTGACGTTGCTCTTCAATTACTTTTTGAAGTTTGCCTGTGTGGTGGTCGCGTATCGATATGGGAAATGAATGCTTTTGAACTTAAATGTACTGCCATGGTAAGACTACCTGAAGCAATTTAACTCGCAACTTCATGGTCTTGTCTGAGTTGTTCTCTAGTCGAGTCTTAATGTTGATGTATTCCCCGGAGCAGTAACCAGACCTTTGCATTTCTGCCTTGAGAGCGATTGGTCCACTGGATCGACATCGCCATCTCATTGACTTCCTATCGCTTGCTTGAACAGGTTTCTGTAATGAAGAGAGATCATACGAGAGGTTACATTTCATTAAAATTCATTACTGGTTGTACGGTATTGTGTAAAGATAGTTAAAATTTTCTTTATCCAAAGATCTTTTTTGTTTCTTTTGTACGTGAAGCATCGTACCCGTTGGGGTAGTAATAAAAATCATTTTCCCATTGATGAACATTTCAGTAGTAGAAAAGAAAATATTCTCTATGCAATAGGCCATTAAATAAGATGAAAAGTTCATGGGTCATCCGATGTGGATCTCTCTCTCTCCAGGCAATAGGTAAGTACATGTTCTTTGCCAAGGAGGAAAGGAAGAAATGCTCTGTGGAATATTTTCACTACCTTTATAGTTTGAGGTTTGCCATTAACATCATACGTTTTCAAACGTTAGACCTGAAAAAATGTTCCCCGGGTCATTATTTTACAAGACTATGGACGGGGTAAGCAAAGGAAATCACTGATGCTGTAATCGACACCCAGTTCTTGACTGTTCAAAGGCATGCTGAGAACATGGGAATCCCTTCTGTAGTGTCTAAAAGATTCAGGGAGAGATACCATGGTATACGTCACTCTGTGCATGTCGGCCTAACGTGCCGCCGTGCCGAGTCTTGCTTTCGTCACTTGCTTCGTTTAATTTTCATGATAAGTCCTAAAGGCTGTTACACTAGTGAGTAATTCCTCTCGGATATATGTCCTGCTCAAAATCAGGGATTGTGCTGCTGATAATTCCTTAAATTCCTTCCATGAGGAGCTATCTCCGCCATCTTTTTTACTGTTCGTTCTCGCTGCACCACCGGCGAGGTGGTGTGCGATTTGGGTGCAAGAACATGTTTGCGAACGTATTCTTTCATGTTTGACTCGTATAGGAACACTGTGCTCAGTTCCCGAACAGGATTCGAATACAGCCTGAGTAAACTTACAACTTTCATGATGTGTTTGTAAAGAGATATCAATTACATATCAATGTTGCAACAGTTCAAGTAGATCCAGGTATAGTTAATTGGAAAACAGGTTTTTACAAAACAGCGTACCGTTTATGGATCTCTCGGTCCGTTTAACCAATGCTCACGTAGGCAGCATAACACCACACGTCAGGACAAACGTGGCACAATCGCTATTGATGTAGACTTTACTATTTTTCAAACAGTAAACATCCCGACTCATTTAGCCCTAATTAAAAGAACATTCTGGAACCAAATTTATTGTTGGTTTGTTCAAGATACATATTCTAAGCATCCTGGTGAAAGTTCCAATTATTTTTCTCATGTTGGGTTCTCACGATATTGGCAATTCAAGTTGATTCAATTCTTTTCAAATGTGAACTTGTAGCAAGCTTCTGTGATCGTCAACATTGTTGGTCAATATTTTGTTTTTCTTTATTTTTCACTCTAAAAGTGTGACCTTGAATTGCATATAAAGTTTTTAAAATTCCCTCGCTCATAATGCAATCATGGTATCAATATATTACTTGCATAAAATTGGTAGTGAGGTATAAAGAAAGGCAAAGCATTGTCAACAATGTGAATCCATCCATGACATTACTCCCGCTTCCGTCAAGATCATTCTACGTAAAAAAATTGTCAAATTCAATTTTTAAAATCTCGAAAACCGAACATGGAAAATAAAAAAAAATAAACTGTATGCTGAGAATATGGTCCGTGTTATTATTCATATCACATAAATAAAAACAACTGTGTATGCTACAGTAAATACAAATATGATATAATATTAATATGATATAATATTAATCAAAAACAAAAAATGGCTTTGGATAAGTCTTTTCAGACACATACAAAGGTAGATTGAATAAGGCCAGCTGGTATGTTGCAGTTGGGAAATGATTTTCACGGACGCAAAAGAACTAACTTACTCTGGAATGTATACATAAAACATTCACTATATGAAAGTTTTCTCTTTCCGAAAGCTTTTCACTGAGGCTCATGAAGTATCCCATAGTCGTTTTTTATGTTTCTAATGGAAACATCTGCCCAAACTTCCAGACTTCAAAGGAGTATCTGCCATAGCGTAAGTTTTTAAGACGGTAGAGCTAGTAGGTATTGATGACGTTAAGTGATTAGGGAGTCGTAGCAACTCTCCCCGAGCAGATTTAAATGCGTCTCCAGGAATATCACTGCTTCAATCATTTTAGAACTTTGACGCAACATAAAAAAAATGTAGAGTTACGGTATTTAGTCTAAATGCTACAGTTAACATTATTTGTAATTTGAAGTTTATTGGTTTCTTACACTGGGCAAATTCAGAACAGGGAGCGTTAGGTGCATGGAGTTTTAAAAGGTCGCGGTTGAAAAGCAAGGAAAGGCATTTGAAAATAAAATTGGTAATCAGATTGGAAATATCACCATTTTTTGTTAAGAAACACATTAACAGGCGCATCGTAACGAAGAAAATATATATCGGGAAGGATGGGGAAGGGCAGAGGAATTGAATTCCAGTAAGACTATCTGTAATGTATTTAATTTAAAGAAATATATGACTCTTTTGTTAAAACTGCAATTTCTAATTATATTGTACATTGAAACGAATCAGACAAGACCTCATCTAAGGGTGAGGCCTAGATTCCAGAAAGGGGAAATTTGTTCAAGGCCGCTGTGTGTAAAAATCTTTAAACGGCATATTGCAACTTTCCTAGGTACTAAAGTTATCAAATCCCCTAATTGCTGCGGACTAGTTGCTTGCATCCTTGATATTCGAGAGTGATATGTTAGTTTACAAGACCAAAGTTCTAGATTCCATGCATATTATACCATATTGCAATGACATACCTAACGGAAAAGAATTTGCGTCGCTCACATATTCTTGGTTTTATTAAAACTGTCTTCACTATATGCCACGTACCACTAACCAGAAGGCTAAATATAACAGGTGGAACGGAAAAGCACTTGGACATTCCGATTGCATTTATAAAATATTACACGTCTGCAATCCGCACTGAATAAGGGACCAGCTTACCGTATACTTGGGTGAGTTGACGTCATTGTCTGATCCAATAAAAGAAAAGTACCTCTCTGCCACGGGGTCTACAGCCCATGATATATCGACGGTTGCCTGCACGTAGAATCGTATGCAAGCAAAGCGACCACATTCAAATGAACAGGGTAACCCCGGTTGGTTGGGTAGTTGAAACTTGAACGGAAAGGTGTATTGTCCCGCCGGAAGGAGAGGTATCTCGGTATTATCCTCCGACTCTAAATAAAAAGAAATATATGTACTTTTGTGCAGTTATCTGACCAGACATTATAAAGAGCAATGTTTCGGCCTCTTTCATGTTTGTGGTCCGTAATCGTCAAATTACGTTTTCTGTTTGAATTGTGTACTCCTTAACCAAGGTATTATTTCATGTAGGTGATAGGAGGTAGGTGAGGAGTGAAATAGACTGTATTTTTTCATGAAAAAATTAAATAGGATACCCAATCGCATTTGCCGGCACAAAACAAGCTGTTTCCTGTCGCCTACCGTCATTTAGAGGGAGCTCTTCCTAATAAGTGACGTCTGTGCACAAAAGTATTATTTAAGTCATGCAGCAAATTTGTAATTCATAATTTAATCTGGGTTATGCTAGGGAATAAAACACAGTCACAGCTTTGTTATTCATGTGTAGTATCTGTTCTTTTCACCCAGTCAAGAATGGAGCCATGCATGGCAGACCAGTACTGTAAATGGTCTGAAGGCCTTGAGGTTGGTCAAGTGTTGTCCTTAAGTGGACGTATAGCTTCCTCGGGAAGCAGTATCAAGATTGGTTTCGCCGAACGGCCCTTTGCCAGAGGGTCGGGAGGACTTTGGAAAAAGCTTTGTTATTCTCTCCCCTTGGCTATTCGCCAGAAAGTCGAGGGGACTGACGTTAAACTGGCTTCTGTTCTATTCAGACAGTCTAGAGCAGGACCACTCAGTGTTTGCCCTTTGGAGGGCGTACTAGTCCATTTGGGACGTGAAGCTCCTTAAGGGAGCAGAACTCCTCCGGAAGTAATCGTTTGGTTTTCGCCCCTTGGCTCTTCGCCAGAGAGTGGTGGGGACTTTTAGAAAAAAAAACACAGCTTTGTTATTCTACAATGTATTGCTTCATACGTCTTCTATGTCCATGTGTATACAACTGTGTACAAAACTGTGCATACAACTGCAATGAAGATGGAGAATGTTTGGTGATTATTTTCATTCATTCAAATATCTCATTTTCATATAAATACCATGCACTTCACCATGGATGACGAATGTCAGTCAAAGTACCCACGTAACAACACATAGAGCTCGTTTGGTTACTTTATCACTAACGCTAGCAATAAGCAAGGTGGCGTGATGAATAAATTAATCGCATGGAAACATGTTGATATTAGTGCCAGCTACCAAGAAATAAATCGCACTTTGATCGAAAGACCGTAATTGTCATTTTAAAGGGCATGGTTGCTTTTGACGCACGTTAAAGAGTATGAATTGAAACTGCTTTTGCTACAAGCTTGTTTCTTGAGAATGCCACTCTTTATGATGAAGGCATTGTGTGAGCTGGAATGAATGTGCTAGTTCTTTTTGATTTCGGGTTCAGCTTGAAACATCTTTCGTAGTTTGCAGCTGAAACAGATATTGGATTATATTTTGTGTTCGGGGTTACAGATAGTGAAGATTTTAAGGCAGAAATTGCAGCTTTTGGTAGAGTTAAAGTAACTTTTGACTTTAAAACCATCCCTCGGTGACGTGAAATAAGTGGTTTCTTGATCATTTAAGATTCCTGTCGCATTGGCTTAATGCATTATTAAACACAGCTGTTTCCTTCTTGACCACGAACCGTAATGGTATTTTTTATTTTATTAATTTGTTTACGAGAACTCAACAAGGTTAAACCTAAAATCCTATGGAGATGGGTCAGCGGCGTTAAGGGAAACTATGTTACCAAACAAAGTTGTTCTTAACCCCTAGTGCCTTTTTTTTTTTGGGGGGGGGGGGGGTATTTTTGGGTGGGCGTAGGCCTAGAGGTCATTATTGCTTTTCTATATCAAGACACGTTACACATTTGAGATTTATTTTTAACTACCAACCTTTCCCCCAAACGGTCATACGATGACACAAGAAAGGATCAACACTTCTTACGAGAGCTCCACGTCTACTTCGAAACGCCACAGGAGGTAAATTTTCCCGCCACTGAGTTCGTGCTTCTCCACGAAGGGAAACACGGATGCCTGTAAAAATAAATGATAAATAATAAAATTGCAGTGCAACGACGTCCAACAAAAGCAACAAAAACTACGAATAGAAAGTCAAGGGACAGACATAATCATTGTAGCTAAACAAGGCCGGATCCATGATCTTTTACCTTCATCATAAGAAAAATGGTTCAAGTGTATTCCATGAATAAGGGCAAAACATAAAAATACAAATCATAACTAAGGAATACTGGTAAAAGAATTTACTATTGAAATTTTCGATCCACCGAGTGCGGCTGACAACCTCATGCATTCAAACATGCACTTTCGTCCGGTTTTGTTTTTACACTGACCGGTTCGGATTTGTTCGCATTTGCTCTATGTTTGTCGTACCCATTTTTAATGTTGGTTTTTCAGTTTGGGTTTTGCCTCATGATGAAAGGTTTATACTCGAAACGTGGATTTTTCCCATATTTCAACTCACTTCTACCTCTTTTCGTTTTTACGTTGGGGAAAACGTATGAATAGATGCACCAGTATGCGAGTCCTATGGTCCACACAAAGTACGTGAAATAACTTCAATATGGGCTGTATCGCTTCACGTACATGGAAGCATTAACGCGAAGGGACGTTGATACATATGTAATAAATATATAAATATATATATATATATATATATATATATATATATATATATATATATATATATATATATATATATATATATATATATATATATATATATATATTTATATATATAAATTTATCTAAATGCGGGTTATCGTGGAAATTGCGCATGTAAAATTGAGTCAAATCAACTTTGATATTAAGTGGACATTTTCGTGTCCACGTATTGTTCAGGCCTCTCGGAAGAGTATTTTCTGCAGAGCGAGTGACTCCAAAGCATGACTTCTAATAATGCAGAGCGTCATCTTTTTTGTGTCAACAAATGAACCCGATTCAATCACTCCCTCAGTAGACATCAGTGGTTGAAATCAGCGTGATATTTTGGTTGACTGTTTCATATTGGGTCAATTTGGGGACTTTAAATAAAGGTGATTTTATGTGAAGCCAACATTATATCTCCGCCATTTTGGTTCCCATGGCCACTCCTGTAACTTGACGGAAAAAACGCCCATTAAACTGAAAACAATTTTGCGTGAGAACAAGTTCCGTTAAACGTAGGAAGGTGTCAGTCGGTATAAGAGGATCACGCCGTTTGTCTAGGTAGTAACGGATAGCTGTTAAGGCAGCATTATGAGGAATGGACGTGTAGAGGCTGGACACATCCATGGTGAATAAAAGACGTTCTCCGCAATTTTCCGGAAACTCAAAGTCACGAATAAGTCTCTCTACTGCCTCTGAAGAAATTTTGTCCTTTTTTGAAAAACGCCAGTACCCTGCCAAAATCCTCTCTAATGCCCTACGCAGAATTCAAGGAACCAGCAGAGAGGAAGCCTTAGAGAAAAAGAGCAAATCTGGTACCAATCTACGTATTCCTTTAGTTATTTCTTATCACCCTTCGGTCCGTCCTATTTTACACGCTATCCACAAACACACAGTTGCTCCGACAAGACCCCTCAACCCGTAATGTTTTCCCGGAACCCCCCATCACTGCTTTTAGCGTTGAGAAAAATTTAGCCAACCATTTAGTTCGGGCTTCCCACCCACAAACTTCTTTCGACGACACGGCTGGTACCTTTCCATGTAACCGTCCGTGGTGTAATACATGTCCAGTTGTTGGCAAACACGACCTCGTCAACATTTCAGGCCCCAACGGCAATAGCTTTATTGTCAAACAAAGATTCTCCTGCATTTCCTCTAATGTAGTTTATATTTTAGCTTGTGGGAGATGTAACTCGTTGTATGTGGGAGAGACCAAGCGCCGCCTCGCGGATTGAGTCACCGAGCACCTTAGGTCCATCAAACAGAATCTCCATGGATACCCGGTGGCTGCACATTTTAATCCCCCTCCACCTTGTTCAATACAGCATTTAACTGTTACGGCAGCTGTAATGTGCCGAGGCTCCGATCATGACCGCCTTAGTGCTGAAAACCGACTGATCATGAGGCTAGGTACTCTCGCTCCACACGGCCTTAACGTTAGAAATGACCTTTTGTAATATTCACCCCTTTTTGAGCCAGTTTTTGCGCCTTTTACACTTACCCGTTCGTGCTCATTTTTTACTGTGTAGCCCTAATTATTATTTTTTCCGGACCTAGTTTTTGTCTATTTTTTTCCCCTTTTTCCGACCATGTTCGATTTATACGTGCACTTTTTCATTCAGGACGCTCTTTTTCTTTTTTTGATTTGTGTTTCATCCTTCACACTCATGTTTTCTGACAGTCACTTTCGTTCGGTTCTGTTTTTACAGCGATCGCTTCGGATTTGATGTTTGTCGTGTCCAATTGTGACTGTTGGTTGTTCAGTTTGGTTTTGACACCTGATTTTCGGGTAGCTACTCGCAGTTTCGAGCTCCGCGTGAAACAATAAAGATGTGTGACAGCCGAGCTCTCCGCATGAGTCCAAAAGGACCCAAACAACGGTAAAGGGTTAACGGATTCAACCTTTCGCCTCACAGGTCGATCTGTCGTTATATGTATCCATTAAACAGTTAAGCAAGGTAATTAACAGTGAATCGTATTTTGGCAATGTAAACACTTTATGAACGGGTGAATTTTTTGAAATAGAAGGAGTATTCATGTAATTTGAGGCTTTCCTATTCTACGATAAATATGTGATTAATATTCTCTCGTTGTGGAACCAGCGATTTCTATTAAATGCACACAAAGAATAAGTTATGATAAAATAATTTCCCCTTAACGCACACAAGCTTGAAAATAGATATTGATTTGGACGTATATTTACAGAAAGACGATATACTCTACATTCGTCTAGCTGGAATCGTCTTTTTGTCATGCATAAATTATTGATGAGACAAATTATTTTCAAAGCAATATTCCCTCCTGCTGCAAGGGCAAGTTTGATGTTAACAAGTTTCTCCTCAGCGGGAACATCAATCTTCTTTACTTACTGACGACGATATAACATACTAACAATTGTACCACGGAAAACATTATCTCACTCTAATGCTGTAGGCTTAAGACTGTTGTCCATATGAAAGCCACAGGCTAGAAACGCTGCATTCCCGAAGCGGTTTTGAGAAGTGCTATAGGCTATTTAGGTAATAGTCCAAGTCAATATAATGTGAAAATGAGATACTGTCAAACGTGCACTAATTGAGGATAGCACAAAGTGAATGCATCTCTCCGTGCATGTTTTTGTTTCCAAAGTCGCAACGATGAGTGTTTTAATTCGAAATCTAGCCTACCTTTATTACTTGTATGAACTTAAAGTATTAAACAACTTTTCTTTCAAAAGTATTTTACAACGTTATGTTTGAATCCGGCTTGTCGAATGTAAGACTAGACAATGGCGTGTGTGTGTGTGTGTGGGGGGGGGGGGGGAGGTGTTTGGGACGCTTAGATTGTAAACAGCGTGCAGGACATCTCAAGTCTAGGATGAGATAGACTTTCATACTTTGCGTATTTATTGTTCGTATAAGATATAAAAGCCTTTCATTTTCCTGAACACTCGAGAAACGAATATGGCAGGAACAAATTCTGGACAAAACACAGTTCAGGCAATGAACCAAACTTAAATCTCTTCATATGGCACGTAGTAATGAAGGTATTTGATCTTACGAACTTAAAGACAATTCTTCCATGACATGGTATACTAGCACAATATTTCTGTATTTGTGATGGCTGAATATCAGTCGCGGACTTACTCGACCCCCACGCATGAATCGCTCGCATAGAAATAAAGGACGAACACTAGGCCCGTATCTAGATACGGTGTTTGGAGGGGAGTTAAACTTGCCAGGGGCGGATATATATTTCCAGGGATGGAAAAATTAGTAAAGTGTAGTAAGTCAATGTCAAACTTCTTAATATCTAGGGGCCAAAAGAATCGAAGGGTGCTTTGTCCCTTTCGCCACCCCTAGCCTATGGACGTGGGGTCTCATTTTGTGTCACATACATAAAACAACCAACTGTCACCTCAGTGCTTAGACAGGATCTTACATGCAACTGCACATTGAACATGCATTATTTATCCTGGGATCTTTATTCTGGGACTCTGAGATCTGACGTCGCCAGACGTTTACTGCCAGTTCGTACTATGATCATGATGCCATCGACCTCAAAGAACAATGGCTATAACGAGTGAGGTCAAGGGTTCACCTTCAAATCCTTTGGTGTCGACCAGGGGTGAAGTTTCATGAAGTTTGTGGGTTTAATGGTCTTTGCAATGATTGTGTATTAGTCGTAATTTAAGGGTTATCCTATAGATTTAACACAGATTTGAAAAGCAAAGTTTGATAACTACACGTTAGATTTTATTTATAACAAAACCATTTCAATCATGTAATTCTTGATCATCAGTTCGAGAATCCCCAAATTATCGGTTTTGTAACATTTAGACTCGGGTCTCGGAAAATGTCGGCAGATGCTGTTCATCATGGTGTCTCTTGATTGGCTGTTGCCATTGTATTGTATCGAGTGTATCCATTGTTAGGGTTAGGGATTAGTTAATTTATCGTGTCAATTAAGTTATTGTTATTGTTGTAAACATGTTGTAAAGGAAACACAATTCACATATTGCGAATGGACGACATGAGGAAAATACATTTTATCTTTAATTTTACCTAAGGACATCAATAAGCCATTTGGAAATGTTCACATGCAATATGCACCTTTGGTTAAAGGTTAAGTAGTACATTTACCTTCGCAGTTTAATACGCTATTGAAACATCACGAATTTGCACACTGTTATTTCCAATTCAGTCAATGTAAGTCCAAGAACAATACACTCGCCGAACGGACAAGTCTGACAAATAGCATAATCACACAGGTAAAGTGGATGCCGAGGTACGTCTGACCTTGTGACTCAGCTGAAAGACTATGTTTCCTAACTGGTCAACTGCTGTTTCATCTCTAAATTTCATCTCTAAATTTTGATGGAAACGACAGATTTAGTTCCTCTCAGTAATTGAAAAGGTTTAAGTCCCAGTATTCACGGCCCCGTGAACCAAAGATACCCTTATTCATACAGAAAGAATCTGTCAAAATGTAACTAAGATTGGACTCAGTTTTGAGAGGAAGGAATAGTTACGGGAGAGATTTATTTTTTCCATATACTTTCGCCCTGGTATATATACATAAACGTACCCATTACAGGTATGATTAGTTATATTTCAACGTACTAACACACTTTTAGAGAAACTAGCCATTGCTTTTGTTATTATGTTCTGAATATTTCTCTACAGCTGAATAACTTTGAAACATGAATTTCTTTGGCTTGTTGTCATTTTAGTACCCGCAGCAGCATGCAAGTAAACACAGCATAGCCTTTATATTGCCTATGTATGACTTCTTTTTTTTTTGTTAATATAGCCTAAAAATTTGGTAACGACCCATGAAGTTCAATCCCCTTGTAAGTGTAAACTGATTTAGTCACGGTTAAGTCACTGATTGTTACGTATTGGAATGGAGCATGCGCAGAAAAAATGAGTACATTTTAAGTTTAGCACGTTCAGCGAACTCGCGATTCTACGCAGAGTAAATGCAGACTGATAAGAGCCTACATTTCGTTTGTCAAAAATGTAAGTCGTGCACCTCATCAACTCTGTTGTAAAGCAGCTGTGATGCTATTTGTTGTGAACATGAATGAATCCATACCAATAAAGATGTACAGTATCTGTTTATTTTGCCATAATGAAAGTATCATAATTCACTTTCTTCTTTATTTTTACCGCATAATCCGGTACCTCATGAAGGTAACTTGTGTAATCGTACGATGGGTCTGTCCTGCGGTATTTCAAACCCTACATAGGAGTTTCGAAAATAATATACTAAAAATACTAAAATTTCATTTTCTGTAATAACTTTCGTGATAGATAGCCTAAAGAATTAAGAATCCCCAAATAAGGCCTTATTGTCCTACAGTCGGTTTCAAACTCATAACTAAAACTAGCTGATATTAAATATTTTAGGCGTTCTTTCGTTAAAGTAAAATCACTGCTTCGTTCTTTTTCTCCTCTTAAAGTCACCAGTTTTAAACAAACATATTTGAAAGAAAGTCGCTTCAAACTTAGCCCAATGGAAAATACCCTAACTTATTGTGAGTAATGAAACAACATTTTTGATTTCAAAGCACCGATCTCCGATCCATCTCAATTATGTGGAATAATAATAGAACGTGTCTAAAATTTAACTTTGGGGAATGACAGCTTGGAGGGTGCCTACTTAAAAACTGATCTCTTTACATGCAAACACTGGAGTAAAGATGATACTCAAATCATGAATCTATATGCACCACCAGACATCATCTGAAGAATCCCTTTCCCTAACGTAAATCAACAAGACTTTGTGATGTACGACTCGTTCCTTCTTTCTGTCTTTTTTAATACGTGAATAGGTATCTACTCAACACTGCTTGCTATCAAATGATACTTTCAATGTCATCCAAACAACCTGCTATTGAGATAAGAAATAACTGGCAAAAAGTCGACTTCATCTGTTAACATGGCCTGCAGCCAGAGGTCATTTTTGTTTATAAGAGCTGTCCTCATCTTGAAAGTAATCTTCTATAGATTTGTTCAACACTATCACCGTGGTGGGATGATGTTCAAAACGCCTTTGTGCTTCTTCTATAGATGACAAAATAAGTGTACTAATGGCTCGGGTAGATACTTCCAGAGGCTACGTACAACCAATTGGACAATAATTGCAGGTAACATATTGTATATTCTCTCCAAGAAAATCGAACACATCTCATCCAGCCGAGACTATTATGCATTAAACTAGAAGCCAGCAATAAAAACCAAAAGAAAAAAATAAATAAAATGAGGTTTTGAAGTCAATATTTTACTCTACTCCTTATCACATCGGACACCCGAGTATTTTCTGAAACTTGATACTAATGCATGTGAGATACATCCACACTCCATATGCAGGACGTTCAGTGTAAGATACCTTGAGCTTGAGATATTGTTTTTTAAAACGATTATTAAAGGTTGACCTTCATCGGTTATAAGTTACCTTTGACTTCTACCAACACAATTAGTTTATTCAAATCAGTATCATTTGCAAATGCGCGAAAAGGTGCATTCTTTGCATTCTTCCTATGTTGAGGTAATGTGCAGACATTTATATACTTAGTTCGACCTCTGGTGAAATTGATCTTTGAGCTCCATAAAAAAAAAAAAAAAAAAAAAAAAAAAAAAAAACGGGAGGTGGGGAGGGAGGGAGGGTTAATTGAATATGGGCACATATTCACAGTAACGATCACTTTCATGTCATTTCCTGCAGCATTGATCGTGCAAGCAACCTACTTATCATGCATTTATGCATACGCACATCACCGAAACGAAAAGGGTTTAAACTGGCTTCGCCTCTTCGTTTTCTTGTGCCCACTGAAGCACCTCAAATGCAGCCGCAGAGTGCGAGACTAATTGCATGTCTTCATCTTGTCACTAAAACCCAGCAAAAAGGGAGAAAGACCATTGACCTCGGTCACGTGGTGGAAGAGCCTACTGATGCCGTTTCGGGACATGTTATTTTCACTGTTGAACATACCATACGAAAGCATGAAATACCTCAAACTGGAAGCGGGCTCTACTACCAGGGAATTTTTATTTCGAAGGAGTTGCTACGGAAATGTTTATACATGATAATACTTTAACAGCCATGCAAATAACAGTTCCCTAGCACACGGTTACTGCGTTAGTAAAGCAGCAAACAATTCAAAAGTTGCAGAAATCAGTTAAATGTTCTTATTTTCGATCTGTGGATGTGGTTTGGTAAAGTTTTCATCAACACATACGTCCTCTCTGCCATGTTGTGCCTTTGAGGTTCTAATACGATTTAACCGTCCCCATAGTCGCCTCTATACAAGAGGCTGGGAATACCGTGGATATGACAACCACAAGACTAAGGGTTACTTCTATGTGTTAAAGCTACAAGCGAGAGAGAGAGAGAGAGAAAAAAAAAAAACAACCAAACAAATAATCACAGTGATGTTTATTTTATTGGAAGGTCACTAATTTTACAGTTGCTCAGTTTGGTGTTTCCTTGCGTTTCCTGCTTTATGTAATTTTCTAAACGCGGGATTTATTCCTCACTTAATTTGGATTTAAATTAATGCTTGGAAAATTTCATTCAACATGTTACACTGACGCCACTGTCATTGTTCCATATTTAGAATTGTTACTTGGCATTCACAACAAGGGCGTTCATTCATTAAACAAATCGAAAGAATAATTCCGTGCAGGTGAAACGTTCGCCTGAGAATTGAAATGAACATTCATGCAGAAAAATATTGCAAAAATATTTTCAAGCCTTTCTTTTTATTTTCTATACTTTTAACGTCCGAACGTTAAGTGCAAGGTATATACGAGAAAATTAGACCTGAGTATGACTTTCTTTACATATGACTTTCCAAACATCGTAGGAACATGTTTGACATTGGGGACAGATCGGTGCAATTTTTCGACCTTGACCTCCTTTCCCACACCAATACAAAGTTGTTCAATTTGGTTGTACTGATTTTAACTTAAAAAACAACAACAAAAAGATTAAAGCCACAACAACAACATCAAGACCGATCTAAATACGGCGAAAATGGTGTTTGATATAAGGAGCATACCCTAAACCAATGATAAACTTCACATTAAACATATTTTTTTATATTTATTATTTTGTCCTTTTTTTTTAATCGGGATATTTGACTAAGTTGAGTAGCAATTTAGTTTGCAAGTTATTTCCAAGAAAAATCTGATTTTCAAAAAAAAAGGTTCCCGAACTCATCGTGAATTCTCGAAATTGTGAGTTTGGGTGCAATTTTTTTTTAAATTTGGATTACTGTCTGTTTGTAGCTTTGGTATTGATCTTTATTGGTCTTGCTAGACGAATTATTGATGGTGTTTTCTTAAAAATGATCGGATTATTTTTTAAGAGTATGATACAGAGAGGCAATTGTGTTTTCATGACATCTGATATGCAAAGGAAAGGTAATAATTTATTAGAGTACATAGCTTTTTTATATGCATTGAAAACTACAGCGAATTTGGGGTGACGTTGACCTCCTAGTCATTGGGGGGGGGGGGGGGCTATCACTCCCTACCGCGGTTTCTATACCAATTCAGTCCATACTTCATTTTGTCTTAGAGACAGATGAGAGAAGAACATCCTCTCTAACGTCTTGAACGATTTTGATCACAATTTGGTTTTGAATCATGCAATCCAGGGTCAACTTTTCAGCAAAGCCGAGTTTAACAAGTCTAACTCGGGTTATGAATTTACGCAGTAAGGAGATCGTTTCCTTACTGACTGATTTGGAGTCAAATTAAAATAAAGTTGACTTTAAGTTTAAGAACAACAATAATGAAAACTGAAGCAGCAATTGCTGCAATTGCTCAACCCTTTTTAATTAAAGGACATTTTCAGTTTAATTTTTTTTTTTTTGGAACACAATCATGGTCTACACTTTATAAACACCTTTGTGTTATCCATGGTGTAACACTTCCCGCCTACCATGTAAGTATTGTTGCTTGGTATAGGACAAGAACAGCCACCCCAAACTTTGAAGTAACAGCTAAATCTCACAACTGTCTTCTCAATTCTCTCCAAATATCTGTGAGTAAAAATATTTTGGGACTATCATGTAATCGAAGCAATTATTTATTCTTGTAAATTTAATTTCACAATTGAGAAAAACAGTCATGAAATAGGACAGTGTATTACACTAACTCAAGTTTGATTGACTGCGCTTCCTCTTAAAACACAAATTGTTCCAAGCAATTAATTTCTAAAATGACATAAGGTTTCGAGGGAGAAAAATACAAATCTCAAGACTTCAGCTACAATTACACCATGAAAACAAGAGATGATGAGTCAAATACAGGAACTTCCTGGTTTAACAATGCAGCCGGTCTGCATGCAATGTCCTTACACAATAGCAGTTACAGTAAGTCCGAGAAACAGTATTTCTTCCAAGCTTTTAGGAAACTGTTTAGCAGACTTTAAGTTTCAATCACAAACCAACCGGTCCTCTTCAGCCAACAAGCACACTCCCTCAAGATATTTACTCCCAGCATAGCAGCAACACACTGGGAATAACTGAAATGGAGTGTAACTGAATGTTAAAGGAACACCAGCTGAAGCACTGTTTGAAAATATTGATACTGAACTATTCCTCTAACCAACCATCTTCAAAATCTCAACATTTTTTGCAATGGTTAAAATCATCATCTTGTTCAAATTACATCCACATCTGATGGAATTTGAAAACACACTGAAACCTTTTGAAGAGAGAGAGAGAGGGAGACATCTTACCCTACAAATACCACCTAAATTCTATCCACACTTAGCAGGCTGACAAAACTTGCCCTTATGGCGTTAGGAACATTTTGCGAATTGCCAATGTACACTCTAAAATAGGCTATTACGAACTGATAATTTTCTAGACAATTTTGAAACCACTTTTTAAGCACCTTTAGACAATAAACACACGTGTTTATTTTTTTTCCATTTCACTTATAAACACGTTTAATTATTACTAAACGTTAAATTTCTAATAGCTAGTTTAGAATTTACCCAAAGGCCTATTTACAAAGTGAGGGCTGAACATGTTTTTAGAGTGTTTTGACTTCAATTAGTGCCGTCCTGTGTCGTTCGCTCATTGGAGGGTTAAAATGACAGACAAATTAAATGAAGCCATTCCATTTTAACATGGTCAAGCCAATATGTTACTTAGATACAAAACTGAATGACTGCATGGTCAAGTGGTTAGAGCATTCGACTTCCAGTTGGTAGGTAAGAAGTTCGAATCCTGGCAGAGTCATACCGAAGACTTTAAATCGGAACCGACTGCCATTGCGCTCGGCCCTTGGTATAAACAGTGGAGTCGGGAAAACAAGCCTGTTAGCCACAAATGGAAAAGGGGCCGTGGTCGGCTCGAATTGAACCAGTAGGTTGAAAACTAGGCCGTAAAACGCCATCTTACTAGATAAAAAGAATCTTTATTTCTGACTGACTGACTAGCTGGCTGGCTGACTGGCTGACTAATCTTTGCATTCACTGTAAATTTCAGTTTTCAATTAGTATATTTATCTTAAGAAGAGTAAAATACCTGCCGGGTCAAATGGTTAGAGCATGTAACTAGCTGGTTACACCGAAGACTTTAAAAATTGACGTTACTGTCATTGTATTGATAAGAACTTTTTTCAGTTTACCGTACATGTATAATGCCTTCGAGCCGACGTGTCTATTACTAAAATAAGCCTTCCATTTTTAAATTTATGAGAGAGCATCAGAGTGAGAAATTCCAAAATGTAAACATTGTCGAAAAGTATACATTTTACGAAATCAGCAGAGACTTCTCCCTCAAAATACCTTGAAGGATATTACCTCTATAATTTTTTGCTGTTGTCCAAAATGTCTTATCGGGGGTCATATAATTTCCTTGAGTTAGCTCGCTCGTTCGTTCGTTCGTTGGTTAGTTTATTATTTAGTTTCTAAGTTATTAAGTTAGATGGAGTTTCACGACTCAGTTTCTAACCAATTGGTTTAATTTGGGCTGGCCAATGCCTTTTCCCAGCTGTTCGGTAGCTCACTGGCTTGTTCTCCCTACTCCATTGCTTATAATAAGCACCAAGCATGGTGGCAACGCAATATTGCGCAATATACTATTTTCAGTTCAGTGAACAGACTTTAACAATTTATATCTCAGATGAAGAATTTCCTATAGAGTTGAGAGCTTTATGCTCTGTAATAAATATTCAATAATAATTAGGCAATTCAAACACAGTCCGCTTCACAAAGCCACACTTACGGTTCCTCCTTATGTTATGGTTGGATTCTGAAGTACCAATCTTTCATTAAAATCAAATTCTGAAACATTTTTTACCTGCGGGATTGGTTTGTTAATGATGTACTGGATACACGCAAGTGCATGAACACCAAATAGAACTACCGAATTCGCTTATAGAACTAATAGCTTTCTTTCTGGTACAGAAGAACTTATATTCTAAAAACAAAACAGTGAACTTGGTTAATCTATACAATAAAGTAAAAAGAGAGAATCCACTCCACTTTGAAGTGAAATTCACTTCAAAATATCAAAATGTCATTCTTGATAAATTGCCTACCGTGATCACTCTTAAAAGAGAGTGATCACGGTAAAAAGGGTGAACTTCCACTATTCTTGCAGCGATTTTCACCCTTCTTAAACATTGTGCTCGGTACTCGCCTTAAGCAAAGGAGCCCCTAAAAGTCAGTGAGACACTAATGGAAGAAGGTCCGACTTAAACCAGTTGGCTGGAAACTGGGCCGTTAAACCTCATCTAATTAACTCTTCTTAGCGTGCATTTCACTCGGTCTCAGGCAGATACCACAATATTGTATTTCATGATCGAATATAATATTTATGTAAGGATGACTACTAAGGGGATGAATTTCATTATATCCTAGAATGTGCAGCATTTAAAAATGAAAGAAATTTGTTTCTCAAGCCGTTTTTTAGGAAAAGACCTAGCTCCATAAAGATGCGAGACCTTTTTCAATCGACATCTAAATCCGTAATTAAAAATTTAAGTTTGTTTTGTAGTAAGATAATGAAAGCCTTTCCATAAAGTTTTTTAATTTTAACTTCATCCAGCATATAACTTGGTGCTGGTGCCACCTTCTATTTATCTCATAGGCCTACGAACTTACAAAAAATAATTCTACACTCCTGCTTGTTATGTATCTCTAATATGACTGCCATCTATGTAACCATTGTACATTTTTATTTTTGTTATGACTTTTTATAGTCTCTTATACCTGTTACGAAGGATACATGGAGAATAAACTGAAACTGAACTCTCTTAAGACTGAAGTAATATTTTAAGGGATCATTAAAATTCATCTTTTCACTCTGTTTGAGAGCAACTTATCGTTAGCTCTTTTGTTTTTAGAGTATAAATTATTGTGAAATGCATAATTTATAACATTGATTCGCTTTTTCTCCACTAGTAGATTAAGAAGTTAAACTTGAAGCACATCCATAGTCCTCCCTCCCCTCACCTCTCCCTCTTTTTCCCTCCCCGTCTCTCAGGTCATTTGAGAATGTTTCGTTCACAACAGATGCTAGCAAATACTCTTTGGCGCACAGTGTTTCCATCTTTCAACAGTATTGTCCCCGTAATAAACAAAAGGTTGTCAATGTTTGATGTCGATTTTGCCGATTTTAAAAACTGTGCGACTGTATCCGATACCATTCTTACCTCAAGTTTTAGGAAAACTATGGACATGGGTGACGACTGGGATGTTTTGAAATAGGGTTGTGAGCTAAAAGAGATGTCATAAAACCGCAGACACCTAGCCACACTACTACCTTTTTTTCTTGTAGGAGTCGGACATTGGCTATTGTCGGAAAAATTCACCCGAACCTGCCGACCTTAAGATATCGTGATTAAGACCAACATTTAATGCATCCCAGATACGTACTCGTTCACGCAAATACCAAGTCACAACTTTGATGCGTAGATTTCTTTTCACACACTCTCATGTTTACGAGACGGTATTTGCACATGTGACGAAAATTGTTGGCAACATGGGTTGTTGATCACAGTGCACTGCATGATGTTACATATTGTAGACACATAAGTCTAAAAATCACCTGCAATCGTTTTCTCTTTCAACAGCTTAATCTCCGCCCTTGTACCATGTCTACTTTCTTTCTTGAAGTCCACTGGGAAAAAATCTTTCTAAAAGATGAAATTAATGGATCTGCCTCAAGCATAAGAAAAATCAGAATGTTTTACATCAAAAGGGTTTCATCCAAACCGTTCAATACATATCTTTCACTCTCGTTGCATACGTCAATATTACAGCTTCCCTTGCTAACTGGCTGCCGACAGATCAATCAAATGTTCGTGACACAGCCGACAGCAAATTTACAGATGAGAATGGAGTTGTTCTGCTCGTCCTGCTTTTAACCTTTACTGCATGATTAGTCTATTTTAAGGTAAAGTTTTTCCCTTTCTCAAGTGATAAAGAGAGTTTGAAAACGATATGTGAAGAAAATGGTCATTTCAGACACATGCATCGTGTTCCACGGCTGCCTTCTACATAAATGTCACACCAGATCATTCGAAGTCTGTAGACGAAATGTTTTTACAGTCCCCTGTACTGAAGGAAGTCAAGAAATGGCGACGTAGATTGTACACTCTCACATGCCAATAGCCTAAACCGGAACATCTTCTAGCAAAATCTTTGACAGAGTGTTTGGATTTCAGTATCTGGGCCTGGGTATTTTGTCACAGCAAACGTTCGATTCACGCTTAAATTGCTTGAATTTTTATTCACCTTCAGCTAGTGGGCTTCACGGCTTGTCATAGTCAAATTTGTGTTAGTTCTGAGGTATCAAATACAACAAATGACCCAAGTCAGAGGCTATCATTAGGGGATTGTTATTCAACCATGAATATTGCTACGAACGATGCAACATACTCAGCTATTAAATTGAGACTTTATAGCGTTGGCATTATGAGAAACAGCTTTTCCCGGTTGAACAGAGAAGAAGGTGTTACTCTTTTGTAGTGTTTATGTCTCAAGTTCAGTTATCACCTTTTTGAATGGACAAAATCAGTCGACTCAAGCTCATTTAACCGAATCCCATACTTCATATTTTACTCCCTTCCAAATATCTTTCAAGATATTTCATTGGTTTAACATAATATTCCAGATAAACCGATGATTTTAGTCTCCAAAAACATCTTAATTTACTGAGGAAGATATTGTCGTAGTACTCCAAGGAGCCAATCATGAAACGTGGTACACTATGACACTATTTCAAAGAAGGGTGACTGAATTTCCATGAAAATGTTACTTAACTTAGTGTTCTGAAACCAGGAAGTCTGATAAATGGACACCAGTGGCATAGCCACGGGGGGGGGGGCTGGGGGACCTAGGGCCCCCCAGATTTCCTTCAGCCCCCCCCCAGATTTTTTGCGTCCTGATAAAGTAATTGAAAAAAAAAATAAAATGTTTGAACGGAAATAAACTTTGAAGTATATCCTTCAAAACAGTAAATAAATAAAATGTGTAAAAATTAAAAAAAAAAACATGGATGAATGTGTGTAAAACACATTTTGTGCGCACGTATGAAATCAAGTAATAACTTCAAAATGCCTACTTTCACTAAATTGGATACGGTTTGTGATCTGCACTGTCGTTTATTGCATTTCACTTCGAAGATGAAACGAAAGTCTCGACGATAAACTTTAATGTGACTTTGTTAGGTTAAGACCCTTTCTGCCTTTCGGATTGCTGATTGATTTACTGAAAATAAGGCAATCGTACACTGGAGACCACTCTTACACGACCATTCCTATACTTAATCATACACAAAATATGCCGTAAGCAGGTAAGGGTACGGTACTGCCTTCGGATAATTCTTCCCTTCCATCCTTAACATGTAGGCCTACGTCGTGCCTCATGCACTCCTGCCCATGACAAGTGCCACTGTAGGACGATTTTTCGACAAGTCCTCTTTTTACTAGTTGGCACTGGCGTCCGGGGGATTTGTAAAATGTCCACAAGGTCCGGATTTCATGTGTTTCCTTCTGCTTTGCGGTTCAATTATTCTGAGAGATTTATTCGTAGTATTTTAATTTTGACTATGTAATGTACCGATGAACAAATACTGCACCATTTTGCAAATTGTTTCTTTGGCAGTATGTATGTCTCTTGTAAAATCTCTACAAAAACTAAAAATATTTTGATATTTTTCATGCTTCCCAAAAAGGGAAAATCCTAAAACTTAGGCCTGTAATCAGTTCAAAGTTTTGCCAAACATAGCACCATTTTGCATCTATAAAGAAAGTTTCTCAGAGGGGGACACAACTACTTTTGGTTTTCCTGTTAAAGGGTAAGGTACTGCCTGAGGTAAGCTGAAATCCATTCAAATATTGGCGCATTTGCGGCTGGGTACATCCAGTTTAAAACACGTGGGAAGTGCCGTTTCCGGCCATCTGGAGGGGTTTTAAAGCCCAAAATTTTCTTGTACGCTCCGCGCCAACCGATGGTGGCGCTCCGCTTAGATTCAAATATTGCTGCATTTGCGATCTACGTCCTAAAATTTACAATTTTCCCAAGGGAAAGTAAGATACCGGTTCCTTTCAGTCTCATTCCCCAGGCCACAGATCAGAAGTGCCCAGTTTCGGGGGCTCTAAAAAGTGTATGTATTACCATTTTTCATAGATTGATTTTTTATTCTCATTATTTGAGAAGTCGCAGATATGAGATTCGTATTTCAAGGCTGGATACATCCAGCTTAAAACACATGGGAAGTGCCGTTTCCGGCCATCTGGAGGGGTTTTAAAGTCCAAAATTTTCTTGTACGCTCCGCGCCAACCGATGGTGGCGCTCCGCTTAGATAGTCTTGCCGTGTCTGACCCTCGGAGGTACCAGGCCCCCCCACTTGTTACCTAGGCCCCCCCAAAAATCACATCCTGGCTACGCCACTGATGGACACAGTGCTGCACTTAAGTTTAATTCGTATAGAGTATCACCACCGTTAGGCATCAATGCTAAAAGATCGCGTGACACAAAGATGAGAAAGTTGGGTATTTAATGTGAAAAACAGTAAAAACAAGGAAATTGCTGCAATTCCCATCAATCTCCGTCAAAATTGACCATTTTACACGGCAACTTATGATTTGCCCCTAATCATGCATAAACACATGCGCAATATGCAAATCTTGTGATGTCTAAGAAGGGTCATGTTATATATATGGTAATTTTGTGCTTTGTTTTTGCAATCTTTATTTCAAGGAAATCAGTTGAAACATTAGTATTTCCTGAGGGTACTATTTTAAAATTTAAAATTGTGTCCTTGAAAATCATAAGTATCAAATGATAAACCATAAACTGTTTGATGAGTAATTAAAGGATATCAACACTGCGCATTCCTCCACGTCATTATTTTTGCATAAAGAGCAAGTTGTTTAAGAGACATTCAAACTTTGAAGAGGTACATATTGAGAAAGGTAAAAGATTTAGAGAGAATATCAACGGATTTTTCCTGAGGAAACCCTGCTCCTTAACTAACAAGTAAAGTCAGGTCTTTTAACTGACATGCCACGCTACCTTTAACAATATGTTAATATTAGACAGATTTTACAATAACTTGGGAAAAGTTGAAACAAAAATGCTTCAGTTAAAAAATGTACAGAATGAAGCAATCTGATATTGTGCTTGAATTACCAAAAACACACATTGTTCACAAGCTTATCAGTGAGGTTTGTTGTGATAACTACCTGACCTAACTCAGCTTGAAAGACAGCGACCTTGTTGGTCATGTGAAAAAATACAAGAAATGTCTGAGTATGGCTCAAACAGGCACTTGATCAAATAACTAGGTACAGCACAAACATGTTCGTGAAGGCAAACTAAGAGAGTGTAACTTCGAAAACCCGTAACAAACCCGTCTTTGGTATTTTAGATCAATGGAAAGAACAACATATTAAATCAGATCAGATCAGACCCAGTCTGATTAGATTATATTTATATACCTCATAAGAATTAATCTCATGTTGGATTCAAAATTGGTTCAATATGGCTGTTTGAAATATAATTGTGGCACTGAACCGTTGAACTAATTTTTGTATGACAGTTTCGGACATTAGAAGACCGGCCAACATCCTTCAGATAGAGGTTTATAACGGTCTTCAAGTCTACCTCACCGTTTTCCGACGGTCTGATCAACTGCAACTTGCACCACACCACCGGATCCCTACTGGTCCGAGTTTCGGATGTTGCATTTGATCGGGAATGCCTCTTCAGAGAGAATAAGCAGAATTAAACAAAGAGCCCGTGGAGCGAATCAGATACTCAATGAGTTAATAGGGAGGCCAAGACTGGTCTTCTTTTTGTGGTTGACACAATTTTACCAACCGACATTTATGAATATGTCGTTTATTATTACCATGTTGTTTTTGAGATAAAGTCAACGCAGGCGTGAACTTAAAAGCAAATGACGACACTGATTCGCACTCAGTTAAAGGTACAACTAATTGAAAATACTAACTGATACTATCTAAAACACATGGGATTCCTTCAAATTAGGGAATTAGGGTCATGTTTATCGTAAATCTCATGGGCTATTCGATCAGTTCTTTGAATAATTCATTAATCAATGCTATTCATCAACTCAATGAAATTGAATCGATGAATCAGTCTGACTCTAATAGACATTCCCAAAGAGACTGCATTTTCGGGTTCCTGTAATTTTGTAAATGCTCCAAGGCAACTTGAATTACATGAAAGAATTGGTAAGCACTACGGAAGCAAATGAGATACCTAACCCTTTACTTGTTGGCAGATGAAGGAGTAAAGTATGGGCCATAATAACGCAAAACTTTGCCGGTGCGGTTTTATTTATTTCATGTCAGTAAAAGTCGAGATCTCTAAATGTTACAGAAAGTAGATCGTCCATCCAAACAAGCAGACTCTGCGTCGATAAACCCAATAAAATTAAATTCGTTTTCTCCTTTCAAAAACGTCTTTCATGCCTCACATGAGAAACGTTGGCTGTGATCTGAGAACTTCTTGAAAGGTCACTCTTTTGCCCAAAATGTTCGCAAATATTTGATTTCTTTTTTTTGGTGTTTTCTGAGGAAAACTGTGGGCGGTGGAAGAGGAGTGACGGAACTCAAAGTTCCAATTGAAATCAGGTGTTGCTGCTTTTGTATTTCACGGAACATACATGTCAAAAAATGACGCATAAGTGACTCCAGGGGGAGGAAAGACTAATGCGTGAATTTTTATGTGAAGCGAGGCATTGGTAAAATGAAGCAAAGGAATATAAAATCACTTCAATGGTCTTTGCAGAAAAGTTCTTAGAAAAAGAAGAAATTAACAAATTCTAAAATGATAAAAGTGCTTCTTAAGTGCACTTACAAAGAAATTAAAACACTCAGATATGTTATAATAGCGCTTCCTGGACGAACATTTATTATCAGTTCTTTTTACTATGTGACAACGTGAGTATTTGTTGTCAGATGTAGAATGGGCGTGTGAGTATGCTCAACATATAAATTATTTAAACATAACGAAGCTGGCATTCCAAAAATAGTTCAAACCTTCTCAAATATAGAAGAATCAGCTTCAAACCCTAACCAAGGGTTTTACTACTTTTTAATGGCCATGTCCATTAATGTGGTCGGTCGCATTTTCTGATGATCACGTGACCACATTTCTTCCTTCAGTTTATGGGACGGTTCCCATCGAGTCACATACCGATATTTAAGGAAAAGTTTAGTACAGCAGAAGAGACGAGTAGCCTATGTGACACCAGGGAGGTCTAATAAGACCTCCCTGTGACAAGATTGAGTGGAAATGGTCGGTAATCAAGAAAAGCAAGGCATTTTCCCCCAAATGCGATACATTTAAATATTACCTGGGATAACTACAATAGTAAGTAGGTTTATAAGCCAGAGACTTTACATATGATGCAGTCATGCAAGAGGGATGTTGTCCTACGTAGATCTGTTTTTCTTTCCTCTTTCCAGATCGATCGTATCTTTTACAGTGTAATATATTTTGAAACATCAATTCATTTTCAACTGTTTAGTCGTCAAATAAATTTAACGTTTGATTTATAAAGGAATGACAAAGACGAATGTCTTAATTTGAAAACATAATTATCTTGTTTTCCTAGAAGTTTCATGGAATTTCGGCAAATCGGTATGTTACGTTGTCTCCGTTTGACCTGCACAGGGTTCATGAATGCACAATCTGCGGTCAATAGCAGCGGCGCAACGGGTTCGGAACAGCTTTCAGTATTAAAGTCTAGTGTAGCTTTTAGTAGAAAGTCAACTTATACCGTCCGTTGCGATCATGCGGTACAAACGATGTGACTGATTAAAATAAGCCAAGTTTTCTAACGCAGTTAAGGTGAATGTTAGCAATAGACAGAAAAAAATTACTTATGTCGACTTTTTGCGAACCGTAGGTCATTGCTAAGGTGGTCAAAAGTAAAGGTATAATTAAACTGTAAGTACGGTCGACGACTCACTTCATTATGGGAATTTATTCTAAATTATAGACAAAGAATTTAAACACTTGCCGCACTCCTCATTTGTCGAATTAACTCAGACAGTTCATCCTATCCTACATGGGCAGCCGAAGGCTAGTCATGGTCATGTCCATTACGGCATTAGAGTGCGTAACTGCTGCAGTGGGTAGGCCGTTGGCCTATTTGCTTGTGTAGGTTGGCTTATTGTCTTGTGATTCTAAAGGTGTTACATGCAATTTGAAGTTGGTGTGCATGTGTTTCAGTGGATATATGTGCGTAATAGCTTGTAAGCACGATATCTCAAGATATAAAAGATTCATGCTTTGAATATTCACATCAAGAAGCACTGCAACATGCAGGTGGAAGTCAAATGTCATATCTGCTTTCATAAATGTTTAGAACCAAAATTGATATACGCAGTACCTCAAATGGGGCTTTGAATGCTGACCGCGCTTTATACTTGCGATGATGAGGAACAGTATCTTATTATGTTAAATTGCAGGTTCGGATCCAGGGGGGGGGGGGGCTATTATGACATCAGCCCTCCCTTTTCGACACATCAACCATAAAACATACTGGAAATTAGAAGTGCAAATCCCTCACACCACTGTTTTCTCTAAGATCAGCTCCCGCCGCGCCTGGTTTAGTTGATTGAGCCTGAGATGAGCAAACTACATTTTTTATCACGATATCCCAAGAAGGTTTACAGTCAGGGTACAAATACTTAACAAATACATGACCCGTAGAAAGTAAGCACTGTGTTTATAGTGGCGACGTAAGGGCCGCCCAAAGTTTTCAAAGTGGAAGAAACTACTGAGGGAAAGTCCCCTATCTACTGGCGATGATAGAATGCGAACTCGGCTGTCAGGTGGCAGCAGGTATATTGAAAATAGCTTGGATGTATCGTCTCTGACGTAAGTCAGGGGCCCTTTTTTTACATACGCTTTATGACCCATGCATGCATTGCTACATCGAAATTTACCGTTATCAGTGCCATCTTCCAAACACCCACAATAGTACCTATGCAAACTGTGGCACAGTATTTCGAAGTACAACATGTTGTCTTGATTTGTAAGTTGCAAAAACCTGTCGTCTCAAGTATTTATTTGCTGTCAAACCGTAAAACAGAATAAAAACAGTACTTGCAGAGGACAACAGAAAGACCCTCTTCCTCAAAGGAGATTAGGAAGTCATTTTTAGATGCTGTTTAAGCTTGAGGATATCAGTGAGTCTGTAATTGCTTGTTTCATTGAAAAGTTAACAGGATGACAGAACAGTTGCATAATTGGACAAGAAAGATGGCGGATTTTTTGTGACATCATAAGTCTCTAATATGCCTGTTAAAATCTTTGTAAATTTTTACAGTTCTGAAACATGAAAACAACCATATGGAGCATAACTGCCTTGTTTTTTCCTTAGCAGAGTCATTTTTAAGCGAATGTAACTTAAATCAATACTGTAAAAAATACCGAAGCTTGACCTATAAGCCATTACCAAACAGCACTATCCGAAGACACGTCTCACATACAGTTTTGTGTTTACCTTTCAGGGTGAAACACTTAAAATAAGTTGCAGGCTTTATCACATTTGTAACACTTACAATATGTTTGAAACGTGCTTAATTTTGCCGTGGTTAGTGTGAAAAGTTTTTATCGTATCATGAGGCGAACTTGTCTCAAACTGTTAAAAAATACCATTGCCGTTCCTCATTCTCCCTTTTAGACTGATTGTGTTCATGTGTTTTCTTTAGACCTGTCTATGGAGAACAGGCGCGTATCCAGGGTTATATCATGGGGGAGTTTGGTGTCAAGGGTGGGTTTGAGGCACGACATAAGAGAAAAGTTTCACCATAGAGAGAAAAAAACCCGTTATTTTCGGCGTTTTTTTGCATTGCAAGGTTGGGCCATGGGGGTCTGACGCCCCCTGGTGGCTACGCCACTGATGGAAAAAACAATCATTTCTTTTTCCAAAGTCCTCCCGACTCCCTGTCGAAGAGCTATTCGGCGGAACCAAACTTTAAAGCGCTTCCCAAAGAAGTTATACGTCCACTGAAGGACAACACGTGACCAACATCACGATCCTAAGACCATTTACATCATTTCTGCTGCTGTTAACTTGAAATCATCACCCCGGGAACTTAACGTCGATAGTTTGCTCTACGAGTTATAAACAATGAATGCACTGGTATGCGTGAATAAAACTCTCCGTTCATTGTTTTGTACTTTTGTGTATAAAAACTGGATGGTTCTTCTTGTGTCGTGATTCGATTCCACGACCTAATAATTTTTTTTTTATAGAAAATAGGCATTCTGTGTCAAAATGGAAAATGACGACTGAAATGGTTGACTGTAATAGGTCAAGTCTTGAAATAAACTAATTTTGTTTTTGAATTTTGAGAACAATTGAAGTTTATTAAAGTAAAATGTATGGAAATTCCCCCCTCCCCGATTTTAAGCATCCCTGTATTGCTTTGATTCAATGGTAGGGTATTTACGGTAAATCATGTAAGTGCTTACGGAAAATTCACAGGCGAGGAATGCATCATTGCGCTGTTCAAAGAGAATCGAAGGCAAGTTAATATATATATATATATATATATATATATATATATATATATATATATATATATATATATATATATATATATATATATATATATATATATATATATATATATATGGTTTTAAATCGCGTTTTAGCATGCCACTGTACAATGTGTCCAATATAAATGCATCTACCTGTTAACACTCTAAACACGAGGACATAAATAATATAAAAAGCCCTGCTACTCACTCATAATGCAATAATTTCTATGGTTCTTTAAGGACAGCGCAAAATAATTTGAAGGACTTTGTTGTTGAAAACTGCATTAATCAAGTGGCAGTTGTTGCAATGTCAAATATTTATAGCTTCCCACTTTACAAATCGTGCGAACAGACAGAAGATCAACTTGAGAGCATTTGTCAAAATAGAGGCTGGAATTCAGGCATTTCGAAAAGGGGAGAACTAAACCATCTGAGTACTCTCTTATGAAAAACATTTACTAGTTCACGAATTTTGTATTGTTAAGGTAGCGAAGCAATGGGGTTGAGGCAGGGAAATCTCCCCCCCCCCCTCTCCGCTTAAAATTAACGTAAACATGGTCCCACATGAATATCTTTTAATTAGTTTTCGGGTTGTGGTACCGGTAGGCTACGCTGTTGAAATATATACAAACTGTTTTAGAATTACAGAGCAACACACAAAGGAATACAACTGGCTGAAAGGGAAAATTGTTGTCATCTTTTTGGAAACAAAGTACTTTTCCGTTTTCCTTATGTATTTCTTTATCTGTAAATCTACCTAATTGTTGTACAGTGGCTAGTCATACAATTACAAAGTTTAACTACGTATTTCAGTCACTTATTCGAATGGTACAGTTGTTCAAGATGAAATGCTATTTATTTGGAAACTTAGCTATCGATATCGGAGTTTTAGACGCAAAGGTGAAATCAAAGATGCGTGTAGAACTTAGGTCTTAGAACACAGATCTGAAGAACATATTTCCTTATGCGAGAGTTTTAATTCTCCCAGCCTTCTAGTCCCTCCCAAACCCCTCTTAAATTCCCCTTTCGCAAACACAAAACTAGTTTATAGCATAAGTTTACATCCTGGTGAGACCCCTCTCAGTGAGCAGACTTTATAATGTGAAATTGTGAGCTATAATTATAAATTCAGTGCTAGATTTATCAAGTTTTGAAATATTTCAATCTGAAATTAAACATTCTAACATGAATCTAGAAGGGGCTATCTCTCACCTAGACTTATTGTAAGTTTTAAAGGCGATTTAGTGTGTCTATGTACGGTATAGGCACATGATATCTAGTAATGCGTCATGACCTACATTACGTTTAATGCTTCAGGCTATAAGGAACATCTTCAGTTCTTCCATTCCATCATTTGGTAATCCTCTTCAGTTCAAACATGCTGATTAAATTACACATATGTCCTTACCTTTCATAGCTAGGTCCTTGGTTAATGTTAACATCACGTGACCAGTCAATATTTCACCTGAGTGATAAACTTCTAAGGAATCATCGAGAAAAATATCAAATTCTTTGATGGCACCCATCTTCCACATTACTGAAGACTATCCACGACTATCCACAAGAAGTATGAGGACAATTCCTCGACGAAAAAGACGGGTTATCTTTTCATTTACATATTGACGTAATAGTCTTGTAACAAAACTGGTACGTGGTGGTTTTATCTGTAAGAGATAGAAAAGGCATCAGTTCATCCATAATTATTTTAATCAGGTGCAAAAATATCCGAATGCAAACTAACAAAATGCTATGAATAATCTAAATAATTTTAGCCTTAAGGTAGTATTGGGAAAGATGTTACCAATAGGGAAAACTAACTCCGTCGATGTTGCCTTATTGATTATACAACTTTACACGTCCGGTAGCTCCCATTTGAATCCTTATAAATGAACTTGGATAAATAAACTTTATTGTGGGGTTTATCCAGTTGAAATATGCCAGTGCCAAATTCTCATCAACTTTTATCCATTTATTAATATTAACAGCGTCTGAATTAGTCCAACCCTCACATTGTGACTGTTTTCATAGCCTGGAATGCGTTTTCTCCACACTCTAAGAAAATACTTTAATTTACCATGCATAGTCAAAACTAAAAACAAATTTGATAGAAAAGTTCAGACGTGCCTTTCACAGTACGCAAGCATGAACTGAGGGTAATGCCCCAAGGCAATTCTGTGCCGAAGGTACAATTGTGACTATCAAATTTTCTTCTGATCGGAAATATGAAAAAGACGTTATTGACAATCGACAGCAAAGCTCGTATACTTGAGGTTATAGCTTTAAGGTGTGTCCATAAAGTGCACCGCAAGTCGTGAAATTCTATATTATCTATGAAACAGTACCGTCTAAAAAATAAATTCTAACAGTCCAACACCCATCTTAATAGGACATTCCTAAGCCGAGATATGAAATATTGATATTTATTCTCTTACAGAAAATTAGTCCATCACGCAATAAATTGTGACTTTCTTGTTGTGTAACTCACATTACTTACTTTGTTTCCCTTTAAAATTTAACTATTTTTAGCTAATTATTTATCTTATGACCTTGAACACTTCCCATTTGCTTGCATGAATTGTTGCAAAGAGAGGGCTACATTAATTACATCACTCCACAAAGTAAAAGGGCTATCACACCTTAGTACAGTAACTTTCAGATATGAACAAAGAAATTACTAAAGGTTGTAACTCTAGTAGTGCAACAACTGAACAATGACCTCACAAATTATTGCTCAAAGTAGCATTTAATTTCAGTGAATAAACTTCAACATTTATGCATTGGCTCAACAATGTCCTATGAAGTCAGAAATTACTTTTACTTTTAGATTTCATGTTTCACGCTGTTTAATTTAATATATATTTTTGATTTTTTCAATTGAGGTACACTTTATAATAGTCAACAACATTAAATGATTTCACAGTAACAGAAATCACGTAATGCAGGATGCACAAGTAAAACAGAGGCGAATCTCGTTCGCTAAAGGCGTAATCCTCGAGCACCCCAAACAGTCCAATATATAGCCATCGTGCTATTGTTAAAAGCTTGCAGGGGACTTACTGCCGGTAAGTGGGGATTACACAGGGTAATTAGAAGGTAAGTAGGGACGTACAACTCGTTTATTAAGGCCTACTCCTCTCACCAAAACAGTTCAATTTACCAAATCTACTTACTTAAGCCACTTCCTAAACTGTCTTAAATTCATCTTCATCCTTCAGGCAAAATCATAGTTTTTGGCTTCCGGGCCAAAATACAAGACCCCGATGTTTAATCAAAACACTTTCAGTTTATTACATACTGTGCAGTATGAGCGTAAGCATCTTTGAACTAGATGTCATTCAAAGAACTGTGCCAACTGTGAGAATTTCTGTGGACTAAGATAAAAATTGTAGTTTTGGGTGAGAGCATTAGCCCTTTACAAAAGACCATTGTTGAAGACCTCAAAACTTGTCCAGACGAGGTTACCAGTAAACAAGCGAAAGCAATGTTCTATACGTTGACAAACTATCAAGGTACTATTTTTTGGAAATTTATTTTTGTGCTCTTATATGCCTTGAAGTTATGCCATATATAGGCAATAGGATGTAATACGTTATATCAATTTCCTTAAACTTTCCATTAGTGTATAATTGGTGGGACAAATAAAGGTTAATGTATGTGTTAAGTTCAAATAGCGCTACTACATAATAATCTTCCCATCAAGTACTTTTCAAAGACACTTTACCTTATCAACTCACATGTAATGTGTCTAAATGAAAGAAGTGGCAGTATTGTTAGAACAAGGAATTTAATTGACAGTGACGCATTGTGACGTGATCTATTACATATAAATCTCAGATCGCGCCTTGGACAGACATTGGGTGACGTCATAACCTTGTTAATTATCGGTCATTAATTCTTCACTGCGTGTTTTACCCTTTTGTTTCCACCTTTTTTGAAGTCATCTCAAATTATCTTACGCGACGTCGGTTACCAAGTTTCTTTTTGCATTGAAACTGCCTGTGTATGCTTAATACGACCCTAGGGCGGTGATTTGTCCGGTTCAAGCTGGTCAGGACTAGGTTTATAACCTAGAAGTAGATACTAGAATGTAGAATAAAAACACAGAAATATGGCAGAGACATGCATGTTGTAACCAAAAACACGAGTTTTGTTTGAAAAAAGAAAAAGTAGAACAGCTGTTAAAGAAGATGGAGTAGGATGAAATGGTAGTCGAAACAACGGCAAGTTCCCCTCATAAATACAGATATTTCCTCGAAAGCTGAACTGTTTTGAGAATTAAAGCGTGATTTCTTTCTTAGTGGGAAATGTAGTCACCCCGAATCGACTGATTGAAGTAGTGAACCACACTCTCCTATTCATGATTGACTCTTGGTAGTCATTAAAGAGTATTTTTTGTCCTCAAATATATAATTCACTAGGTGTTACTGACTTGGTTTACCTATATGCATATTGAAATCCCTGAAATAGTTTGAAAGACACTTTGAAGACATGAGAAAATTGTGAGACTAAGTTGTTGCTATAAAATAAGTTTTAGGGCACGTGCTTGTGCCCTTTAAATTAATGCTTTTGAAACTCGTATATAGGCTTCGTGTAATCTTTCAAGAGGATCACATGACTTTTTTGGGGACACCAATATTTAAAATATTCATGGTTTCAAGTCGCACAGTGCGTAATTTCCCTCTTCTGTATCATTAGTCAAAGTGGATGATGACGTCAACGTGGCCCCGTCAATGAAGTTAAGTTCACACGGAATTATTCCCCGGGGTTTACTCGCGTTTTGAGTTGAGCAGCTAAAAAAGACGGAAAAGAAAGTATGGACCTATTGTGACATTCTTCGATGACGAAAAGTTCAGGAGGCCGAGGTCATGTGCAAGAAATTCGGAATTAAAGAATTAAACAGTATCCCTGTCGAAGTAAAGAATCTCGGTTTGTTGAGGCCAGAGGATTCAATCTTACACATGGAGGGAATCATTTAAAAGTTTTTTCAGTGGAGAAGTTTAAAAGATGAGTTTTGACAGGTTGCTTAGGCTATAACTTATTCCTAAGCCACTGGTCAATATGAAAGGCTTCCTACATTCTTCAAAACATAAGCATACCATGGGAGAAAAGTTGATCACATGTAAAACGTGGTAGTCAACTGGCCAATGTGGAATAAAAAGCGATGCACAGCCTGTGCGGATACATTTAAAGAACGAGTTATTTCAAACCTCGACTCCTGTTTCAGTTCCCCCAAATTTTAAAGAAATATTTGATTAGCACTTGCACTTGACATAAAATTTGCATAGACGCCACAGAACGTCTTTCAAGTCAGTCAACTGTTTTTTCTTTCTTTTTGTTATATAAATGTAGCCTAATTGTAATCCTTAAAACTACGCTTTCAATTTTCAAAATAGTCATTTAAGTGTCTACTATGCTCTAAATATGATGACAATTCAATTTTATGCATAAAAATTCATGTCTTTGTTTAAATACCAGATAAAACTCATATACTTTGACTACCAACACACTTACAGTTATATCAAACATTTCCTGTCTTAATTATCTTTACATCTGAGCCAAAATGAGGTCCTCTAGTGGGCAAATTACTGAAGGAGTTAAATTCTTGCCAAAAGGGATGTAGCAGGGGGAATTAGAGGGAGGGAATTCCCCACTTTCAGTGTCGTAAATGTTTCTTTTCGTTTGTTTTTAAACATGTTCTTAATTAGAACAGGACAAAAGCTGTTGATAATAAGCTAATTATGAAACTGGAGAAACATTGCGCCAGGTTGAATTTAAGAGGAGAATGTAATCGATTTCTTAAAAATTACTAAAAGGGCCGGGAAGCTTTCCAACCCATAGATTCTTTCCCCAATATCAATCAAAAATGTGTTCCCCTTGCAAATTCCAAGCTACTTGGCCACTTGCCAAATGGTTTCGCTCTTCTAATGCAGTGTAAGTAGGCTTTTTTACAAACAGTAAAATCTTTAGATGTAACTATACGATGGAACCGTTTCTAAACTATGGTGCTTTGAGTGAACTGCATGATTTCTTGCAAAATTTTACTCAAGTTCTGCAAATAAATCACATTTCAAAAAAAGCACACTTTTGACCTTCTGTTCCCCTTTGGTGGTAGCACTCCGAAATAAATAGTTCCTTTGCCTACTAATATTCGTTTTGTATTGATATCACACAAAGTTCAAATATTGATTATTTAAAACATATCGACACAGTTATGGGGAGCTTCTTTTTAGTTTATTCCACTATCACACTGCTGACAGCCAAGAGAAACTAGTTCCTTTAACTCGTTCATCATTTGTACAAGACAATAGTTCGTAAAATTCATAACAGGATAACAACTACCAGCATTAGTAATAAATTTGTACATCAGGTTAGAAGACAATACAGCTGAAGAGCTACCAAAGCCATTATATCAAGAATAATTGACGTGTCGATAAAGTATTTCTATGGAATTTCCAGATCAAAGCCATCGCAAAGCTGCAATAATCTCACGATGATGATAATTTTGGTTTCAGGCGTCATCTGAGGTAAAAAAATAAACTCAAAAGACCTTTTACACGACTTTCAGCATGATGAAACATGGTGACGAACGCTGATTAATGGAACGGCTGGATGTAAATATTTACAACGAAGCCTTGAATATTGGAGATTGCGAACAACTTGCCTTCAGTCTCAGAGCACATCATACAATAAGAAAGAAGCAGTTTCGCTCCAACATGTTAGATGGTATGAAGAAAAATAGAAACTCTTGCAATGTATCATATTGCATAATTTGAAATTTTGAGCCAAAACGTATCCTGTAGCTGAAGATTGCTTTCGTTTTGTTAAAAATTCATTTAAGCTTTAAATGAGGCTACCATGCTTTCTTACCTTAAGTTCTCCATTTCCAGCTGTAGGAAAATCCCAGTGTTGGAACCATTTCTATTGCTTGAGTTTTGGTATAAACATGAAAATGAAACTTCTTAGTTACTTTGTCCATGGATTGTTTTAAATTTGTTAGTACTTTACTTTTTTAGCATGCGTCCTCTATAATATTTTTGAATGAAATAAATGCTAGTCCCCTCCGCCCCCCCCCCCCAAAATGCACTGTTGATTGTGCATAATTTAAACTTATCCCGAGCATCGAATACCTTCGATCGCAACAAAGCGTTAGACTACATGTTGAAACTCCCCTGCAAATCAGCAGGTACAGTGCTGTAAACGATCTCAAATTGGTTCATATCCTGAATAAAGTACATCCCTAATTACAGAAACATCAGTGAAACCCAAAAGCTGGTGAAAATGTATTTCTTTGTTATCAATTAAACGAATCAATCCGTTCATCTGTCTGCTTTTAAAGAAAAAATTTCTGAACACCTGTAGCAAAAAACCAGTGGCCTTAATGGCTGAATGAAGTGAGATGATACGACTGACATCTTTATTAAAGGACAGTTCCTGTAACTCAAAATTCGGCTTAGATCGATTTAGTCACTCATATCATCTACAGACGAATCCGGACAGCAAGTGATGGTCTAATTTCAGTCAGCCATAACCAGATAACTGGGGTCTATCACCTCTTTAAGGTCAAGAGCTGTCCCCCAAACTTATTTTGAAGCAACAGCTAAATACCACAATTTTTTATGTCTCTTCAAAGAATCTTCTATCATATTTTATGGCTTAAATATTGCATATGCAAGGTAAACCAAGCAGTTACTTCTTGTAAATTTTGCATTTGAAGAGAAAAATTGTTGTCACATCACTCACAATGACCAATCATGAACTGGACAGTCTACTACACTTTTTCAAGTTGGGGATGACTGCTCTTGCCCTTTAATCTTTCAATTTTCTTGTTAACCTGTATCATGGATTGTTGTTCACTAAATTGTATGTTGATTTCTTCAAAGTCACTGAATATGAGGGTTTGGAATTCATGCAGACAATAAATGAAAACTATTGAAAGCTGATGGACTCCACTAATAGCTGCCTACAGTCACTAACACAAGCGCTGATCGGATTCGTGATAGCTCATCAGTTTTCTTTTCTGTCGCAACTCCCAACAAGTTAAATATAATTTCTCTCTGTAGCAATATGATGTCGCGCCTTGACCGGTGCTTGTATCCTTGTCCTATTCCAAAATAATTAACAAAATCTCTGCTAATTAGTTGTATTCTGTTTTCAATTTACGCAACAAACCGCTAGATCTGACGCCTACGAAATAATTATGTTACTAGTCATAAACATAAAATATCATTAAAAGATTTTCGCTTCACAGTCAATTAGTTCTATTCAAAGAAGCCCTGGGGATACCTCATTAATTTTGAGGAAGGCGTTCTCTTTTCATGAAATATTAATTGTTCTCTATCATATTACAAACGACTAGCATACTGTATGCAATTATGGCCAAATCATGAATTGTACCGTCGGAGAAGTGTATCGATGAACAGTGGCGGCGTCAGAATGACATAATTGTGTGTGTGTGTGGGGGGGGGGGGAACTAGTGACAAAGTATAATGTTGGTGAAAAAATTCGGACGCAGCGCGAAACCGAGCTCAAACCCAACGCCAAACTGACTTAAGTTGAGGGGGGGGGGGCAATTGAGGGCACAAGACCAATATCTGGGGGAATACCCCCTCCTGCCCCCTCCCCCGTAGCGACGCCACTGTCGGTGAATGTATTCATGGAGTTCGAGAACCAAATTGTTCTAAGAGAGATAACGCAGCTTCGGAAATGAAACTAAATAGAGAGATTCTGTAATGTGAAAAAAGCGATATTTTCACTATATCAAGTTTACATTAACTTAATCTTTTTCGTTATGGTCATGTATAATTAATTTGCTTAAAGAGTGTAGAACTTCAAAAAGCATAGTAAAAAATTGCCCAGTACCTCCACCAGCATTTGGTAGGATGTGTGAACTGTTAATGTGAAAATTTCTTAATATTTATGAATTTCAATGTTATGTAGTCTCAAAGCGTTAACGTGGAAGAGCAGTCACCCCCAACTTGAAGTAGTATAGTAGACTTTCCTGTTTCATGGCTGGCTGTTGAGGGTCATGTGACAAAAATTTTGGTGCTTTCAAGTGTGAAACTTCCTAGAAATAACTGCTTGTCTTACCTTGAATATGCAATGTTAATTTCCAAAAATATTTTGAAGGTACTTAGACACAAAAAATAAGGAGAAATTTGTGACATGTTGCCGTTGCTTCAAAATAAATTTGAGGGGAATGCTCTTGACCATTAAGTAGGCTAGAGCTCCTTTACATAATCCGTAAATCACTAACTATCAATTATTTAATTTATGGATGCGTCAACAACAATAATTTTTTAAAAGGTTTCATATCGTATATATACTTCTTAGTTCTTAAGGCTTAAAATAGAATGCAACGATATCGATATAAGTATGGAATTGTAATTACTTACTTGTCACGTGTTCATGCGTGTGTATTTGGCGCTTTCTAGGGCAGTTGTGAACACAACTGCAAGTATATATATATATATATATATATATACATATATATATATATATATATATATATATATATATATATATATATATATATATATATATATATATATATATATATATATATATATATATATATATATATATATATATATATATATATATATATATATATATATATATATATATATATATATATATATACATATATATTTACTTTCCAAACTTCGTCATCAAATAGGACTTATAACAATTCAGAGATGTGCCCAGTAATTTGCATTTGTGCGTGCAATATGGAGACATGCGCTTTTTTATCATGTGTGGATACATATAAAATGGGGATAACTACTTTTTCTAAAGTCCTCCCGACCCTCTGGCAAAGGGCCGTTCGGCGAAACCAAACTTTATATACTCCTTCCGGAAGAAGTTATACGTCCACTGAAGGGCAACATCACGGTCCTCAGACCATTAACATCAATGGTCTGTCATGTATGTATGGCTCCATCATAGAATGGACTAAACGAACAGATACTACACATGAACTTAGCCAAAAGGCAGAAAAACCAGTATAATATAATTTTTTCCCCGAATGGCACCTAAAACACCTATTGGGGACAATATTAACAGTGCAATTATCCAGAAAGTGTATTTGTCAATACTGCAGTGACCCAGATCTTGACTAAAGAAATTCATTCAATACTCAAAACTGAGATCCCCCAAATAGTTTTTCGCACGTGATGTCACAGAGTAGAAAAAAACGCCTTCTTTTTTTCCAAAACAAACCAACACCAGCAAATGAAGACAGCTGATTTGTCAACCAGTAGAACGCGCGCTGACTAGTCTGCTACACGTGGGGGGGGGGGGGGGGGGGGCAAGTCTGCTGCGTGCGACTACGTGTTCCATTGCTTTGCCTCCAAGGATGACGTCACTGTGTCGTAGATGCATAAAGTCTATAACAATGATTTCCCCAAAGAACAATCAAGTTGGTCTCCTTCCCATCCACACCGTATGGTGTCAGTTTTGGCAAAATTTTTAACATAGACCTCATGCATACGATGCCACAGAGCAAAAAGTACGCCAGTCTCCTTTGGGGAAAAACAAACCAAAACAGTCAAACGCAGACAGCTGATTTGTCAACTAGTCGAATACACTTATAGCCTGCTACACGTGCAAGGCGAATTCCTATGCGTTCGGGCACATGTTCCATTGATTTGCCCCCAGGGATGACGTAGGTGTGTCGTCAACGCATAAGGTCTGTACTGACATAGAAGAAGGTAGATCATTTTCACCTCATTTTTCTAAAGGTACATGTCTCATTCTATATAATGCATCCCCTTGAAAAAATAACAATTTACTCTCTAAAAGTAAAACAAGAACATATTATTTTTTTTAATTTTAAGTCCAAAGAAGATCAAATATGCGGGCCATGAAATTTCAAAATAACATTCTCCTATGAGAATGACTCAAATAAATGTTGTCGAACAGAACAGACCTCAAGGAATATGCCATGTCTTAAAATAATAGGTAATAGCTACTTGGAAAAATGGGCAGCATTTGAAAAAAAAAACACATACACACTAGGGATTTGCTTTACTAAAACTAAAGTAATGACAGTGAAAATATTGATATACAGTGTAAAAGTAGTTATAAAAATAGCATTACATCCAAAACTGATGTCTCGTTGCCAACATAATGATCTCTGATATATAAAAAATAAAAACAAGGTAATTAGGTAATAAGCAGTGTGTATCTTTACAATTTGTAGGGTTACAACTTACCAGCTATTCTATAAAGTCATTCGTGCTGTTCAGTGAAATATATGTATGTGCACTTGATATTCCGGACGGTTCTGAAGAATTGAGTTTAATAATTTTTATGTGACATCATAGAAGTCTACAGATCGGTATATTCCAGTTAGGTATTACTCTAACACATTTTCCAAAATAGAACATTTCCCATTTCCAATGCCTTCGAAATAGCTCAAATTAATAATATCCAAAACTCGCGTGAATGTAAGATTGTGTAACCGAGGATGAATGCTGACGCTCTATTTAACCGACACAGTTCAGAAATGAATTTAATTCAACGAGCTCGTGCAATTCTGTCAGTTTTAATATGAAAGTGCAGCATTGTACCACAGTCACTTAAATTAGCGTTTTCTCTTAACGCTACCACCGTGCGCCCAACATGGACAAGCTTCGTACAAGGACTAGAATCAATATAACAGTCAACCAGTGTGTGTTCATTTGTTAACAAGGACACCGGCTGGTGTATCATTCTCAACACAAAAGACCACAATCTACCGCAGATAAAAATCGATCCCAGGAACGAGTAATAAAGCCTCAGTCGACTTAAAAAGATTGAAAATCAGTCAGAAAAAAGGTAATTTTCAGTGAGCAAATTTTGGGCGTTGTATCAATCAGGATTTGAGGATCTGTAAACAATTAGTGACTTCTGTTGGCAAGACGATTTCAGAGTTACATCATTATGTTCTTACAAACGTACCAAATTTTCCAAAACGTATGCGCTTTTGGGGGGTTATTGGAGTGTGTGCATTGCAAAACACTTGATGATTGCTCATAAGCCGTCTGTAGAAGATGAGTCTTATTAACTTGTTAATGACATTTTCCTTGATTCGTATCAGAGGGAACTATTTGAAAGTCCTCGGCAAAAAGAAAAGTAAACAGAAATGAAGTAAGCAAGGAAACATGTAGGATGAAATAAATTCGGGGCAAGAGTTGAAGGTAATAAAATACTTTTGTAACTTAACGCAAACATTGTAATAAGGACGAATGTGGTGTGAAGAGATAGAATCATCAAGTGTTTACAAAAAATGTCGTCACGGCTTGGGGTCAAAGAAGTTGGTAAGACGCGTTTACAATGTCGTCACAACTAAAGGTAGATTCCAATTTGTCTACATTCTTCGTGCAATCGCGCAAGCGTTAACACGCGCAACACCTATATAGCAAACACGCATGGGCACCGACTGTATGGTCAAGTGGTTAGAGCATCCGAATTGCAGTAGGGAGGTCGGGAGTTCGAATTCCGGCCGGGTTATACTTAAGCCTTAAAACGGAACCTACTGTCATTGTGTTTGTGCTCAGCATAAAAAATGGAGAATGAAAAACAACCCAGTAAGCAACAACTGTCAAAAAGGCCGTAGCCGGCTCGACTTTAACCAATTGGTTGGAAACTGGGCCGTAAAACGACATCTTACTAACAACACGTATGTGTTCTTGTGCATGCTCTATGCCAAGCAATGCCAACCAGTGACGAAAGTGTGAACACCCTAAGATTTAAATAAAGCATCGAGAGGTACATTGTGTCCAATGTCTTTTTTAAAACATTGTAACAGCATTGAGCTATTCCTGTTGGTGGCTCCATTGTTATAGATCGCGAAAACGTCTACAGTATATGATGGGATATAGTTGTTTGTTACGATAATTAACACGGATAATTACTTCACCAAGTTATTGGTCAGTATACCCAAATATATGTTAGTTTAACAATTTGCTACGTTTTTTATTATTATACATGTCACTGTACCTAAACTACCATGATGCTATGGCAAACGTAAATGTTACCGTATTGTACCTATAACATACGACCGCCTTTCTCATATCAGTAGAGCATCCGCCTCTCACGCGGAAGGCCTGGGTTCGATTCCCAAGTCGACTCATACCACAGACTCTAAAAATGGAACCTACTGCCGTTGTGCTTGATGCTCCGCTTAAGCAATGGAGTAGCGAAAACAAACCAGTGAGCCACAACTGGAAAAAAAGTCGTAGCCGGCTCGACTGGAACCAATAGGTTGGAAACTGGGCCGAAAAATTTGATCTAATATTCCTATAACATACGTTACTTTACCAAAGTAATACAATCACTACTACTGACTAAAGAAGTGATAGTATATCGAAGGACTGCATCTTCTCATAGGCAGCGGAAGCGGGGAGGGGGCAAGGGGCCTGCCCCCCATAATTTTTATGAGATTTTTTTGGGGGGCATGGCCCCCCAATAACTGAGTGTCGCAAAAATAAGTTTTTCAAAAGTAATTAATCAAATTTAAGTTGCTTTTATTACATTTCGGCTATTCTTTGGCTAAAATATTACGTTTCAGAGTGCAGAAGTTGCAAAGCTTCGGGGACTTCGCCCCCTGGATCCCCACATTAACGATAACCTGTAGGAGAGTTATTTCGCCCTTAAAACAGTTGCAGAGGATTCTGAAATTGTGCCCCACTCTGAATTTCGGAATAAATTCAGGTAGACTATGACAAGCTTCATATCTTCGGAATTTCTTGACTTTTTACTCGTCGGGTTTCTGGATAAATAATTTTCGGGGCAATGCGCACTGTTGAAAAAGAAATTTCCTTACTGGCTAACAATAGCCTAACGATAGCCTAATCCCTAACCAAGTCCCTTACCCTAACAAAGGATACAATCGATACAATACAATGACAACAATCAATCAAGAAACACCTTGTTAAACAGTGCGCATCTACCCTAATTTTCTAACAGATTTGGAGTGGCTAAAATTGGCTACCTTGGTGTGGATTAAGTTGTGCTCCTATCATCTGGCATGTTTCTACCTCATGTAGGGATTTTTTTCAATTCCTGGGGATGCACAAAATCGTTCCAAAAACAGACTTGGGTGTATTATGGTTGGAAGGAATTTGCACGGCCATTGCCGCCAGTCATTGGCCAGTGCAACCATCAAACCCATGTTGGGTCCATGCAGTCTCAAGGGTCGCATCCTTACTGCCTTACTACTGTCACCTCACAGGACCTCACTTAGCTCTTGGCTGAAGTGGACATACCCAGTGGCGCACGAGGCAGGGGGAAGACTGTCCCAAATTTCCTCAAAATCTAAATTCGGGCAGGAATTTGGAAATAATTCGGACAGCCCTTTAATTTTGAAAAAATGTGATGGTTTTTGAGAATATTCCTAAATGTGGCCGAAATCTCGAAGAGATATACCGGGAAAAAGGAAAGAAACGTCATAAAGTCGCAATAAAATTTTCATGAAAAACCAAGTCAAGATTCCAAAAGGTCGCTACACCTTCGGGCAGCTCAAAAAGCTGTTATTCTTGACCGTTACTTCACAGATATACACAACACAATGCTCGATATTGTCGAATATCCAAATTTTTTCAAGCATTTGTCCGAAAAGGGAAACGTATCGTAGTAATGTTAACATAGTTAAGAAAAATTAAAGAGATAAAAAACTGCGACACATTTGGAAAGCCTGTGGCTTGAAAGAAACAATTATTCTTGAGACTGTTCTAAAATCTTGTGTAACACAATACCCGAAATGACCGATTACTTAATATCTTCAAATCTTTGCCGAAAAACAGAAGACGCTATATTCAAAGTACAATTTTCCTGGAAAATAAAAAAGATCTGCGACACATTTGGATAGAATGTGAAAAAAGGTTTTCATCATCCCAACTTCACAATGTATTCTTTCAAACATTTGCCCGAAATGGTCAAATATTCGGGCAAGGTTTAAAAAATTGCTGGGACGTTTTCGATTGCCAAATTAACTCAACGCGGATAGACAGGAGGGTGTTCAGGTGCCAAAAAGTTTGCCATCTGTCCTGCTCTAGAGCCAAATACGGGCAATGAAAATCGGGTAATTCGTTTTTCGATACTCTAATAATGCAGGGTGAGAATGTCTTCCCGCAAGTTTGCTTGAAAGTTCATTTCAACACACCTTGAAACGTGACAATTCTGTCAAAAAGTGTTACAAATAGAAGAAAAATCATCTATTTCATTTCATCCAATGGTAGTAGTACATTTTATCTGATTCTTTTGATCAAAATAGTGACTGCTTAGATCCCCATAGGTACTTTTTTTTCAAAAGTAAAATCATATATAGTCTGGTTTTTCGGGCACTCAATTTTTCCAATATATGTTGGATTTAGCCAAGAGTCGCAGCAGAGTGAAATTCATTAGCATGTTTTCAATTCCGTTTTGTACTAGTTTTCCCCCAAAAATATGCGGGACCATTTCATCGATTGGTAGTGATAGATCCCCCTATGAAATGTCATTTTCGACTGTCTCAGGGGTCCGACTTTTCTCTGTTCGCTTCGCGCCAATCAGTGGTGAAACTCCGCCCAGATAGTCTTCCTAGCAGAATTTTAGCTTCAAGTGAACATTTTTTGTGCGAACAGAACCTCGAATTAACGACTTCTAAGACCTCCTATAAGCATAGAAAATGATATTTTTACTGTCTGAAGGGTTAGATTTTTCAAAATTTCTTGTACGTTTCGCCCCAACTTATGCTGGTGCTCCACTTAGACCGCTTCATAGCAGGATTTAAGTTTCAAGTGTACATTTTTCACAAAAGGAACCTCAAAATAGCGACTGCTTAGATCCCCATATAAGCCCGCCAAATGCCATTTTCAACTGTCTGAGGGGTCGGACATTTAAAAAATGTTTTGTACGCTTCTCGCCAAACAATGGTGGCGCTTCGCTTAGTCTTTCTGCCTGAATTTAAGTTTGGAACGAACGTAAGTTTATCTGCAATTGAACCTTAAAAAAGAGACTGCTTGGATCCACTTTTCAAGCCTAGGAAATGTCATTTTCGACTGTCTGAGAGGTACGAATTTTCAAATTTTCTGGACGCTCCGCACCAACTAGTGGTGGCGCTCCGCTTTGACTGTCTTACGGGCAGAATTACATTTTTCGGGCAAATATCTTTTGTCCCAAAACTGAAATGCTCCCCTTCGCCTATGGAAATATCTTACTCAGTCGTGCACTGGAACAGCTGCTTGCAACATTCAGCAGGATTCCGGATTTGCGATCCTAGGATACATAGTCCAGTGGAGTAATGAAATGGTCTGCTTTTTTACTTATAAGTGTGTTTTAATCTTAGAAAAATCAAAAATTTTGCTCACCAGAATTAAAGACAAATAACCTGGCAAATACCATTTCCAGCAATCTGGTAGGTTTAAAAATCCAAAATTTTCTTTGTACGCTCCGCGCCAACCGATGGTGGCGATACGCTTTGATAGTAAACTCCAGCCAGCCCGCCTACAAAAGTAACCAGTCCCCCGTACCCCCACCACGAAATACTAGCCATGCCACTGCCCTGGACCCCCTACCAGGGATTTGCCCCAAAACCTTACCAGGGGCCCTTGAGCTGGCCCCTGGACCCCACGCCGATGGGGTTTTGTGCTTCGAGCAAAATCGGAAGCCTTACGGCGTCACCATTATGTCGGCTGCCGAAAACTTGTGGCCCCCAATAAAAAAACCACTTCCGCCGCTGCTATGCTTCTTTAGGTTAATAATACCGAGCTTTCGATTTAGCAAAGGTGGAATACGTTCAAGTCGTTCAGCGTGTATAAGTGAACTAGCCAACTGCTTACGTACGTCGATTGGAGTTCGTTTCGATTTTCCAGTGCACGGGTCAACGTAGACTAGTCGTATTAAAATTTTAAATTTACAGCCTTGTGTAATATTATGGATCCCTTCAACGATGTGAGTGCATGTCTAGACCGTGAACGTTAGTTTGTTAAAGTTGTTGGTATGATTTCATGGAGAAACATACAACAACAACAACAACAACAACAACAACAACAACAACAACAATATATTAACCGCTTCCCGCCTATTGAAAGCTTGTTAAAAATTAAGCAAATTCCCTTTCAAAACTATAAATCTCATAAACATTTTAGTAAAAAATTAACCAAAAATTTACAAAAAAAATCATGAAGAGGGAAACTAGTGAGCATTCTTTCCAGTTCATCCATTTCTAGAAATTCTGCGAGGTCATAAATGTGAACGTACGTTGTACTTTGGCAACGACAAAACTGCGGTTTACACGTTCTCGATTTAGGTAGTGGACGAGGGAGACGACGTGACGCATGCGCAGAGGCTAAAATTGAAGTTATCTCGAAGTAGTCAACTAGGTAAACGTACAAATCGAAAGCTCCCTAACATGAAAATATGTCGGCGACGTAGTCGTGACTTAAAACACAAAATGACGGCATAAGAACATATTCACAACGTGAGCAAAATACGGACGCGTAAGTACTGCATGTGACATCCATGAGATTGCTGTATACATGCTATACCTATCTACGAGAACTACTTCTACGAATTCTTTCCTGCATACCACAGGTCCTTTTCAAACTGGGAGGGGCAAACGAGAACATGCAAACGGAAGGTAATATATATTCGGTGAGTATGCATGAAGAGTTTTTTTTTTTACAAAGTGGTTTGCGTAAATTGTCATTAGTGAGGATTCCCATGACTATTAAATACGCTTACTGTAGTACATCTTAGATATATGTAGTTAATAGTTTAATTGAGAGTTGCTTGCTTGTATAAAATGCAACAGAGTTTCCACTAGTCAGGTAATGGTGTGCACCAAGGATTTTGGACAAAGGAAGAATTATGAGAAGACTTTCATAGCGGATCCGGCGATAGAAGTCCCCATTATCTATGTTACAAAGATCTAACTTGCCACTTATTAAGAAACAAGCAAATAATGGATTCATTAAGCTCGCAAATGTCAACGAAGTGAAATTGAACGGAAATTGGCTGTGTTGGTATTCTGTTAGTTTGAGGAAAATGAATCGAAGCGTAAAGTAGGCTAAAGACCTGTCAGTCGTCGAGAACCCCCTATCTTTATTTTTTATTCTGGCTTTCTTTACCACTCATATAGACCTTATGCATATGATGTCACAGAGCGGTAAGTACAACCTCCTTTTGGGGCAAAACAAATTAACACGGACAAAATGCAGACACCTGATTTGTCAACCAGTTGACTACAGGTGCAAGGCGAATTCTTTTGTGTATGGCCACGTATCTCATTGCTCTGCCAAAGGATGACGTCAGTGTGTCGTCAATAGATGAGGTCTTTTCGACTTGTCTACTTTCTTTCTAAGATTCCGCTCACATCTTCTACGTAAATGTCCATTGGCAAACATAAACATTACATATCAGTTCGTGATTGCATGTACTTAAACCAATTGTTTAAATTTGTTGTATATTTTAGTGAACGCCATTAACGAGGTTCTAATGCACATTTACTAGCCTAGTACTACGGAAGCGTAGAAGGAAAATGCAAAAGAAAAAAAAAAACCTCTATCAGCAAAATGACAATTTTCGTAGAATTGACATTTTGAGGACTGAAACTAAGTCTCCAAAATGACAAAAATCCGAAATTTGGCGTTTTAATTAGCTTGTCAAAACGTTAAAATTCCAAAAGTTGTCATTTTGACGAGATAACAAATCTCGACAAAATGACAAAATTCAGAAAACTGTCACTCTGCTGAGTTAGAACATCTCGTAATAACAGCAAAATTCAAAAAATTGACATTTCGCCGAATTACATCATCTCGTCAAAATGGAAAAATTCAGAAGATTGTCATTTTGGCGAGTTTGAACATCTCGTCAAAATGGCAAAATTCAGATAAATAACATTTTGACGAGTTTAAACATCTCGTCGAAATCAAATAATTCAAAAAAATGTCCTATTGGCGAATTAGAACTTCTCGTCACTGTTGCAAAATTCGAAAAATTGTCATCTTGCCGAGTTAGATCATGTCGTCAAAACGGCAATATTCAGAAAAATGTCATTTGGCCGGGTGAGAACTTTTCGTGAAAATGGCAAAATTCAGAAAATTGCCATTTTGTCGAGTTAGATCATCCTAATTAAACGGCGAAATTTTATGGAAGCGTTAAGGTTCCATCAAGTTAAGAATTTAGTCACAGCATTATCTTCACATTTTGTAACAAAAAGATGAAATGTTTACTTATTATCTTAACATTTTGCAGAAAATGATGAAATGCAAACTTATACAATATATCAAAAATTCAAAATTTCACAGGAAATTGATGAATTACGCATTTAACGAATGTTATTTATTCCTCGTTTTGCAGAAAATAAATGAATTAGCCATGTATACCAAATTTTTTGTATCATATTTATGTTCTTTTCCCAGTTTGGTGAGTTTATGGTACAATCAGGAGTGCAGTCGCTTTACGAACAAGAAAATGAAATTTGTAAACAGTGAAATCATTAGGTAATAAAATTATGCTAAAGAGTAACTATTCAAAATTTTGGACAGTTTATTTTTCTATGCATTATGTACATTCGGTCCCAGTCTTGGTATTGGACTTTGTCGGTCTCGGTCTCGAATTCTGCCATGGTCTCGGTCTCGACACCTTCTGGTCTCGGTCTTGGATATGGTGGTCTCGACTAAAACACTGGTTCAGATACCCAGCTTCTAAAATGATAATTAAATCCTAGTTGTTGTCTTTCAAGAGTTTAAAACCAATTTGTATAGCATTCAAGTAGAAACTATTACAAACTTTAGACTTGTAGCTGTTCAATTTTAAGCTCGTTTAGACTTTGCTGATATTAATGTCCCAATAAAAACAAAAAAACAAGTAATTATAGGGGTCCTTGTGAGAAGGTAGCAGAGAATAGAAAGAAAGTGATTTAATGGTAGAGACTGATATGTTGCTACACCTTGTACACATATGAAACTAGTAGCATGGCAAGAGGGCAAGAAGCAAAGGGTCCCGGAAAAAAGTCAAAGGTAATCGTTAAGAAAGTAAAATGAAAGAGATTTCACCAACCCCAAATTCCAATTTGAGGGGCTCTCTGAAGTCTGGAAGTTTTACCCCGCCTCCTGCCTCAAGAGGTTTAGATTGCCCCAAACACACAGATACACAGAAATGTTTCGTTATAAAAACATGTGTATTTAGTTTTAATGACGACACATTTTATTCTACCTCTTTAAAATGTGGAAATCTAAAGCAGATCCATAATTCGTCATTTTTCTGCATATTGACAATATGCTAAATTTATCACTTGCAAAAATTTGAGTAATTCATCAATTTTGTACAAAAATGTTGAACTGTTGAATATTGTACGTTTGCATTTTATCATTTTTCTGCAAAATGTTAAGAAAATAAGACTCATTTTATCATTTTTCCGCAAAATGATGAGATATAATGCGATGACTTAGTTCGTAACTCGACAGCACCAAAACGTTTCCATAGAATTTTGCCCTGAAGGTTCTAACTAGGCGAAATGGCAATTTTCCAAATTTGGCCGTTTTGACAAAATGTTTTATCTTGGTAAAATGACACATTTTCCAAATTTGTCCATTTTTTGCCATGTTGACGAGATGTTCTAACCCAGCAAAATGGTAATTTTCCAGATTTTGCCATTTTGACAACATGCTGTTACTGGGCAAAATAACAATTTTCTGAATTTTGCCGTTCTGACGAGATGTTCTATTTCGGCAAAATGACAATATTCGGAATTTCGCCATTCTGACAACATGTTCGAACTCGGCAAGATAACAATTTTCTGAATTTCGTTATTTTTGACGAGGTGTTGTTTGGTCGGCAAAATTTCAATTTTCCGAATTTTGCCATTTTGACGAGATGTTTTATCTTGTCAAAATGACAATTTTCAGAATCTTTCCACTTTAAGGAGTCCATTAAATCGTCAAAATGTCAATTTTACGAAAATTGTCACTTTGCCGAGACAGTTCTTTTTTCTTTTGAATGGCCCTTCTTCGCTTCCGTACAGTACTGCACGCATGCATCTTAAAAACGTGCTTAGAAATTAAACGCGTTTCCCTACGTTTGGTTTCCCTACATTTGTCTTCCCTCACTTTGTAAATATGTTTAAATGGTAAATACGCTAACCTTATTCCTAACATTTTGTTTTAAATTACGTTTAACAGCGAAACACTCGTTGTTTAATTGCCAAACATTTTTCGGAATTAAAACGGGTCAAGAAAGTATGGGGAAAATAAGTGTTTCATGAGAGAAATCGAAAATTCGCTTTAGTGGCTATGCACATGCGCAAATCTCCAAATCTTTGGAATAAACAAACCAATCCCGCACTAAAACACGTATTCGAAAACTTGAGGTTACTTGAAATTTTAATGCAAGAGTTCTTTCTGAATTCATTCATAACATAAAGAAGTGGCTATACAACTAGGAAGTGTTGTATGCACATACTAACGAAAACAATTCCACTGGGCGACGAATTACCGAACTCGCTTATTGTTAAATACGTTTTCCAGAGTGGGGTGAGCACGCGGCAAGTTGCATATGCATGTAATCCAAAAGTCACACCTACGCCGTCAGTTTATTTGCGTATAATTACCTTAGATAAGGTCCTTTGGGATATATCAACATTATTACTCCAGTTAATAGTATCGGCTCATAAGTTTAGTATAATTATAACGTGTGCTTTACGCACAATGGCATGAAAGTTCAGCATTATGACGTTTATTTTAGGCTTAAATGACATATCATTTTGGTAAAGTGATAGGATGAATGCAAACTGTTTTAACAAGGTTTTTCTTTATTGCCTGTTGGTATTGTATTGTATAAATTTCATTCTTATTTCGGGTTAGATATGAGGTTATAAGGATTAGGGTTATCGTTAGCCAGTTAGAAATTTCTTGTTAAACAGTGCGCATCCCCCCAAAAGTGACATGTAGTTTAATTACTAAAACATTGTCATCGTATTCCGTAGTTCCTTCCGAGTACCATACATATTTAGTCTTGAGCACAGTGACTATATGCCATGATGAAATGTTGGTTATGTGCATTTAAATATGAACCGTACAACACAAAGTCTTTGTTTATGAAGGATCCGTATGTGTGTAATTAGGACAAGTTTGTTACAAACCTACGAACACCTTCCTCAAAACGTTTCTTTCCCCTTCAATAAAAAAGTAGGGTAAGTAATCCATCTGTTTAGCAAGGCAGTTTGCTGTCAACGCGCTGCTTTAAAAATCTTCTACTTCAAAAACAGTGTGCAGGAATCGTTTAATCAAATCCTATAAAATGTGTGATACTGATAAATACCATATCTCTTCCATCATATATCTTTTGTAGCCTGAATGCTGTATACTTTAAGTTGCAAATATTGTTAATGTAAAAGTCCTTGAAATATGGAACAAATATCAAAAGAAGATAAAATTCTTGATCCTTATGAGCTCTTCAGAAAATGATCGCCCTTCTGACATGTCTCTTTGTGACTTTAGCCAAGCAAATAATCACTCACCCAAGATTGAAATTTCTGTTTACTGAGCTAAATATCATACCAATTCTGCGAATTCGCCATATGTAACCTCTCTCAATCATAAAGGTTAGGAACTAGTTATTTCCCAAGTTCAATCAGACAAAGGGTGGTTTGACTTCACTAAGAAAAGAAACAAAAATGGACGGCGTTAAATTATACCTAGCTCCTCGCCTTTATTGCAAGATTTCAATTTTCTTTAAAAAGCATGCGTTAAGCTATTTTAGTACCTAGGCAAACCTAGCCCGAGAGACATAGATGCTGACAACAACACTTAAAATATTAAGGGAGTATTAATGTCAAATAAAGGAAATCATGAATATTCATTATTGTTTATCCAAACAACTGCACACTTATCACATAGTTTCTATTCTAGGCTAAAAAACGACCTCGATCATAATTTGGAGAGAAAACATATATGAAAGTAAGAAGGATAAACGTCCAAACGAAAAACTGCATGAGAAATGGCAGTGTATGGAGTGTGTATGGAAAATGTTAAAAATTTCAATCTCCAAGACAGCCTAAAGTAGCCTTTACTAGGCTTGTAAGTACAGTCAAATCAATCGTTATCTAGAGCGTTATGATTGACAAAAAAAGTTTTCAATTAAATAAGAATATGGGCATATTGAGTAAAATGAGCAAAAATCATGGACAAAAAACTAAAAAGGGGCAGTATCATCGTCAAAATCTTTTGCCAATGCAAATACAAGAAAGGATCCAGCCAGGTTCTAATGCTTGAGGCGCACATTGCCATACATCTACTATGGGGCATGTACTTACTCAGTGGAGGCGGTAGTGTTAGCTGGCACGAAGCATACCGGAAACGATTCGCCCCAAAACACCAGCCAGATTAGCAGATGTGACGTATCCAAGCCCTTTTGAAGTGTATCATCCCTTCTCTTTATTTATACCTCCCCATCACTAGAGATAAATGCCGCTTAGAATCTTTTAACCATGCATAGAATTTTGTAGTAGTTCAAAGAATTTACTAAATTACTTTAAGATCAAAGCAAGACCCTTATGCCCCATGGCGGTGAAACTATGTATATCCACCTTTACGTGCTCCCCTTTTGTCCGTTAAATCAGGCAAGTTAAAATATCCAGAAATTGTTGTATCATTCGAACGAACATTCTTCCACTCTGGGAAAGCGTTGAGGAGGACTATTAAGTGAGCTACGGGAAATAGTTATTTTTCCAGCTGTCCGAATGTTTCGGAAATTTTGTAATGTTTTTTATTTTGAATAAAATTTTTACTTTTACTATATTAATTTTCGACTTTTTTCAAGAATTCAGTCACATTAAGTAATTTAATATGTTATTAACAAACTTGCAACCTTCTGACTGTACTGAATGAATATCTTCCTTGATAGAAGCTTCCTTTTAACCATTTAATATCAATATTCATGAACTTCCTAAAAGAGTAAAAGCGCATCTCATAAACAATCTAAGATAATGATTTTATTCACAACCCATTGTCAGGATTATATTCTCCCAAATTAATTAGAAAAACAATTTGCATTGCAGAACAAAATGAGAAATTTTCTTGAAGAAATTATTTGACAGTGTGTAAATATGGCTTTTCAGTTTGCTCAAATCTCCATTGCATTTTAAACTCAAGGGAATGAAAAAATATATCCATTCTAGTAAATCCAGTATTTCAACCAGGGACAGTAATTTCCAATTTCCGTCGATTGTATAGGGAAAAGCAGCAATACATAGTAAATCATTTGGCTATTTGAAACACTTAAAATAACTTTTAAAGGCTTAACATCGTACGCTTTTAAATTGTCTATGGGAGAGAAATGTGTTCAAAAGTCAGATTGCAATTTCGTTGCGAAATCATGGAGTATAGGCCTAAACCAATTCTTAATTTAGGGGACAGACTCACCTTAATATAAATAGTTACAGAAATACCAGGATTTCATCCTTTACTATAGACCATAAACATTTGACATCAAGTGACTACAATGCATATGGTTTGTGGAGCAACCATGTTGTTGAAGTCGTAACCAATGCATGTTACAAATTAATGTGGCAAATGTTGGACGTCGTTATTACTCTTGCATCTATATTGACTGCACTTGTAAAGCTACTTTGTATTAAGTGTAAAGCCGCTTTGAACATTTTTAATGGAAAGAAAAACTGAAGCAACCTGAAAATTACAAATCCAAAGTCATTCCATTCATTGGTGTTTCTAATCACTACGCCGCAAAGCAATGACATAACAAGCACAGATTATCCAGAAGTGTCATGTCTAGTTCAAAATGGGTAGGGTAGAAATAGCCGTTGGAGGTGCTGATAACTGCTTAGTCTTTTGAAAGCAAACCGGTCAATGAATATCTTAGAAAAGTATTGATACTTGTTATGTTTGAAACTTCACACCTCAAGAATACTCATTGCGTAACAGTTTAGGAATAGAAGTTTGGGTACTTGCGTGTGATCATGATCAGGAGCTCAGGGTTAAATTTGAGAAGCTGCATGTTCTGTATAATATTGCATCTCATAATTTTGGCATCATTTCAAAGTACGATTAAGTAGAATTTCGTATAGAATGAAAAGATTAGGGTTAGCTGTGCATTTTGTTCCAAAAGACATGTCATCAGCCATAGGCCTACCTTTCGTACGGCTGGTAGTGAATAAATCATAGCAGAGGCAATGTAAAGATTATACATGTGACGACAGCGTGTTTCAATTTGGCATACTGGATGGAACCAGTGGATGCAACTGATCATACGCAGTCGTTGTCATGTGTTACCGATTCGGGCGCACAACATCACCTTAGTAACAATTGTTGCACAATGTACGTCTGGATGGAAAAGAGCAAGACGCACAACACAGCAAGGTCGGTGCATAACCTCCATAGCCAATATTTTGTATAGAGAAGGGAGAATGTAAGAAGAGAAGTTACTAGTTATTATGTGAAGCATCTGGTCTAAACGATATATGAAACAATTTCATTTACACCAAAGGGTCAATTACTTTAGCTAATATATTGTTCGCTTTACCTCATTCTCCCTTTCTGTGTTCGGCAGACTAGCTTGTTATCCTTTTTGTAATTGCTTGGAGTTTGTTGTCTTTATTTGTTTCACTGTTTTCGTCAGTTAACTCCATGAGCATCGATTTGCTTTTTAAGTGTTTTAATATCATTTAGAGTGCATGACGAGCACTCAAAATCGTTCGCAATCAGTAGCCTAGGAAAACACCTTACTTAATCTACATGTGTATGTATATATATATATATATATATATATATATATATATATATATATATATATATATATATATATATATATATATATATATATATATATATATATATATATATATATATATAAACCAAATGGAAAAGCACCACACCAGTAAAAACATAAAACAAATAGTAAAAACTGGTAAAACAAGAGCATATATATATTAATATATGCTCTTGTTTTACCTGTTTTTACTATTTATATATATATATATATAAATATATATATATATATATATATATATTTGGTAAAGTAGTACTACCCAAGTTTTCAGTTTTAGGTAACAAAAACTGGGGGGGGGGGTGGACTTTTACGTTAGTGTTCCCTCCACTCAAAAAATGGGACCCCAATCGACGTCCATTGATATCTTGTTCTTTTTTATATAAGGCTTAATTGAAGTACTTTTGTAAGTTAACAGTTCATAATTTTTATCAATGTTAATTTTTCTTAAATGAAAGCACTGGTAGCGAATGCTGTATCAATATACTGCTATCGCGTCAACCTCATTTCAAGGAAATCGATCTGAATGCCTGCCGCATCTTTTAAAACTATCAACATACTCTGCTCTGAGTAATATTTAGTTCCTACTATTCCCTTGTTTGTGCAATATCTAGCAATTTATTTACATTTTATCAGAAGCATTTGAATGTTTGACAAATCCCAGATAAACATGAGTCGCAAGAATGTATTCCCCTGAGATTGCGATTAAAACATACACATGTTTCTGATTACAAAATTTCCCTTCAATAATCCATGAAAGTCATATTTTATATTACTCTAATATCTGATTCCAGATTGCACCGCATCATGAATAAATTTCAGCACAAAATTAAACCAGAAGAAACTCATGTCCTACTCAATCTTACACAAAGTAATATGATACTTCAATGAATGATGATGAACTTGATGCAAATGCAACTGAACGGAACACAAAAGTACTTTGATATGAAATCACCATGACCGGATATGAGAATAACTTCAACTTTATTTTCCTGTTCGTTTAGTTTCCCAACTACACAATAGATCCATTGTGAAATGGATAAAGTGTAACTTCATTCTCCTCAGCAATTGTTAGAACAATGGACTTTTAAAAAGACAATACACTGGGTAGGGAGACTAAAATAAAAATGAATACAAAACAGGCAGATGTGTTTGCATTTGGTAGGCAGATATGTTTATGCGCACGCGTAAACGGCGTTCGGCACATTTTACTTTGTAGCCTGTGGCAAGAAGCACCAAATTTCCCAGCTTGTCTTCTCAAGTCGTCATGAACATCTTCGATTTCTTCTAGTGTAAACTTTACCCTTATTCGTGAGTCATTTGAAAAATACGGTAAATGGCAAAGGGAATCGTAAAAGTACGATGCTTCCCAGACTAGAATGATACATTGCGCCTTGCAAATTCATCATTACTTTTTATTTGTAAACCTTTCCATCGGAGAAAGTCTTTTCATTTTTACTTTGTTTGCGTAAGATTAAACTACTGAAAGCAGTAGTAAATTTCTCATTTACTGCCTTTAGACTTTGAGTCGTTATCACAGTTTTACAGGTGTCTGATATTGTCAGGCACAGCCGTTTCTGGAGGTGTTATCGACTAGTGTAACTCCACTATAAGAACAACTTTCAATCCAGAGTGAGAGAGAGAACTTGAATTAAGATAAAAGCTTGAGAAAACGTTAATATATGCCTCTAAACAGATTGAGTAGAGGAGTTAGTGCAAATTTGTTGACTACACATACATAGTCTTATGACAGTGTACGTGACATAATACTACATAGATCATGTTTCATTAGTGGAAAAGTTTTTAATAATGTATACAGACCTTGACCAAACATGCAGGTTTCTTTGGCATCTGACTTGCACAATTTACACCAGAATTGCAAACGTTATAGAGTTTTTAGCTTGTTTAGTTGTTACATGAACGAATCGAAAACTTTTCTCATGTATTAAATACGCGCAGTAACATATAGACTACAAATGAGAAAAGCAAATTTTACGTTCCAAATCTAATGTTATTTGGTTAAGATATACCGTAAGATATTAAAGCAAGCATGTGTGAGTAATGTATTTGTTTTGGACTCTTGAAAAGAGTGCTTGTGAGAGAGGGGTGCATTAACTTCTCCACTTTCAAAATGAACCATTTATTGACGCTCATTAAACTGATCACTTTTTTTCTGAATTTTATTCAAAGAACAGGAATTAACTAAAATTCTGAAAAACGATGAGGTTAAATTTCCTAGCTTGTATGTGACCTGTACACTCTTAAAAATGTTGGGCAAAATTTTCTCAACTTTTTCCCAACGTTGGGCTCGTATACCACCACACCAACATCTGGGCAAATTGTGCCCAACAAATGAGCAAATATATTTACCCATACATTTGGCAAAAGTTTGCCCTTTGGGTTATTTATTTTGCCCATTTGTTTGGCAACAGTTTTTACTCAACCTTTGGGCAAACTTTACCCAGATGTTGGTGTGGTGGTATACGAACCCATTGTTAGGAAAACGTTGGGCATTTTGTTACTTCGAAGTCATGGAGACAAACGAAGTACACAAAGGCATTTCAATGTTTCTAAGTTACAATACAATGAAAAACAGCATTTATACCGGCCTAAATAAATATCTCTTTATTTTGGTGAGGAATTTCGACCAATTCCTGACTGGTCATAAACTAACGTTAAGCACAACACATTCGACACAGTAATGTTGTGAGCCTAACGTTAGCCAGCCCTATGTAAGCCTAACATAAGCCTTGGATCTGCAGTACCTTGTTCAGCTTTGCACCTCAATTTTGGACATTTGTTGGTTTTCACTTCACAGAAATAACCGAGAAACATTTAAAACTTTACCTTGAGAGATACACGTTAGTGAACACATGTGAAAGTAGTATTGAAGGTACCTAATCCACGCGAAATAAGCTTTATCGTCACAATTTCTTCCGCCATTGTTGTCGTTCGTCTCGGAAAAGCGAGTCTTTCCGACTAATAAAAGTATTGCGCATGCTCATTTCGCATACGTCATGGACATTTGCCCAACTAATTGGTAATGACCTTACACGTGCCGTACCATCGCTGTGTTTGCCCAACTTTATCAAAACTTTGCCCAACGTTTACCCAGACTGTAAGTGCCCAACACGTTTTGCCCAGAATTTTTAAGAGTGTACGAAATAACAAAGGCCTCTACCTAAGAATACAAAACACCGGGAGACCAGATATTGCGCAAACCCAGGAGGGTTTTCGAAACGAAATTTCATGCCAAGAAAAAAATCAAAGAAAACTTTTCATAAAATATCCTTCTTCTTAAAACAATATTATAGGTAAGTTTAGATTGAAAAGTCACATTGTTCCTTTGGCACGAACGTTTGTCCCATTTTTGAAGAATCCAAAGATTGCACCTAACCCTCCCTTTCTCCTACATCTTATGGATCTAAACTGATGCCAACTTTTAATCTATTCAAACAGAGCGTTGTCAGAACGGAAACATCATTTAGCTAACATTAATTATTATTCCCCCGAATGTCTAATACCCCTTGTTGGCTCAAACTATCCTCAAACCCTACAACTGAAGAAAACATCTTTACATGGCCAAATTATCTAAATCATGGCCAAAGTCAAGATAAGATGCAGTTCAGACGTAAAACTTTTGTTACAATGAAGTCCTGAAGAAAACGGAGGAAACAAGAATTCTTCAAAAGAAAGATGTGAAAGGCAAAGTTTAAACAAGACCTGAAAGATGTCAGGATATATAATAGATCAAACAATAATTTATATGTTGTTCTGTTTTTTATTAGCCTAGATGAATCAATCATTGACTCTTTCTCGTTCATTTGTTTGATGTATGACAAAATGTTATGGCATGACGAAGTTGTGATTTACTATCTTCGAACAGAAAGCATTCGCTAGATGAAAATGCTTTTCATAATCAAAATCAACAAGAGTCTGAATATGGAACTTTTTTATTCTGTCACAATCTTCAAAGAAAAAAAAAGAAGATGTATCGATCCTATCTAGAAATGAAACCGCCTTTCATCAACAGAGCGTGAGCTCATGCTAAGCTTTAAAATTTATCTCCCATGGTCTGTTTAAACAGAATACATAATTATGCTGAAGTAAAGAACATATCTTTGTGTTTACTTAATAGTTCATTTACCATACAGCGAATGGAGTTCTTCATTTGCTGAGTAAAATAATTTGTCTTAATTTCGACCAAATAACATGTGCTATTAGTATTGCAGACCACATGAGAAAGTTGCGTTCATGTGTATGTTATAACTTATTGTGTCGTTCAAATAGGAGAGGAACACTCCTTTATACTTACATTGAACAAGTTTTTCCTGGGAGAATACAATTTAGTCTAAGGTTAATGAGGAGTGATAAACGATGTAGATAGGTCATATTTCACCTAATCTAAAATTGTGTCTCTAAACAAATATGATTCAATGTAAACATAACTACATTCATCATATGTTTCCAATTTCATTTATCTGCATAGATAACAACTAAAAGATTCTCAGCTGAAGTAGAGTATATGATTTTGCTATAGCAATGTATGCTTACATATTACGTAACACCATTAAATTTTTGGATATGCGACCCAGGAATTAAATTGTAATACAAAACATGTTCCCGGCGTACCACAGTAAGTGGTACTTTAAAGTATCTGCTTTCAACTGCATTGTGTACACTAAATATGTGTATGACTCTCAATAGGGCTGTTAAGAAATGAAATCTTACATAAAGTGGCAGAGTTCGAACCTAACAAACGAGAATAAAAAGATAATAAAAAGAGGACCAATGAAGAATAACGTGACTTTCTGCTAAGCGTGCATTAGGTGTTACTTCAGGCTAACATACTTTCGTAATATGTGTTAGGCTAATGTGCACTACTTTAGAATGTGAGTATTAGCCATGTGTCACCGTAAACATTTGGAACTTGCCTGATATTCGTCGGACTCGGCACATTCGGAACACCAAAAATAATACGTCTAAATCTTATAGGCATTAACATTGGCCTATATGACAAAATTCGATAACTTGAAAAGTTATCGTCTCCAGGTAAAACAGGCACACTTTGCCGCCCTGAAAAAATCATGTATTAGCATAAGCGTTATGTACATTGCAAGTATTTTGACTTTGACTATGCATACATCAGTCTATTGAATCAGGGAGTTTCTTTAGCGCCCTGATGGATCAAAGCTAATGGCTTTGTTTCTGCAGTTGTTGATGTTGTTTTCTGCCAATATTGAAATAATTAAGTGGAACTTTGAACAGAAAGAAGCCAATTGTGGTGCATGGAGGAAAGCCGTTTGTTGAACAACGCAGGCCAGTGCACAAAGGGCTGAACACACTCTTTGTGCTATCTTTCAACCACAAAAAAAAAAAAAAAAAAAAAAACTTTAATAAAAAATTAAAAGTCAACATAAATTTGTGTACTTTCTCATCTGTTGTTTATTTGACTTCTAAAATTTATGGGGATAAGTCGAAATCTGCAAAAAGTTATCTTCTTCTTTTAATTAATATTAAACGGGTTTTCTTTGTTGTTGCTAGTCATGTTCTCCTCAGTTTCGGAAACCGTAAATGCCACCGGTATGTAAATACCATTTCATTGTTTCATTGGTTGACTGATTGATTGCTTGATTCATTCATTTTATTTAATCCATTTACTCATTGATCGGTCGGTCGGTCGGTTGGTAAGTCTGTCTGTCACTCCATCTATTTATCCATTCCTCCATTAATTAATTTATTAATTATTCATTCATTCATGCATTCATTCATTCATCCATTCATTCACTCATTCATTCATTCTTCCATGAGTCTGGTGCTCAGCACAAACAATGCATGGAATAGGGAAAACAAACCAATGAGTTACAACAAGAAAAAGACCGTGGCTGGCCCGACAAACCAATTGGTTAGAAAATGAGATGTAAAACTCCATCTAACTTACGAGCCCAATCATTCTTTTATTTATTTATCTATCTGTCTGTCTTTCTATCTGTCTATTTATTTATTTATTTGTTTGTTTATTGATTTATGCATTCATTAACTCATGCATTAATTAAGCATTCATTCATTCACTTCCAACATTACCCGGGACATGGACTGATTAATAAGGTTGTTCTCATGGGGTAACAAACACCCGTAGTTGTGATTGGATGAGAATTTCAGATTCGGTCGTAATTGAAGTTTCCTAGAACAGTTAAAACCGATCTTCAATTCCGCAACAAAACGTTACTGGACTCCCTCCAATGTAAACGGCATTCTCCAGGGATGTGCAATATCTGCTGATCGATTTCTTCAAAATTTTAATGAAAAATATCCGACAGCAACGGAATGATACAAATATAGTGAAAAATGCAAAACTTTTAAACCTTTAAAACGCTGAAGTAGGTAATTGACTCTCCACAAAGAAGCTTACATGAAGATTAGGTTCGATGGAGTTTTACGGCTCAGCCTCCAACCAATTGGTTCAAGTCGAGCCGGCCACGGCCAGCTGTGACTCACTGGCTTTTTTCCCTGCTCCGTTACATACGCTGTGGCAATAGGTTCCATGAAGTAATTACGCTTATTAGGAAGGAATTAAGCTTACATGAAGGATTTTTTGGTCAATGACCTTTACAAGCGTTTGTAACTTTGAAAACTCGTCGTTCTTAGTTGTCAGTGTCAGTAATAAAGATAAACAGATAATGCTAGTACCAAATACTCAAAGTATTCTTTAAAACAGTTTTCTACATCGGCTGATGCCAATTTGATGAGTAGGCCTATGTCTGATAAAGAGTATACTCTGCTAAGCCAAAAGCTACAATACACTATTTAAAGTATCGAAAAGTTTGTACACAAAACGATCATTTGATACCAAATTTCCAAATCATTCCAATTTAAGTAAGTTAAATGGATTTTTAATCGAAAGGATATGTCCATTTCAAATCAAATCATAAAAAGGCAGCTCATATTTAAATACGTGATTTTTGTCGGTTTCAAATTTTGTAACGTTACAAAATAAAGATCCTTATGAATTAAAGGAAAAAACCCTTTCCTTCTGATATCTATGACACACAGCTCCCAGATAAATGTTTAATCGTGTGAATATTTGTGGCTTCAAGTATTAATCATTCTACATTACGTTACTTTGAAAGAAACTGCCCCAAATGCAACAACCCCATAAGTTGATGATTTTCCACCCCAAAAGGCATGGTTCCAAGCAAAAAACTATTCGCTAGGTTTTATAGAAATACAACCACGGGAATACTATGTATATAACAAAAACCCTAAAACTGAATGTGCTTCCGCACTGTGGGTGCATTTGCGAGGTTAATGCGGAACTACAACCCACAAGGGCAAAGAACAAGCTTTACGCTTTGCGTTCTTTACACAAAAATATAACGAGGAGTAATCTTTCTGGCGGAAAATGAACTATTAATGGGGTATAAAACAGAGACAATTAAAAACAGTTACAGTTACTCAAAGGACTGAAGAATTTGCAGTTCATTTTCTCTGTAGGGAGTCATTGTCAGTTTATGAATATTCATGTATGAGCTGCTTTCGAGATCGCATCGACCACACCGCAAAAGTGCAGCAAGTGTATACTGATACCGTAGGTACGCAATTGCGTACCACATTTTCATTGCAGTAATTAAAGACGAATGTTAGGTCAGGATGTGCTCGCTGTACGAAAAATGTATACTGTAGCTATTGGGCCTTACCGTACCTGCAGTCTAAGCCTATGCTGCCTCACTGTGTCAGGCAACGTTGTCCCCCTGTTGCAGTAAGGATTAAAAGGTGAGATTTCACTTCCTTTTCATGTTTTTGTGCAACAATTTCGATGGCTTGGGTAACGTTTCTTACTTTAATTATATGCCTATGCCTAACGTTGCACTAACCTGAGTATAGTCTTAGGTTGTTTGTGTATAGGCCATCCGTCGAAGATACAAACGAACGCTATGCACTGTTTACGTACACCTACTCATTTTACTCTCAGTTGGGCATGTACGCAGCTATGCATGGTATCTATAGATTTATGAATAATCATAAACAACCATACTTTCATTGGTTCATGCTCCTGACTAATGGGCTCATTACAGTGGAAAGAAGTCAAATTTTATTTGGCAAACCGAATTCAACAACTGCACTTCGCACAAAGATAAAGGTTGCCGATACCGATAAAAATCGAAATGAAGTATGTTGAATTAAAATGATAGGAATACCGAAGATCAATCCAGTAATAAAATTACGTCAATCTTTGCCGTTAATATAAATCCCGGCGCAGGACAGCACAGAATGAGATGTTTGTACGCATGTGCAGTTTCTGATCAGCTATAGCATCTAGGATATAGAAAAAATCCGACAGACAAGAAATATTGATAAAATTGGTTCATATTGCTGGGGTCCATCAGCCCCAATTTTATTAATATTCGGACCACAAATACTCTAGATTCCTGCTATCAGCTGAATGTCCCATAGTAAGCAAATTTAAATTCATATTTTAAATTGAATACAAATATTCATGGGACATTTAGACGAACGAAATGGGAAGATGGACCACTCAAAATGCCGACAAAATCTTTCAATGAAAAACTTAACTGTTAAATTTTGTTTTGACGGGTTCATTTTCTCCATTTTAATGATTTACATGGACTAAAATGGTATACGAGAAGCACCAGCCAGAACTGTTCGGACGGCCCTGAATCAACTCAACTCTTCGTGATTTTATAAAAGCAGAGGAATCTCCGGATTTATACAAAGTCCACGTCTGGCTAGCCATCTGGTACGTAAGCTAGAAAAGCTATCCAAGGGTGGTTTTTAAGCGATATTCAACGCGTCGCTCAGGTCTCGGTTTTACACCGGTACATTGTGTAACCTCGTCCTTCCAAATATTGTCAAAAAGTTGACCTGAGAAAGTCTAATTGGTCACAGGTTACATAGTTTGTAGCAGCCGTGTACAGCCGCATAGAGCAAATACCGCTAATTTGTCTAACAATGGGTGGGCATAGGTTACCTTGCATGCGCCGCATCTTCTTCATAGATTGGGTGAGGCTTTCAGTTAAGAAAACTAGAACAGTACAGATCTGGACAGCGAGAAAGGTAGTCTGGCCTAAAAAGGTCTCCGCAGTGATTGTGACGTTTTCTGCCTTCGGCGTACAACTTAGCCCACTATTTTATGGCGAGATAGGGTTAGGGTATCTAAGCCTGTAGGAAGGAGAATTCGACAACATCTGCATGGAGCCGGGAGAGTAGAGCCAGCTGCCTCTGTACTTCGTTCTGTAAAGGCCATATTAATGGTAAGAAAATTTCTGTTTTTTTTTACTAAGTAAAAGTTTGAGGGGAGACGATGTTTATTTAATGATGTTGAATTGTGTGAAATGGAGTTAGCTGAAATGTATGGTGCGATATTGAACCGTCTTTAAACGAAAGTAAAGTTGGGAAAGTGGAGAAAAATAATGTCTTGAAACAATTAGGACGTAAATGAGTCGTATGAATGTTAGTTGTTATTTAGGCTTTTAAAATGAATCTTAGAAGTAAGCGAACCTTGTTTAATTCAACAGAGAATGTTTCTTTTACAATGAGAAAGTTTAGGAAAAGGGAAGTTTGTTGAATTTAGAAAAAATGTTTTTTAACTTTGAAAAGCAGAAAGAGTATGCATCATTTTAAGATCGAGGCGAGATAACTCGTTGGGGATCTATTGAATTTTATGTATGAATATTTTTACGCAGGGGAAAGAAGACACTAAAATTGTAAAATTCTGGGGAAATTAATTCAAGCTTAAGGCAATTCTGGTCTAAAAGGGACAGTGGCTGCACACTTGTTCCAGTTTGAAAGGTATATTTAATGTACTCAGAAAGAGTAAAGAGAGGGCGTCTACAAAATTTGGGTATGTTTTTCCAAGTCAGGTTTTGAAGGGAAAGTTGGGAGGCCCCTCTTAATTTAACTGGTACGAAAAATTGTGAGTTACAAGTTCTATGAATGTGTTACGGGTTTACACTTTCAGGCTTCCGGTCTGGGGATGTAATTCCAGCTCAGCCAAAAAGGGCGTGTCAATCTGCAACATCCTCGAGGGACGACCGGCAATTGTATATTGCATATGTAAACTTAGTCCTCGGTTACGGTGGGACGACCAAGGATCCCTTTACCATTCGTCGCCAAGGTTACCGGAATCGAGTTTTCGTACAACAAAAACTGTGCTAAGTACAGAGAACGCTTATTAATGTTTTCATTATTTTCCTTAATACAAGGAGCGATGTTTCGTTTGCAACAAGTTGACTCTTGTGAACTGAATATACTAGAAGTAATATTAAACTGACAACTGCTGGAGACCAAAAGAGAAGTGTAAAAAAGGGACTTAACAGCCTGACAGCTTCAAGGGGTACATGTGCTGAACGTGTTCTTTGACCAGTGAGCTTTATTCATGTTAGCTCCAGGCGAGAGAAAGTCATTACATATTATTTATCATTCTTTTCTTCGATTTAGAACAACCTCTTTGTTTGTACTTTATTTCATGTTTGCGTGTAAGTATCCCAGTACCGTGATGCTTTTCATCGAACCGAACCGTCGCCGGGATAACCGTGACAAATATTAAACCCAATTCATTTTAGAGATAAGGTACATGTGCATTTTAATGGCGATAAGTATTGATTGAAGGCTTGACATTTAGTTAAAGATATTTTGTCGAAGCCCTTCTAACTTTTTTACATATTTCTACTCAAGTTTGCATTGCTTTGGGGGTTTCTGACCTAATCAAAACCAAGATCAATATTCCAGGGGCCTCTGGCTTTGAATAATAGTTGCAAATAATGAGAAACAGCACTTAGCCTGATAAATACTAAACTGACAGCTGAGACGATGTTTAACAAGCTGCACTGAAAAATTTAACAACTGAGGTAAAGGTCACGCGAAATCAGATACTCCTTTGAATAATGAAATCATCATGCGGTTCGACAGCAGGTTGTATCGAAGTCCGCGAAGTCATAGAACTTTGCAGTTGCACTCTTGCTATCTTTAAGGTCTGGCGGTAGCATGAAAATAATACAGTTAGGTATTTGATGGAAAAGGCACTGACAACCATGAGAGCAGTCGCAATTCCCATAAAAGACCACCGAACGTTGACCATTTACATAGTAATCTCTGGTCTGCACTTTATCGTGCCGAACCATTAGCTAAGCATGCACATCTTGTGATGTTGCGGGAGGGGCATGTCATCCTTGAGACTTACGTCATCCCTTGTCTTTACAACCCTCATTTTAGGGACAATTGTTGCATCAGAATGTCATGAGGGTGTTAGTTGGAAGTTTAAATTTTGTCCTTAAAAAACATTAGTTTTACTTTACCCAACCGTTAACTGTTTTTACTTGTGATAAAGGAGGCTTGGCAATACAGTCAAACTGTTTAAACTAAGACTTGGATAGGAATCTGTTCAGATGGACGCGAAGCTTCCCCTGTTAAAGTTCTGGTGACCAACAATGGCAAAGTTTGTTTTTATGTAAAAAGCAATAAAATCCTACAATATAGTCAAAATTCTCATTAAAATCCATCAAAATTAACCATTCTACATGATAATTTCTAATTTGCAGTTGATAATGAATAAACATGATCTAAATATGCAAACTTTGTGGTTTCAAGAGAGGGACATGCTAGTTATGGCTAATAAAATCCAATAATATTGTTATAACTATTTCAAGAACAGTTGCAGCAGTGTAGTAGTAAAGTGTTCTGTGGATTTTGTTGTTGAAGTTTAAATATTGTCTTTGAAGACCATGTCACCAAGCCATTGGCTATCTAATGAGCAATGAAGAGATAATTAATATAGGGTTAACAAACAAATTATTAACACTGTGCAGCATTCCACATTATTATCTTGAATTGGCAAAAAACTTGCCCAAACAACATTTAAACTTTGAAGAAGTATATCTCGAGAACCGTAAAAGATATTGACATTACCCCAACAGATTTTATCTCTGAGAAATCTTTCTCTTTAATGTTAAGTTAGGGCACTTTACTGACATGTCACGTAATACTTTAAAGGAGAAACACAGTCACCCAATTTGGATTAAAGCAGTAGTCTGTCGTACGTCATGATTGGCTCTGCAGAGTCATGTGACGTTAATAGTTCTCACTAAGTCATGGAATTTAGCAGAGTTGTTCATTGTTTTACCTTGGATATGTAATAAACAAGTTCTGATGTATTGTAGAAGAAGAAATCCATGAAACCTGGCTGTTGTTTCAAAATAAGTTTGAGACTCGGCTTTCGTCTTTAAAGCGGCACGTTGAGTTTGTTCGTGAAAATCGCATTTTTCCAACCGTGTAAAGTCTCTTTCAATTCGTATTGTAGTGATTAATGGTCAAACTTAAGCAGTTCTTCATACCCCTACGTTCAAGTATAGACGAATCCAAACAGTCAAGGGTCTTAATTAGTCGGACAAAACCGGGCTCTATCAACTTGAATATTTAAAATTCTTCGCTTACTTATATCATGGATTTTTGTAGGCTACAAAACCTCTTGATGCCCACGAGGGGGGGGGGGGGCTGGGGCTTAGGCCCCAGATATTCTCCAGACACCCCAGATTTTTGCGTCCTGATAAAGTGATTAAGAAAAAATTAAATGTTTGAAAGGAAATAGACTTTGAAATATTTCCTTCAAAAACAGTAAATAATGAAAATATGTAACAATTCAGAAAACATGCATGAATGTTTGTGAAACACATTTTCTTCGCACGTATGAAATCAAGTTATAACTTCATAATGCCTACTTTCACTAAATTAGATACCGTATATGATCTGCACTGTCGTTTATTGCATTTCACTTCGAACATGACAACAAACTCGAATGTGACTTTGTTAGGTTAAGACCCTTTCTGCCTTTCGGATGGCTGGTTGATTTACTGAAAACAATGCAATCATACACTGGAGACCATTCTTACATAACCATTCCTATACTTAATCATACACAAAATCTGCCTTCGAATAATTCTTCCCCTCTATCCTTACTTAACAAGTACGCCTATCTCGTGCTTTACTACTGCACATGACGACTGCATGACTGCCGCTGTAGCACGATTTTTTTCACAAGTCTTCTTTTACTAGTTGGCACTGGCGTCAGGGGGAATTGTAAAATGTCCCCAAGGTCCGTATTTTATGTTTCTCACGTGATCCCTACTTCTGCCTTGCAGTTTAAATATTTTGAGAGATTTACTATTTAGTATTTTTACCACGTAATATACCGATGAATGGACAAATACTATACCATTTTGCATCTAGACACCACTGAAAACCGGAAAAATTGATTCTTTGATACTATGCATGTCACTTGTAAAATCTCTACAAATACTAAAAATGAGTATTGTGAAATTGTTCATGCTCCCCAAAAAGGAAAATCCTGAGACGTAGGCCTATAATCAGTTTAAAGTTTTGCCGAACATAGCACTGTTTTGCAAATCTGTTTTGGAAATCTCACACGAAGAGAGTTTCTCAAAGTGGGACAAAACTACTTTTGGTTTTCCTATTAAAGCTGAAATCCATTCAAATATTGCCGCATTTGCGATCTACGTCCTCCTGAAGTTTACAATTTTTCCCAAGGGAAAGGGGATACCCGGTTCGCTTAAAGGCTCAGTTCTCTCATCCCAAACAGTAGCAATTCTCCTTACTTTCTTACCGAAGCCCTCCCACAACTGTCTGAAATTTATCTTCATCTAGACACAATCTCAGTTTATTGCTTCAGGGTGAGTATAGAATAACTCAATTTATATAATCAAAGCAATCTCAGTACCGTTCATGCTGTGTAATATAAGCTTTGGCACTCTGCATTGTTTGAACTATAGCGTCAATCAAAAAGCTGTGTCAATTGAGAATTTCGGGACCCGGGTACCAAAATTGTACTTTGTGGTGAGAGGTTTGGCCCGTTAAGTCTCATCCCCCAGGCCACAAATCAGAAATGCCCAGTTTGGGGTCCCTAAAAAGTGTATATAGTACAATTTCTCAAAGATTGTTTTTTTTCATTATTTGAGAAGTGGTAGACATGAGATTCGTATTTCAGGGCTGGGTAAATCCAGCTTAAAACACATGGGAAGTCCCGTTTAAGGCCATCTGGAGGGTTTGTAAAGCTCAAAATTTTCCTAGCTCCGCGCCAACAGATGGTTAAATAGTCTTGACGCGCCTAACCTCTGAGGTACCAGGCCCCTCCACTTGTTACAAAGCCCCCCCCCAAAAAAAAAACAGTCAATCCTGGCTACGCCACTGTCATGCCCCTGTTTCCTTTTCACAAAAGCGTTGAGAATTGCATGTAGGCAAAACAAAAATGTTACAACTATTTCAGGTTGATGGGCCCAATGTTCATTAGATGTTCGGTTTCGTGTGTATGTCTCACGAGGAAGAAAGTAACGGTTAAATACGGGATTTTTTTTTAACTCGAATAATTCGCAAAACCATTACAATGAAATAACAAACACTTTTAAGGTTTTAACGTCGTGTGCAACTTTTGGATATGAAACTTGACTGACTAATTATGCAAATAGTATGCAATGCTATGTGGTAGTTCCCTTTTGCATCCTCGTATAAGTATTTTTATCAACTCAATATGTCCCTATTGATTTTAGTCGTTTGTTAATTAACCGATCCATTAACTGCACACAAAATGCAAAGAACAAGTACATGTCATTTGTAGGCTTTTTACACAGTACCTTTAGAACAACTTGCATTTAAGAAAATGTTCGGAAAAGGATCAATTACCTTGAATGTTCGACTGTTCACAAGCCTAGTCAGTACAGCAAATTTAGAAGTAGTGAAACCTATTCAAATGTACAAAATGTTACAGTATGCATATCAACATAAGTGAATAATTTCATGATGATTGGTCAGGTGGAATATTCCTTTAAAGGCAGCCAATTATCACCTTAAACTACAATTTTACCAGCACTCTCTAAAGAAATTCTCAATTGGCACAGCCCTGTGATTAACAGCAAATTCAAAAATGCAGAGTTATGTAGCAACACACACATGTGCTGTACTAATAGTGATCTAATTATCAATTTAGGTTCTTGTACGCTCACCCTGAAGCAATGGTGTCTGGATGAGGATGGTTTTAGAGAGCTGTGGGCTGGGCTAGAATGAAATAGGTCGAGAGAATCAAAACTGACAGTGGTGATGAATACTGACTTTAAATGAACTCCAATCAATTTTTAAAATTCGAAAAATCCAAATCCAATTACGCCATAAGATCATGGGTACCGTTACACAATGTCACCAAATTCGTGTGTTTGCCAAACGTTTCATAACTGTATATGATCATTATGCATTTTACAGCACTATGAAATGTGTATCTCGCTGTACCAAATGTCATTTTAGTCACGAAGTATTTTTCCAGCACCGTAGAACCAGCTTGCTCGAACAACATATAACAATAAAGAAACTAATCTTTCCTTGTCTCTCTCTCCGTATTTCTTTTATTTACACACAGGTCAAGATTTCTGAGACAGACTGATAGTCACGCACAAATATTAAACCTGATTATGTTTGAGTATGTTTATAAAGGTTGGGTCATGTTTAATTATACTCCCGCTCTCATTTTTAAGATAAAATACTTTTTATTACTTATAGCAATATCAGCTGGAAATTAAGAAGCGCCTGCCTTGAAAGTAGCTTGGCATTTTTTAAGATTTAATGGAGATTTGTATGCGACATGCTTGAAATACAGTCATCGAGCCTTTGCCATTTTCTGAGAAAGCAAGTCGTTTAGAAAATATAGTTACATATTCCTTTAGTTCGTCTCCTACGGCAGCACATCTATTAAAAATGTGTCTCTCGTAGGCACCATGTATAAAAGTGCGATAAATTAATTTAATTGGTTGAGAACAGTTTCCTAGCCGTCAGTTGTAAGTTAGAGTTTTACGGTCAAGTTTCTAACAAATTGGTTCAAGTCGAGCCGACCATGGCATTTTTTCCAGTTGTGGCTCACTGTTTTTTTTCCCTACTACATTGCTTATGGTGAGCACCAAGCACAATGACAGTAGCTTCTGTTTTGAAGTCTTCGGTATGACCCGGTCAGGACTCGAAACCCCAACCTCCCGACTGCAACTGAGTCTGATGCTCTAATCACTGAACCATACAGTCGTCTTTCAATCGTAAGAGTTTAACGTCATCCATTAAGCAAGCAAAATTGCTCCTACAGCATTTCTTACATAAGATATTATCAATTTATTCACGGTTATGTCAATGGTTGGCGTTGGTTTGCACAGAGCATACGCAAGGGCACATGCGTGTATATATGAATCCGGTCAGCAAGTGATTTCAATCCGCCATAAGTGGGGTCTATCACCTTTTAATTTATTAATTTCCTGACTTACCTGTATCATGGATGTACACTTTATTGTATCTTGATTACTTCAATTTCACTGAATATGAGGGTTTGAATACATATAGACAATAAATGATGACGGTTTAAGGTTGATGGACCCCACTTATTGCTGCCCACACTCAAGTTAACACAAGCGCTTATCGGATTCTTCTATATTGTAGGTGTTGTGCGTGTTGACGCTTAGGTGATTGCACGACTTGGAATAGACTATTCGTTCTCAAGCTATGAGACGGCACCTTACCAACCCTCAGCAGTGACGACATTTATTTGTAAACACTGAATGAGTCTATATTGAATTTGGACCGGTACTCATTAAAGCCTACGATAGTAAGCGGCCCTCCCCCGGAAACTGTTTTCGATTGCTGTAAGAGGCATGAGATGAAGGTGCCCCTCAACCTTGGAAATGTTTTGATTATTTTCATGAAATAATCAAAGAAACTTACTGCAATGTTAAGGTACCTTCCACACAGAACAATAAAAGGTATTCGTCCTTGAACTGGGGGAGGAGGAATCGTAAACTCATACTTCATTTGACTCCGATGTTTAATTTCAAAATGTGATGTGCCAGCAAAGTGGACATGTGTTTAGAAATAAGTGATTTAATGTCCCATTGCAACAAGTGAAACGTGAAGAGAAGTTTCAGAACAATTTACTGTCTTGTGTAGGATGTTATGATAATTTCATTTTATTGCATTAAGACTACTAAATTGCCACGATGCATTTGAAGGATAAATATCCTTCGTGAATTCATTTGTACTTTCATGCAGTGTTAAAATGGTTAGGCTAGAGCTGGAAGGTTTTAATTCTTTTTTCTAGTATAAGGCATCGTAGAATTGGTCGTCATTCGCCTTGGGGAGCATTTGTAGACTAGGACAATATTCAAACATATTCCATTAAATCCTGGATACAGTAGTACTTGGCTTATCCAATATTTTTTTTTTCATCAAAAATCGGTTCCAGTTATACCCTTTAAAAATTCGATTATGTAATTCAATAACTTAAAAAGATTATATCATACTTCAAAGGCAGTTCACATACAATAGCTATTTTAGGAGAACTGTAATGCAAAAAAGCACCGTAACATTACAGATATGATAGCGATACTGTTTCGTATCAAGTCAGTGTGTTTTCAGTATGCTAACTCGAAATGATAATCTTTTAACACTTCTATAAGGAGCTGAATAAACTCATATTTTTTAATCGAGCATTCAGCGTAGGTGTAGTTTCGTACATGTACAATCAAGGATGTATGTGTTGTATTTAAACATATGAAGAAAACGCCTCAATATAAATTTCTGAAGCACTTGCATATAGTTTACCAGGGAGACAATATTGGCGTATCCATGGATATGTCACTGAAGTTTAAATGCATGTGTTCACCGAGATGCAAATACATGACAATAATAAGCGTGTGCTACTTGAGAAACAAGCAGGAGTACGTGATGCTCAAAAAACAGTGAATGGGGAAACGTTTTTATTTCTTTGTATGAACGGGATCATCAGTAGTGTAACAAAGCAGTGCATAAACAGCAATATACAGCAATATAAAAAGAGACTGCTGTGCGCCAAATGGTTCTGTGCGTGGGCTCAAATTCCGCTGGATGTATGTGGGTTTTAGCCTGGATATTTCAACCGTCTTCCCACATGATACCGGCTTGCCTCTAAGATTGTTTGCCCAGCAGACGGAGTCGGTTGCACGTCAAACTGAACGCCCACGAGCGGAACAATTAGCAAGGGGACTTGGCTGATGGTATTTCATTTTATACTGATAGATAATGCCTAACTTGTCTTTTTAACGAAGATGACACCGTCTGCAAAACAAATCAAGAAGTAGTTAATACCTAATTGAAAATTATTGTCAAATGTGTTCGCTCGCAGTGTGAGAACGGAGGGCGTTCGGCAATAGTTTACAGTTAGATAAGTTATTTGCACGTATATAAAAGCGCTAGGCACACACCTAATACTAGTAGCTTACATGTTATTTCACTTGAGGTGATGGGTTCAAATCTTTAAATCTGAAAGGCCTAATCCTTTCCTAACAACTACAATTTTGTAGCAGAAATTGGAGGTGACAAGTCGCGTGGAAATCAACAAAGGGCCGTCTCATAAAGGTTTTACCTGTTGCGCGAAACACAAGCCCCGCCGAGAATTTTTCATCGTATATCATTGTTGTCTAGGCATACGCACCCTCTACCAAGTTGCTGTCACACCTGAATATTTAAGAAATGACTGATGTTCGTCTTTATACACTTAGGTAATTTTGAATGGGAACGTCCAGTAACTGGCTTATGCGTGGACCTACTGATTGGCCAGACTGGTGTCTTCACCAGCGCACCTTTGTAAACGCATTTAAATTCTTACGGCCCAGCATCCAGACGGATGCCGTAGAACGCGTCGCTTATTTTGAATAATCACAGAGAAACGTATTATGCGCTCATAGAAAGCGATGTTTAAGTAATCAACCGTTGATCCTTTTAACAATGAGACTTTCTTTAACACGTCCTTACCTTCTTATTTCTGTACGTAGATCAACAAATAGGCCTAAGGTATATCACATAATGATTTTTCGGCTACGCTCCTATAGTTATGTGTGTTATGTGAGACATTCTTTGAAGAATGATGTTTCTATGACTTAAAATATTTTGGGAAGAAGAGTTATTTAGACTTCAGACATTGAATAAGCTGATGCTCTTAAAAACAACCAAACAGTGGCCATCATTTTGGCCCATCGATTTTGCCCTTAAGTAGGATTCACCGTGCCATTTAACGTTGGAACCTATGGCTCATTATATCTTTGGTGGCCCTCAAAAGCCCCGTTGGTTTCGAATTTTGGATACAAAAAAAAAAAAAAAAAAACTCTTAAGTCTTTTCACACCCACTTCATTCTACGTCACACCTTCATCACTTCTACTGTTCACACCTGCCTCTAAACCGGATCATCCTCGGCTTATTTACCTGATTGTCTCCCCCCCCCTCGTTTTCTGGAACCGGTACGCTAAATTGCCCCGTCCAAATTTCTAATCAATTAAAATTTTTCTTGAATCTTCATCAAGCAAGTACCACTAGCCCGATTACTTCTCATCCTACTACACTCCCCCAGGACCCACCTTACTCATAAAGTCCTCCGGGACTAGCTGGGGCATAGGCCAAAAAATAGTAATAGTATATCTTTGTAGGACCCAGATGCCACAGCCCAGTGGCGGAGCTGCCATATGGTCAGGGTGCGGTCGCCCCCCCCCCCCACTGACGGACCGAAATCGTCTGTTTTTAAACACATTTTACTCGTACACCATTATTGGCGAAAGACATAATTTAATAGCGTTATAATAGACAGATAACAAAATGCTCAAACAGCCACCAGTAACTGTACTATCTGCACTTTATTCTGATGAAAAGGGTCATCTTCTGTAATATAGGGATAGCTTTATCAGAAACGTATCTTCATGCTTTAAACGCACTAATGAATGTTGTCGCTGTGCTAAGTTAATTGCTTCCACACCAAGCTTGGGCGTCCGGAAGGGAGGGGGCAAGGGGGGTTCTTGCCCCCCCTGGAAAATCAGACTTGTGAAAAAATTAATTAAAAATTTAAATAAAAAAATTGAAAATAAGTCATCAAAATGTCTACACTCACAGCGTCAGTTTCTGCTCGTGAAATATGCGGACATTTGACCAGGAACAGCAAAAGAGAAGATGGTACGCTGAATAGTGAAATCGTAATTTGGGGACCATCATTCGTGATATCTATTGGAAATTTGTAATTGTAAAAACTATGCCAAAATTGTACTAGTTGTCAGGTATGTAGCGTGCATATGGCATCCGACTATTGATGAATGCGTTGGTCTTGGTTTGGTCCCGTCCTGATCTCAAGTGGCGACGCGCGGATGTAACTTGGATGTACAAGGTGAATATGGGGGGGGGGTATGATTCATAATTGGGTAACGGATATAGGCCTATATAGGCTGTTTAGGAGCGTAAGTTTTATCGTGCATATAGCGTGCGAGGCCGTGACAGAGAGGCCGATTTCCCTTCAACAAATTTTTTTGCATTGAAAATTCTAAAAATCTAAAAATTACAGACATGAAATTCCTGTTTCAGGGCTGGGTATGCATGCAGCTTATAACACTCGCCAAGTGTCGTTTCCGGCCATCTGGAGGGCTCCGCGCCAACCGATGGTGGCGCTCCGCTCAGATAGTGTACACAATTCAATCATCCATGAATGACCTTGCCCCCCCCCCGTAAAAATTTCTGCGGACGTCCATGACACCAAGCGTGATGATCATAAGCTTACAAAATACACAGACTGACATGAAATTCACCCTCCCGGCCAATAAAAGATGTTGCAAAGGGCGCGACAATAACTGTAGCGCAAATAGCCCTGTTGTTGTCGGGGATAATTCAACATAGACAATAAAAAGAGTTAATAACGATACCAAAATAGCTTCCACAACATTTTTCAAAATCATTTGAAGAGAACAGTCAGGATAAAATAAAATAAAACTGTTATTATAGTGGTAATGGTTTAGGAGTTTTAATGAGCAGTTTCCATTTTGCGTTTCTTCAAGTGACCATTCTCGTGATAAATGACTATTTCTGACACTGCACGATAATCCCATGAAAATGCCCATTGCTGTACTTCCGTGGTCTCAAAAGACAGAAAATTGCATAAAATAAGCTTAGGTTCAGACTACTTTAATTTATCATGAATTCGGTATCTAGAGAGCCAAACAAACCTCTTGTCTTGGCTATTTCTTTAAATGTACTTAATTAATGGCTACTTCAGAGTGGTCACATGATGTGAATTGCGTCAATTAATGTTTCTTCGTGTACTAACCTTGATTTCCAGATGCCAAAAGACAGTGTACGCCTTACGGTGATTAATATTCATAACTTTTTCCCTCTGTATGATTGCTTGCTATTTAGCTCTAGCAGGTTTAATTTTTATTTTCACAAAGTAGCCAATTATTACATTAAAATATTAAATCGAGACCTGATAATAACACACAAAATACAATGACTGCCTTCATACTAGAATGTGAAAGAGAGGGATAGAAACATGTGCCATTGCCGTCCGAAGGTATGTGCAAAGGGATAACTTGCCCTCCCTCGGAAAATAAAAATAACCTGAAAAACGAAGAAAAAATAAAGAAAAGACGAAGACAAATTAACACCAATAATTCGTAACAGTTCACTCAGTGTTTTCCCTATTTATATGCGGTAAACAGGCTTTAGAAATGCCATTTCCAGCGATCTGAGAGGCATTTTCGGCCAACGTTTTCTTGGGCTCCGCTCCAACTCATGGTAGCGCGGAGCTTCCTCCCCAAAAATAATGTCCTTCCCTCACCGAATTTTCTTCCTTGGAGGACAAGTGAATAGAAAATTTTAACATATTTTAAGAGAAAAACTTTGGGAGGAGAAATGGCAAAGTAGTCTCTACCAGGTGCGGACAATCAAATGGACAGTCTGAAAAACCGTGGCGATCGTGCTGAGGCTCAGGGTATTTACTCCATCAAAGCGCCCCTGCAGACCATTCTCGCCCCCTGTGACCAGCTGACCGAAATCCCTAGCTTTGCCACTGCCACAACCTTATATACGGCTTTGGTAGGGCCCCAAAGATATTATAAACGTAGATACGTAGGACTCCTATCCCTACACTGCTAGATGCACTGACTCCTCGCGGAGGCTCGATCGGAGGGGCGGAAGTGTTCATTTGACATGCGCACAGTTCTGTTCGGTTATCTGCGTGCACAATTTACGCTTGCATATCAGAAAATTCCATTGTGACGAGATGTCAGCGCGCGTGCATTTTCAAAGCGAGTTCTGTAAGCGCACAATGCATTTTTCCGTTTGCAGTCCGGAATAATTACTTCCCCCTGCTTGGAATAAGAACACAGTGGTTGATTTTGTGTTGTAAGCGCGTAAGAATGTAAACGCGTGCATAGATGTGCGCTTGTGAAGATACCATATACTGACCAATCAGCAAGCCAATGAACTTTAAACCAGTTGTTGTGCATTAATTTTTAAATGTTCTTAAGTAGAAAGCCGGTGAACAAGCCTAAAACTGTTTCATGTAAGCAAGATTTATTGAAGAAAGGTGTTTGCAAGAATTGCAATGTATTTATAAGTATTTATATTACCGGAAGATATCAATTAACTGTTAGCTTCCAAAACGACGGAACAGAGATCAGCACTTCCGCCCCTCCGATTCGGCCTCAGTGAGGAGTCACCGGGCCATTTTAAGTTTGGTATCTATGTTTATAATATCTTTGTAGGGTTCATCTGACAGCGCCCTCTTTCGGAGAGTCGAAAACGGCGGGCAACCCCATCGCATCAGCTCTTTGACGGACAGCAAGTTTAAAAAATACAGAGTACTAAAACATTATAAAGTAGAAACTGCTCTGAGCAGTGGTGTAGGCATGGTGTGTAAAATCATAGGGGAAAAATTCGAACAGACGGAACATCATATCGCGTCCGTGTCCCCCTTTTCGTCTTTAAGCAATCCAACCACACGCACGAGAAAACCATGATTGCACGAATATACACAAATATGGAGGGAACATTACATGCAGTATTATTGTATACATATCGCATATTAAGCGACTGTTCTTGCCCTTTAAATGTATGTAGAAGAACTTGAATATAACGTACGTAAGTAGCGAGTAATCATTTAAAGAGTCATTGAACTCTGTATGACCAGGGAGTGTTGCAACTCCCTGGTATGACCGCGGAGATGAACAGAAAGCTCATCAAAATTTGTGCGGTCCTGTTTAAAAGGCCGACGGACAATGTAGAGCGAGGTGATAAGTTGCCTAACACGAACCTCTACCTCTTTCCACCCACGTATTTTTTACAGTAATTTAAGGATGGAAACTTACTCTACTCATGAGTATTGCGGGAGCAGTGGGAATCTTCTTTATGCAGTGGCACGTAACGACGTGGCTCTTTAAAATACTTCGATGTTGTCAATGTACTATGTAGGTTACATCCAAATGAACCTCTCAAATACACAAGTGGACCAGCGTGAAGAGGAGGCCTAATTTCTCTTCCCGTTAAAGACTTAATAATATTAGAGCAAAGAAAAGTATTCGTCCTGACAATATCGTGTTAGTCAATACCATGGGAGAACTTATTACCAGATTACCTACTTCTGAAAATTTATGAACTAGGCTATAGATTTATCTCATCTTGATGTTTTAGAAATAAGAAATCTAAGGTGCCCAGATTCCCCCCCCCCCCCCCACCAAAAAAAAAACCAAAAAAAAAAAAGAAAGAAAAGAAATTAAAAACAATCCGTGTATTATGGTTGAAGGTAACACTAGAATGTTAAATGGATATAGCAAAACAGGTCTGGCACAATAACGGATGTGAATAACAATTTTGATCAGTATGTGGTGTTGTGGGGTGAACACAAATTTCCAGTTTACAGGGCGAAATGTCGGGCTTTTCCAGCAATAAGATCAGATGGACCAGTGAGTGAACGAGTGACTCACAGGTGCACAACATAACGACTGCCAACGTATGCATGTTCACATAATTATGTAAGCCAAGGGTTTTCTAAAGTCCTCAGCCCCGACACTCTAGCAAAGAACCGTTCGGCGACACTAAACTTCGAACTGATTCCGCAAGAAGCCATTAGGTCCACTGAAGAACAACACTCGACCAACCTCACGGCCCTCAGACTTCATTGGTCTGTCATGTACGGTTCCATTCTAGACTGAATGAAAAGAACAGATACAACACATCACTTAAGCCAAAGACCAAGGAGCCAAGCGTTCGCTAAGTGTTAAAGAGTGTAACAATTGCCTATGACAGGACAATAGTTAGGATTAGCTTTTTCTTAAAGCCATAAAATATCATCATCGCCATCATCAGTATCATCAGTTTCGATGTTACCAGTGACCAATGGTTATTCCTTGTCTTATGCAAAAATGGATGGCTTACGACACTACGTACAGCACTTGAATAGTAATCTGTCTTGTTCTTATTGCTTCAAAAGTTATGTATGGGGTGCTTTCACGTGACGTAAAAGTTGGTAAACAACACCACTGCCGGGCACATGAATAGTGATCGTAGATCGTCAGCTGCTTCTGCTACATAGCTAGCGTATTATACTAGAGGGACAAACGTACCTTACTACTGAATATTGACACTTTCGAATCGTTTCGATTTGCAAAAAATCATTACTGTTCATTTTGTAAATATTGTTATTTGCTTAACTAATATAATTAATTTACCGTCAATTTATCTTTTTAATTATTATATTAAACATTTTTACTTTGGGCCACATATTAATCTTCCCTACTAACAAATGGACTCGCCCAAGGCACCAAAGACAAAATAGTGCACGAAAAGTGCGACTCAAGCAATATAGGGTTTCTTCTCTTAAAATTACTATGGAATAACATTCATTTAGTAATTTCAATTAATTCGATCTTTTGTCGTGTAAGACTCAAATTTTCAACAAACATACAACTTTCAAGCACATCCATGCCAAAAGTGGACAATATACCATCACTTGTTTGGTATCACGAACGTTGTACAATCTGTGCGGAGTTTTTACAAAAACAAAAATGATGCAAATGTTTAATATGCTAAATTAAGGTTATCACAACGTCCTTTGAATGTTCGGAAAGTCGATGTACCCATTAAAACTGACAGGCCTGAACTTACAACTGGTGGAACTACTGTAGCCAATGTATGCCACTTGAACTGTGCAATCAGGGAAAAGATACCAGGCAGACCATTTCCTTCACTACGATATGCTTTGTAACTTGGGTTTCGTTTTAAAAGCTTCTCACGATTTTGCATTTGCTATTATCGTTACATTAAAAATCTGTTACAGAAGATCTAGAGTTCGACTCATAGCCGGGTCATATCGAAGGCTTTAAAAATGGAACCTATTGTCATTGTGCTTGGTGCTCAGCATAAGCAATGGCGTAGGGGAAAACAAGCCAGTGAGCCATAACTGAAAAGAGGGTTGTGGCCTGTCAAACCAATTATTTAGAAACTGAGCTGTAATACCTCTTCTATCTTACCTTTACCGAAGCAACCACGGTGTATATCATCTTCAGAGAGTTATTATTCAAATACTGGCAACATTGTACATAAACATTGTACAATTACAGAAGAAAAGTAAAGATATAGTCCACAAAAAGAATTCATAAAAAGCACTTTGATGTATCCATTTGTTTTTCTTTATTTTCTGTAAATGTGCAGACATTTTACAGTGTGTCTTCACGAACAATGCTCCAGTACTCCGTCAAAGAGTTCTATACCGCACCATACTTTATGCGAATAGCCAATACTAACGCTGCATTTAGTATTTTTTGCCTGTTCATGTTCAAGATTAGGATTTCTATGGGCCACTGTGTGACAACCTGACCTGGTTTCGGGTGATTTGAAGAGTGCGTTCGGATAGGCACTATCATACATATGACGTCACAAAAGCAAAAGGTGGTCCTCGCCAGCTTGGATGAAGCTGCGCACATACACCGTTTTGACGCAATCCGCCGTCATCGCGTGCGACAAATAGTACGTGTGAATAGACTTTCATGCAACTTTTGGTTAAGTAATACTTATCAAACAATGTTAAAAGAATAGTCCAGAGCCAAATTTGTATTTTTATGTAGAAGTTGAACATATTTTAAACATTCTGGTGAAAAGTCTCATTTCCCATGCTTGTTTGGTTCTCGAGATATTAGCAATTGAAGCTAAAAGTGAACTTGAAGCAAGCAGGCATGATGTCATTCTATTTAGAAAATCTGTCACCTTGAATCACCAGTATCTCAACTGAATGTGGAAATTGAATAAAAATTTTCCCCATAAAGCCTAGAATGTTCCTCTTTTTACGTAGCAAACTAAATTCATGATTTCTGCCGTCAAACGATACGACAAAGATACGCGACTTCTTAAATGTGATGCATTTCTTGTGATGAGCTTGCAAAGATCGACACGAAACTCATTACTGCTTCAATGGAAGATAAATTCTTTTCCGGCTTTTGGATGTTTACTAGATTGCTAGGGTAAAATGAATGCAACAGAAATCTTTTAAAACATAACACTTAACATTCCAGGCCAGTGCCCTTTGCAGTCTCTTGAGCAATAGCTTTTAACAGGGAAGACAGAATCTTCGATCACTCAAGGAGATGTTTCTAGGATGGACATTGTTCAGGGTTTTTTTTTTCTATTTTGCTGGGATTGCCGGGTGAGATTTTCTAAATTAAGACTGTTTGTTCGGAAATTCAATGTACTCATAAAACTATGGCTGCCCTGAACTCGCAACTGGCGAAACTACAGTAACCAGAAAGAGAGAAGACATTGAGACAATGGTTTTATCTATTTTGATAATGACATGGTGTTCCACATCTTATCAGTCAAATGTTACACTAACAATTTTGTGTTACTCCAGATGTATTACAGTCTAGTAGAGACTGTCTATGGTCTTGCGTCTATGTGTATATTTTTACCCTATTCATGAATTTCCATTTCCACATGAATTGTCACAAAATTAACGTATCTTCTATCCTGAAAGATCCCATCATTGTTTCTCTATCCAGGTAAACAATCATTTCAGAATGTAAAAGGAGGTATAAGAACAAAAGCTTAAAGCGTACCTCAAGTCAAAAAATTCAAAAAATACATATTAAACAGCATAAATAATGAATTCTAAAAGCCCATTAACTTATTTCATTCATATTAAAATGGTACATTGCACAATAATTTTTGATGTCATTGTTGTACTACTCAAATTAAAATCTTTCTATTTCTTTGTTTTTCTGAAAGTTACTGCACCATGTACCAAGGTGTGACAGCACTCGTGCTGATATGGGGTGATGTAATTAAGTCCTCTCTGTGCAATGTGCTGTACTAGCAAACCGGAAGCGGTCAAGTTCATGAAAACTTTCATTTTAAAGGAAAACCAACCAGGTAATGTCAGTCTTATGTCAAGAAAGTCACAAATTATTGTGCAATGGACTAATTTGTTTTGAGTGAATAAATTTCAACATTTTATATCTCGACTCAAAAAATTCTTTTGAAGATTGGACTGAGTTGGATTGAAAGGATCCATTTTTTCATGCCGTTTAATGAATATTTTTTAAATTTTTTGACTTGAGGCACACTTTAGTATTCTCAGTCAACTATGATTGCCCCTTTTAGCTATATGCGATAGCGTTAGGTTTCATCCGAGGCGGTTCCAGAAAGCTTTTACCATGTATTGGCACTGACTACAAAAATACTACTTCCCACAAATATATTGAATTCTTCGGTGCCCCACCAATGCCGACAGTGTCGTGTGGCCCATGCATGGCAAAATCCTTTGCAACGAGATAGGTAAAATATCCAGAAGAAATGTTTGAATCCCAGACCATGTAAAAAGGCCTGTTCTGCTCATTGAAGTGTGTGTTGTTTTATTGGTATGAACTCACCTCTTTTGCTGAAACTTCGTGCCGGTGTAATCATTAGGATGTTACGTAATAACTGGATGGTAGGCCTGTAATACGCCTACCAACTTCTTTCACGTATCCCTCAAACCTATGTTGAATTATGTTTCATAAGTAAGATTTATGGATCTACTGACATAAATTTGGAAAATAATGAGAAGTGGTCATGCTGGAAACTGTTCGTCTGTTCATTCAGTGGGCCCTGTACCTGGATATGTACATTCAACAAAGAGGTGATCAGGCTGAGATAGAATAAGTAAGATCGCCTGAACGTCTGTTTACGGTAATGTCATGCACTCCCGAATTATAAACTATAAATCTCTTAAGACTACTCACCGTACAAAATGTGTCTCCGATGGAATTATCCTGTTGTCTCCCGTTGTATTTCTTCGTACGATGTTCAACAGGCAACAGTGACATCAACAGTAAAATCCAAGTACTGAATGACAGACATACCCTTCACGTTTGTTTAGAGATAGCTGACCTTTACAGAATTTTACGCAAAAATATGCATTTCCTTTGCCCCTTCGTAATTGCAGTCTCAGGCCATGTAACTTGCCTGTACAAATGGAACGAGAACTATAAAGCCCTTTCAGCTTTCGGGAATTCAAAATTTAGTTATCTCAGTGCGAAAGAAAACACAGCTCCCTATTGCGAACCAGTACGTATTTCATGGTATTTTCGATCCGCTTTCGAAGCCAACGCTCTGAATGCAATCATGAGGAGCTGTTGGCATGGCAACGCAATTCCTGATTGAGTATTTCCAACTTTCCTCATACGTGTGCGGTTTGCCGTTGCAGCGTGTAGTGAAACAATTAATCAACCGTCTTAAGTGAGATGGCTCTCTTCAGTAAAATGTGACAGCTTTTTGAATCAAATTGCTTTCAATAGCTGACCAAATGTCTTTTCTTTATTTTATATTTTCGTTGATATACTATCTATGTGCTAGAAATGGAACCTTTCTGAAGTCAATTCAAACAATTGGGTTTTACTTAAACATAACTATACAAACTTCATTCCATGGAAATTTTTAAGCAGTCGTCTCCAAAATAGGACTTCTTTCAGAATTTTCCATCTCACTTAATTTTTCTTGTGTTTACAAATAAAAAAAATAATTACAATACAAACTAGTACACACTAGGTACAACAATTCGGATAATGCAAGCTAATGCAATCTCAATGATTTCCGACATGTAGGGGGACAGTGAAGGCATATGTTCCCACAACACACAACATTAGGTTAAGTTGCATTTTATAACCCATAAACACGCTTTATACGTTTTTACATTTTCGCGCGATTGAATTCAATTTCTTGCAAGTGATGCGTGGACCAAATTCTGTCACGTCCCCTCAGAAACACTTTCTAGAATGGTTCGGAAATGCCGATATATTTTTACTATCATATTACTGACGGGGTATAGATACACAAGCAGTGATTTTTACAAGGACTATCCGAAATATTTATTAATATCTTTCCGTTTTCACAAATCAAACATTTTCTTATCTTCTGCAAGCATCTTCATGTGTTCATCAAGTATTGAAAAGAGACAGCCTGGGCCATTGGAAAAGTATTCCCGGTCCAATTCAAAGAGGAAACCTCTCCGACGAGGCATCAACATATAATTGCCTAGTTTTGATGTTTCCAGTCTATTCCTGTATCCGCAATCAAATCCTAGTTGTGGACGAAACATGTATTGTTCGTATTTTCTACTCGGCAAGCGTGATCACTTAAAAGACATGAAAAATGAAAAGTGACTAACGGTCTTGACCCATACTTTATCAACACACTACTTATGAGCTGTGACACACCAATCAGAGCGAATAATCTGTTCACGTGTACGTCAGTTAGAGTGTAGTCACTTATGGTAGGTCATTACAATATTGATCAGATGAATGACCGATTCGATACACTTACTATAATGCATCAGTGATGGCGTATCGAATTAGTTCGCATAGGCCTAATCGACGTTGCATCGGACTTCAGTTTACAAGAGTACTTAAGAGAAGGGTATTCTATGATGCTACTCAAAATTCAGGTTTTTATTACATTTTTCATGAAAGTGTAGGTCATCTTTAACATGCCTACCATTGCATCAGTTAGATGAGATTTTACTGCTCCGTTTCTAACCAATCGGTCCGGGCCAGCCACTACCATCCTCTGGTTGTGGCCCACAGGCTTGTTATCCCTACTCCATTGCTAATGCTGAACACCAAGCACAATGGCAATAGGTTCAACAGGTTCAACAAGCGTGTTAAGAAGGAGGGGTGCGGTAGTACCATATGATAATGCTTGTTACTAGGATAATAAGTTCCACACCCAATGGTTAGGCAGGAATGTTGTACTTTTTTGAATTTTTGTAATTCTACCATCGTGACACTTTTAGAGTAACCGAATGATTGATTAACTCAGGCATGAAATATGGCTGCATTAACATTCTATTACATACTTCTGGAATTGCATATAACCCCTCCTCTTCAGCATAAAAAAAAAAAAAACAAAAAACAAAAACAAAGAAAACAATAATATAAAATAAAATATAGCGTATATCTGGAGGAACTTTCATAGTGAGTTTTTTAGGACTAGTTCGGGGAAAATTCGAAGGAGGCTACAATTATTTTGTTTTATATTTGGTATGGAAGAATCCGTCCGGGCAGTCAGGACTATTTAGATGAACTTCGCCGTTTCTGATGAACGGGGTTGAACTGTAAACCTATGCAACAAATTCTTCGTGCGTCTCTTCCAGGATATTAGGAAAGAATCGTCTGAAGATCAATGTCCTAATCAGAGCATAAGTCATGTTCACCACAGTTGTTTTATGAAGCATGTGCGCTTCTCCCCATATATCCTGAGCGTGCGAATAACAATAGCCTTCACTATTTGTCAATTTGTGAGTGAGGGCAGCAAACATAAATGCCAGGGTGGTGTAGCAAACGGTTTTGTTGCACAGAGTTCTTTCATTTGTAGTCAATGATATACAACGAGTGGCTTCTTCTATTCTTGGACATGGCGTGCTTTGCCGGCCAGGCGGACGTGCATTACTGCTGTTGTATGTTTCTGACCTCGAGATGTGTAGATAATGCGACTTTTATCAACGAAGAAGAACTCGATGGAAATAAATTCAACCTGCTCTAATATTTAATTGCACTTCGAGTGTCTCCCAGTCTCTAGTTTTGGCGTCTTTCTGCCAAGGGAAAACCGTCGGCTTAAATGTTGTTTCATCAGCATGAAGACATTGACCTTTCGTTCCATCGGGAATAATCACATGACCTTCCAACATTTGATACTGATATGGTAGAAGGATCATGATAAAATGTTGTGAAGTTCCATCTGAAAAGAGTGGTTCAGTATTCTAGTTTTATATGGTTAGGTGTAGACTTGAATAAAAAGTAGCTCTTTTAATGACTTTAATTTACCCTAAAGACATCTAGCCATTCTTGGATTTGGCAAAAGCCTCATTTAATTGGTTCGTTGAAAGAGAATTCGTGACAAGAATGGAACCCGAATTCCTGAAGTAAATTTCGCACTTTGTGACCGTTCGTACGCTTCAAGAGAATCAATGTGCAATAGCATTTTGACAAACCGTTGCGAGTTGCGGTATGCATTACTCAATGTGCTGTGGCTAGCATTATTTTTTTTTTTTTTATGGAACGCATTCTTGAAACTAGTCATTGTTGCACTCATTGATATTTGTTATTTCCATAAGTCACATTAAATAAGTATATGTAAAAAAACTTTCAGCTTCAATCCGGACAGCGTGTTTTGTCTGACGGTAATGCATCCGCCTCTCATGCGGAAAGCCGGGTTCTACTCTCATGTCGATAACTAACTAACTAAAACGAACGAACGAACGAACGAACGAACTTTTCAGATCGTACTGTTGATTTATTTAGAGAAACTAATGTGCTCCAAGATGGAGGTGTAGACTTAGGCCTCATGCATTCTGTTGTGATTGGTCTGCTAAGGTCTAACTGCATATGCGCTCATCCGCTGCCAGACGAAAGGATCTTTCTTCCCAATGTAATGAAGTTAATTTTTGAAATGTGTGCCAAACGTGATTACGCGTTCATAAGGTTTTTGTTGGACCAATATGTAAATAATTGTAAATATCTTTATCACCTTGTATATATTCTGCATTGAGTTTTAATACAGTTTTTCCTTCGAGGAAAAAAGGTTTTTGTTGGAATATCAACTATTTTTCTCAAAATATACCACGGTTATTGCTACAAAATAAATGATCCCATGTTAATTTTGCAGTTAGGAAGTGTAGCATTTTTGTAAAATCAAGCAGTTGATGTATGACATGCCGCTGTGTTGTAGATTATTTGTAATATACCTTTCAACGCAAATGACAAACAATTGAAAACAAAACTAAAAAATCGGTAACACTCAATTTAGGAAGGTCGGAAAATGACCATTTTATCGCATTCCTTTTGAAAAATGACTTGTTAATTTCACCTTGGAAGTTACTCTAATGATATAAGTTGAAAAACATTTATTAAATTTTTAGCGCATTACATTCCGCATCAAGATTGAACAGTAGTACAATAACTGTTTAATCGATCTACTTCCCATTACATTTCATGTCTTAAATGGAGCAATTCACTGACCGTGTAAAATATTTGCCTGATGAACCGTATGCCTGAATAATTCCAACATACTATTGTAATCAGGCTTACACAAATAAAGCGAGGAAATATCCCAAATGAAAATTTCTTGACGTAAAACCCCCATAAAGATCTTCCATAATGTTACCCCTTCGGATGACTATGACCCGTGACCGAAAAACTCATGGCCACGTTCCCTAAAACTTCATTTTTTCTAGCTTGATAGACTTTGCAATACTTTTGTGTAAGTAAAGTAATGTCAGAATAAATAAAGGGGGGGGGGGGGGTAAACACACATTACGGGTGCCACTGATTGAGTTTTTTTCTGAGATGAATCTTAGTAAAGTGAAGAATTGCTCGAAAACTATCTTATGCAATTAATTTTCTTTACTGGAATAGTCTACGCTACTAGTTCGCAGCACCTGCCGCCTTTTCCACAAAAGTTTGACAACCGAGAGACAATAATCAAACAACAACAACAACAAACTGAAACTAGAACAGCGCCACCATTTACGATCAACGAAGTAGCTATCGGATAGAATCAGACTTCAGTCCTCTTCAGTTTTATAGTTTTTACGGACTACAAAACAGTGCTAGGTACATTGTTGCACACTCCCTGGATTACGTTTAGGAGGCAACTGATAAGTCCTGGGAGAAAATCAAAAGTATGAATTTCAAGCAATGTATTATGGCCAAAATTACGGTGATCATCTGTGTAACGCTTGCCCTTTTTGAAGGTAAGTAACAATTCGTCGTCCTTCCTGTAGGCTATTGTTCATGATAAATGTCACCATAAGATTAAGCAAAAGATTGCAACACCTGCAGATTTCCCATTGTATACATGTATCACGACATTTTGTGCATTAATTTTTTTTGTAACAATTACATGTAGGCATATTGTGTGAAAAAATGGTTTCGAGTAGGCAATGTATAATGCATATGGTACTATAATATTTTTTATTATCTGTTCCTGTTGTTAATGATAAACTTAAATACTTACATTTAAAATGAATCTCGCCTAGTATTTCAGGCAGAGCAGTCCAATGCTTTACTTGAACTGAAGTCCTTAATTGGCTCGTCCGACCCACTCTATGGTCAAAAGTTTCCCTTTATTGGACATATCTGACCAATAGGGGGATTTTTTACCATAGTTTCGTTGACCATTTTTGGTTCAGTGTATTGTCAAAGTCATATGGCACGTTAAAGTAAAATTTGCTCGAAACATTTTAGAATGTAAACTATGCATACGTTGTATGAACCGATGGTAATGAGACCATAGAATTAAAGGAACGTCCCCTATCATAAGTATGTAAACATGATCTCAAATGCATTCACTTTACTCCTTAGTACATCCCTTTTCTTACTTAATCTGTTCCTAGATAGTTTTTACTCTCACAATATTTGGCTCCCTGAATTGTTAAATTCAGGTGTAACGACTCATGGTTAATCATCTCATGTCTCATCATAATTAAAATGCAACATTTATATTTTGAAAGAACGTGAAATGGGCCTCTGAGAATTTTGTATGGACTGGTCGAAAATATGGCTTGCAATCGAGTACTATTGCAAAAGACAATTAAGGTTTGTTTTCACAATTTTACACATTCATTTTACACCAATAGCTATCTGACGAAAAAATTATCTTTAGAAAAGTTTATAATTGGTTACTGCCTAGGGGAAACCGTCCCGCAGTCAGAAAAACGTTTACTTTCCTATTTCAAAAATAATTTACACAATGATTTATGATTCTTTTCATTTGAGAAACATCTTTAATGCCACTTTATTTCAGAAAACGTATTCAGTTTAAAACGTATATTACTTATTAGATGCTGAAACAAAAAAACAATTTTTTTGTCAAACTCAAAGTTGCCCTTTAAGTTTACTTTGGTGGTATTATGGCGGATTTGGCTTTTTTTATAATGCATCAGCGTGTAACACAATCAACAAGATTAAATATTCTTTCTTTCATTTGTATTATAGAAATAAAAAAGAGACGACATGTTTATGCAATTTATTCTAATTGTCGAGTAGAACAACGATTATGCAAGTTTGAGCTGCTGGAAGCAACAATTAATGCCAGCACACCATATTGGATCCCATTTGGGTCCAAACTGGGCTCCCGATTGGGGCCCAATCAGTTTTGTCAGTGGGCTTTCATTAGGCCCCAATTGGGCTAACTTAGCCCAATTTAGCCCAACTGGGTCCCAACTTGGCCCCAAAGACTTTACAGCATCTCTCCCATCTTTCTGGCAAGCCCAGTTGGGGCCCAATTGGGACCTGATGACAAAACCAACCTCAGCCCAAGCCCAACTAAGCCCAAGCTTCCCAAGTAAAACCCGTTTGAGGCCAACCGGACTTGCTTGCTTCTGCGCCCTTGACGAAGCAACATGTATTCTCTTTTGCCAGATGTTATACTCTAACGCAAATGACTGGCACGGACATCAGATTATAACATACCCTTAAACAACTCAAATTTGAAAGAAGACCTGTTTACTTAAAAGAACTGACTGCATCTTCGTAAGATTGAGTTAGATACCTGTAAACCGTGTTTCTTTTTCGACAAGAATATAAAAAATTGACAAAACTTTTTATTATTTTCCATGTTATAACACGGTCATAGTTACTTACGAAACATGGTATTACCATAAAGTTTACACGCAATAGGAACCATAATTAATTTCGCGTTTATTTTTTGGTTTCAAAGCAAAAAAGACATGTATGGTGAACTTTTAAACCTTTCCGCTAGAAAGGTCGTATCGCATCATGACGCTAGAATCGAATAGCATCTCAAGCTGGCAATTAATAATCCAGAATCCATCAGAGAACTTCCTGTTCAGGTATCTTGAAATCAATAAAGTTAAAGGCATTTGCCCCCTTCAAAGACTATTTGCTCAGTAGAGCAACAAGGTTGATTAGTACGGGTTATCTGCCGCAATTACAGAGACAAGCTTCACCCGAGAAAACGCCTTTTTCTCGGGTAACATTAGCTAAAACTTCCCATTCAATTCTAGCAGCATGTTGAAAACTGAACTCTTAATTATTGCTGGCT